>VXBT01004150.1:9374-402019 GCA_013400235.1 Oriolus oriolus | reverse complement strand
TGGCGCTGTCAAGACCTGTCTGGGCTATTCAACTGCTTCTCTATTAGTGAGGTTCTCCAGCTTCTTGGTTTAGACTCCTGTAAATTCTTCAGGCCCAAAACTTGGGCCTAATATGTTTTCCTGGACATAAATCAAAGCAGAGTTAAAAATAATAATTAAAAAAAGCATAAAAAGCTGTTTGTGTTTTAGAGATACAGTATCATTCAGACTTCAAAATACAAATTCTGTTTAAAGTCTTTTTCCCTCCCCTGTGGTTTAGATTCATTAGTTGCTAGACTTCCTTAGTCTGAGCAACAGTTTTAGTATAGATTAAGAAGGAAAACAGGATCTTGGTTTGCATTATAAATAAGTCTAGATTGTGCACTGACTGCCAGTATATTTTTCTTATTCCATATCTATGTCAGCTTGGGATGAACACTTCATCATTGTCAAGCCACCTGCGTGACTGCAAAATGCCAGCTGAATCTGTCAGTGTTGCAAAGAGGAAATGAAGAGACTTTGATCCTCTCAATAGCGTCCCTTATCACCTAAAGATGTTGATTCAGATTAATATTTGCCATAACTTTCAATATGAAAAATTTGCAAGCTTTTTATCTACTGCAGTATTTCTCTACCAGGGCTATCGTGAGATTGTATGAAAATGATCTGCAGTGATTTTACATTGCTCTTGTGTGCTGCAAGGGTTTGTGCTCGCCTTGGATTCAGCAGCTTGAGTTCCAGCTCAGCCTGTGCTTTCTTGCCTTGGCTCACCTCTGCCATTTCGGTGGCCACTGACACGTGAAGTACTGCACTGTTGGCAGTACTGGCTGCCCCGGCTTCCTAAGGGAAGTATTGTAGAGAATAGTTCCCCAGTGTAAGCAGGGGTAAGCATGTTTTTAAATTTTGTTTTCTTCCCTTCTGGAGATGCCTGGATATCCTTGTCTTCTGAGCTACTGACTGAGGTCACCTTAGGGATGCCTATATGTCTCATGGTCTGTGTAGTGTAGTGATATTTCTCCCCAAAGGCTGTGGCTCTGTTCCCTCATCCCACCTGCAATTTTCTCAGTCTCTCAGTGCTGGCATGTGTTTATGTGGCCAACTGTATTTGTAACCCTTCTTTTTGCTGAATTAGGTAACCAACAGAAAACTGATCATGAGACTGCACTGAGAGGGGGGCCTTTCTTCTGGCTATGTGCTCCCACTGGACATCTTCAAGGAACTGAATGCTCAGAAAACTAGCAGAACCACAGCAAAACCTAAGTGATTTCAATTTTCTTGGGGTCTAGCTTTCCCATATTTGCAATCTGTATGAATAATTGAGCCAGTATAAGAGGCAGGGCAAGGACTTGCACTTTTGGCAACTGCTCAGCTCTACTTGGCTCAACCGTGATGAGAAGCAGAAGTCCCATTTGCTAGTAGGCTCTGGCTGCCATTTAATATCTGTTAGTATGTTAGGGATCTGACTCATGTTCACTTGACAAGCAGCTAAAATGGGTTAAAGTATGTTCCTCCCTCAGGCACAGATCAGCTCTTTTGCAGCTGGGGTCAGGACGCCACGTTTTTGGCCGGCATGCTGCAGCGCACAGTATGCTCTGCTCCTGGACAAAAATCTGTGGCAGTGGGGAGCAGTGAAGGCCTAGAGGGAAAACACCTCCTGGTGTTGTGGACAGATTTGCAAGAGCTTATCTCCCAAAACCCACACTCCCAAGTCAGGAACTTGGCATCTCACCAAGTGGGGTGCGGATGTGGGGCGAGTGGCCCCGGCTGTAAGCACCAGGCTTGCTGTCGGCAGCTGCCTCATGCCAGCTCCAACAACAGTACAAGGACCCTGGCCTGGCTTTGAGGAGGGCTGGGTAACTTCCGTATTTCATCAGGAATAATATTTTTGCCCAGCAGTGTAATGTGAATGGATTGTCAGCAGTGCACTGGGTCTCTTTCAGGCTCACAATGCGAGAGTGGTCATTTTTCTTTGGTTGTCTCTTCTATCTTCCTATCTCCTCCCTAGCAGCCACTTCTCCAAGGAGTAATAACTCAGACCCTTTAGTTCCTTAACCTAGCCAAGTGCTTTGATCAATCCAGTATCTCTCTAAACATTTTCCAACATGTTTCTAGTCTTTCCACCTTGAATGAGCCTCACAGAAAAATGTAAATCCTTTTTTGCTTTCAGCAGATTATTTCTTGTTCTTCAGCTCTTCTGTGGTTTTCTTTTCTTTCTTTACTTTTTTTTTCCTTTTAAGAATACTTAGAGCATTTTACATAAAAACTAGACTGATGTTTTGTAGGAATTTATTGAATATTTCTGCTTATTTCTGGCACACGACCCAACCAAATCCCCACTGAATTTTCTGTTGGGTTTAGAGCAACAACCTCTGTTTGAAAACTTATAATGCTCCTTACTCTGGATAACTGCTGAATCTTAATTTTTCTCTTTTTAAGATACACACTGTCCCTCACTGCTTCTCTTGTCACTTGTAAATGACACAGTGTGAAACCATTTTCCCTACCTGAGCTCTTGAGCAGCACTGTGAGCCTGGAAAGAAAATTTATGGTGCTGTGACTGCTGCTCAGTATCTGCCACTGCCTGTGTCCACTTGTGATTTGGACTTCAGCAGCCACCATGCTGGTTGTTATTAATGCTCCAGTCTGTTCTCAGACCTGGTTCTGTTGCAAAACACATACAAGGAGAAATATGCAAGGGACCTTTAGCTCTGTTAAAATAGACCTGCTGTTTTACTGCCAGGTTTCTTTTTCTTCTCTACTGTTTCCCTCTCCTTCATCCTCTTAGTGTGGCACGTATGTGAGTTCATATAGTAGCTCACTGCGAAATACACTAGATTTAAAAGCAAAACAGAACAAAACTCCCTGAACTGAAATTGCCTCTTTAAAGCTGCAGCATTAAGTTTGGCCATGATCCATCCTGGAGACTTTCCTTGGCAGAGACTGTGATGCAGACATCTTGGAACTTCTCTTTCGGACACAGATTCCCACAAGAATAACAGGAACATGATAAGCCAAGTTATGCTAGGCAGCAAAGCCCACTGCAGTCCAGTGAAGACAATCTGTCCATTCACCTCTTATGGACCTTTCTGGGGCTGCTTGCATGTAAGGGGAAGGGGAAGGGAAGGGGACAAGAGGACAGAAATGTAGTTGGGGTTTTAAATTGTACTGTTTCTGAGGGATTCAAGTCATATATGTGAAATAGTTCAAGCTTCCACTACGGAAAATTATTATCTTTCACATGCTCTTTATGGTGTGCTTCATTAAAAACTTGTTTCATTGTTGGGCTGTGTTGAACTCCTACTGGAAAAATTCCTGCTCTTCATTTTCTGGCTTGATCCAGCTGACTGGATCAGAGAAATATGGTAGATTTAGTAGGTAAGTGGTGAGGTTAGAACAAGCAAAACCAAGTACGTGTTCTGAGTGACGCTGAATGATAGGAAAGAGGTCTGAAGACAGAGGTCCCTTGTTGGAGCAGTGGTATAACTGAGCATGTAAATGTAGCCCATTCATTTCCAATTTGGACAAGAGAGAGTCTACCCACTTCTTACTGTCTGGCTTGGAATGACAAACAGGTGAGCCTGCCCTGCTTCATTTTCCACCAGGACATTGCTGGTTTGCAGGGCCACCTGAAAACCAATGTGTGTTTGTGTAGCTCCTCACAGCAAGTGCTGTGTAGGGGCGTATATGCTCTGCTGCTATTTAAAGCCTCAGTACCAAGTTAGTGCCTGAAATATTACCTTTGACCTGGTTGGCAAAACTGATTCAGTTTACTATGGACAGATTATATCTCCTTGCTCTGCACTGACTTAGTTTCAAGGTGTCTGAGGCAAGAGTTAAGTCAGGGCAAGGTCTTACCCCAAATATTTTGATCCTACTCAATTGAAATGAATTTGCCATTTTGTTTTGCTATTGAGAATGAAGGGGACTCAAACGTTTGTGTAATCTGTTTGATTTTTTAAATTGTTATTTTTTGTCCCTCTTCTTCTGGGAGTGAAGTATTAATTTCTGTTGCTTAGGAAGCCCAGCCAAAACTCATCCATATTTCTGACACTGGATGCAGTCCATGAGCAAATAATGATTTAGTTCTGCATAACATACAGACCTTTTCTTTATTTAAAGAATATAGTTTACAGAGCTGCATATGCTAGTGCTTTAAAATCCCTTCCACTGAGCTCTTTCTTCATAGTACTCAAATGAGAACACAGTGTTTTCTGTATTGTTTGGAATAGCCTGGGAAACAATGCCTCCCAGTGTGAACAGATCTCCTTCAGTGCACTGGCAAACTCATCTCAGAGGAATGCGGTTATCGACTAACCCATGATTTCTGATAGCAATAGCTAAAAAGAGTGGAAAAGTACTCAGCTCCTTTCAGTCCAATAGCACAGCAGTTTACTGATGTGCATGAGAAAGTCACTTCTATTTAAAATGTTCATAAATCCTATTGGCCCAAACACAGCATCCTGGCTGCCCAGGGGTGGGGAAACAGCTGTGGACCAAGGTCTCTGGTGGTGTAAGCTGGTGTGGCTCTGCTGGTTCCAGCAAAGCAATTTCACCTACACAAGTTAAATATTTCATGTTAATATACATTGCAACACTACTACTTGCAAAAAGAATACTTTGAATTAATGCTTGTGCTTGTGGGAAAACATTCAGATGGAAAATGTAATCATCCATTGTTAACATGAGTGTCTGGATTCAATGACTGAAAGTTGGCATTGATTCGTGAAATATAAAATAAGGAACACACAGAACAAGTACACTTGCATAGAGGCTGTTTTTTTTCTTTTTTCCCTGGGGAGAGACTGGAAAGAGAACAGGTTTTGAGCAATTTCTCCAGTGAGTGGAAGGGAGCTGAGGGACTTTAGTTCTTGGAATGCTGTAAAGGTCAGCGACATTTGTCTTTGCCTCAAATTGGATGCTGCCCAGATTTTGGGAGGAAGCTCTTCTACTTCCACCCCATGTTCTGGCAAATGGTGTGCCAGCAAATGTCTGATCATGGATGAGGCACGGCTGGGCAGAGGGGAGCTCATTCTTGTGTCTAGGTCCCTGCTTCCTTCCTCCATCAGCTGCTGTGGGCAGAGCTCCCCAGGGTTTACTCAGCTTCAGGGACTAGGTACAAGCGGGAATGCAGCAGAAACTGCTGTTGCAGTGCTGGTGGAGCAGAGTCTGGTCGTGCTTTCACCGTTCCTACTGTATTTCAGAGTCGTGCCTTGTAAGGAATACCTCAAGGAGAGCAAAGCCTTGCAAAGCTGAAGGAAAGCACTTCCAGATGTGGCCTCTTCTAGAATGGTGGGCCAGGCTAGGGCTGGCAGCTTTCTGCATTGCACAGTTTGAGCTAGAGAAATGAGATTATAACAATCACCAACAAGGAACAGTGAAATGTCCCTAAAGCCAAGGAGAGAAAAGGAGAGGATATGTCTGCATTCCCTGCACCAATGGATCCCTCTTCAATCATGTGCTGAAGAGATGAGCAACTCTTGCTGATGCTGATACTCCTCTGCAAGAGCAACCAGAATTCCCCAGGAGCCTCAGATCTGCCCTGTGGAGCTGTGTGTCTGTACAGGAAGAGTCATCTGCAGCACTGCCTCAGTGATTTCACCTAGCATTCTTGTTTTTTATACGAATTATTTGCTTAAGAAATATTTACCTAGCAGGAAAAGCAATAAAAGAAAACTCAGCATCAACACATGAGCTGTGTGGTTTATCAGAAAGATTTCCCAGGCCTGGCACCTCCCTGGGCCCCCTCGTTCCTTCTGCCACTGCCACCTCTGCTAGTTTCGATGTTAACTCTTTAACCTCATGCAGAGTAGGGGTAGGCAGGGAAAAAGCTGAGCTCCCTTGTGTCACCAGGAACATGGATTTCCTGGGTCCCAGGCTGCAGCCTGCATTTCAGAAGTTTTTGTTTTGAAACAAAGGGGTTTGAATTCCTTTTTCAGCGCAAGGTATATAGGAAATGTAGTTACTGCAAGCAGCCACACCATGGCACTAACAGTGTAGAGTGGTTCTCAGCCAAAACCTAGAGCTCATGTCAAAACTTGCTACTCTAGCACATTTTTCTACAGCACAGGAATGTACATGTGATACAATTAAATATTATGTTGCAAAGAAACTACATGTCCCAGACCATTGCAGTATGTATCTGTGACACCGGGGGAACTGTTTGTCTTAGCAGTGTGTTTATAATTATGCCAAACTCCCCTTTTGCCATCTTCCTGCAAAAGTCATTCACAGTCCCAACCAGTGCGTGGCCACGACTGCCTCTGACACCCAGCGTGTGGTGCAAGGAGGGGCAGGGCTGACTGTGCAGGTTCAGGGAAGTCAGACACGATTACCACCAACTTGCTCTGTAATGGGACACCCAAGAAAGTGCTTCGCAGAGGGTGTCTCTGAGAAATCAAGAGCTGCGCTGCCTCTTGCCACTCAGTTTGTATTCCAGCCCGGAGCAAGGGCTTTTGGAGGCTGGGGTTCCTGCCATGACGGGGCCTTTGTGGAAGGATATGAACAGGTGTGGATTCAGCGGGGAATTTGCTCTCCCTCCAGGTCTGACTGGTGCAATATATCCTCTTGTGACACGTGATGTCGTTTGAGTCCCTCATAATCCTCCCTCTTCTCCAGCTTGTACAAGGCTGGGGCTTCCTGGTCAAAGTTCTCCCTTAACAGCTGATTCAAATCTTAGTGCCTTGCTCATCGAGCAAAAGATAATTTGCTCAGTCTCCATTTGCTGAAACCGCAGATTAGAAAGCTCAGCTGTGAAGTGGCCAGGGCAAAAGACCCACTGCAGCAGGCAGAAGTAATACCTGTTGTGTCCTTTCACCTTGTCCTTTGCTCTTCCCCAGTAGTGCCAACACTTGGGTGCTCTGCCAGCCACGTGCATTTTGAGGAACCCTTGGAGTTGCCAGGTAATAACTAGTGCAGGGGGAGTGGTCCCAGGGGCTTGCCAGAGAGGAGCTGTTGGCACAGGGGTGTTCACACACAAAGATAAAAGTAGAGGTACATGATTACAGTTTTCAAATGGAATCAGTGTGTCAGATATTATTTCACTGACTGAGGGGAAGGGGTGCTGAGTGAGGGGAAGGCATCTTAATTAATGTGTGTGGTTGCAGTGTAATATCAATATTTATTTAAAAGTTAGATTAATTTCCTATATCCCAAAGTCTGGAGAAAAGCAACATGGGTAAATGACAGATTTGCAAGCCAAAGGCTTATATTAATCATGAGCTGTCTCATTTTGCTAACTCTAAGTTAGAGGAAAAAAGCTATGACACAAATAATACCTAGGTAAATAATTAATGTTATTTCAAACTCTGGAATTTGGTAGGCCTTCCTTTTCTTTCTTTTTGGCAAGTCACATTCCTCTGCTCTGAAAATCTCCCGTTTTCTTCTTATTCTGTAAGTGAACAAGGTGGAGATGCAGGGGGAATCTGCCCCTTTGCCAGAAAAAAGCACCTGGAGCATCACTGAAGTGCACAGACCAGCTCTGGATTTAATTCACCCAGCATATAACTGGGTTAAATCATGCTCTGGCTCCTGTGCTTGACAGGACCCTTTCAGGGGCTTCTGGATGCCCTGGAGGAAGCTGGGAACTCATCATGAAGACTGACACCAACTTGCCTGAGGAAGTGGCAAGAGCAGCCAGGCTGGGACTATGCTTCCTCCAAGGCTGCAGGATTGGCTGTGACCCTGTCTCCTGAAAATCTGATTCAGTCACATCAGCCTCATGCAGGCAACGTTGCAAACCTCAGAATGTGTTTGTTGCCACAGCCTGTGTGATTTTCCCAAGCTGTTCAAATCACAGCTAGTAACATCCATTGTTGGTGGTAGAGGTGGTGGGAAAGAGGGGGAGGAAGGTTGTGTTAAAGAAAAGCTTTGAAATTTATGTCTTTTTTGTGTCAGCTGAAAATTTTTTCTGTGGTCAAAACTATGAAATACTTTCTTTATTTGATTTTTCAATGGACAAATTTCTGTTGAAGGAAAAAAAACCAACCATGAAAGCTGTAAGACCAGTATCTGGGCTCCTGTGAAAAAGGAAAAAAAAGTCATTTTGCCAAACTGATGTTTTCAAAAGCCATTACCCCACTAATACTTCAGTATGAAGAAGTATGAGCTCTCTGCAACGTTTGTGTAACACCCCAGGGAGAGAGCCCAGGGAAACACAGGCTCAAGGATCTCTGGAACCTGGATCTTGCTCACAGCTCTCTAAGGCACCATTTCCTTCTGTCTCTTTGCCTGCAGACGTCTACCTGGCCAGCTCTTCAGACACTGCCTCTCTGTTTAGATAGAATTAAATCTTTCTTTCTTTTTTTTTTTTTTAATGGGTTGATTTGAATCGGGTTCTCACTGCTAACAGTCAGTGCATTCAGCATTTTTTTGGGTGACATTTTCAACCTCAGCTCTGCTCTTCCAGGAAGGGCCCTGCCATAGCTGTGTCTCTGTGCATGGCTGGGAACGAGTGTGAAACCCTGGAGGGATCAGAGAACTGTGCTCCAGCTCAGTGAAATACTTTTTTATCTATTGTAAGCTGAGTGGATGGGAGAGCTGATAGTATGCTCCTTGGCTCTCCCCTAAAACAAACCAGGGAGGCCCACACACCTCTACAGTTAATTGGGGGTTCAGTCTCACCTCACAATTTGCTAAGGTATCAAGACTTCTGCTGTCCAAGGGTGCATGTCTGTTGTCTACTCCACAGAGTACAGATACATATTTTCTTTTCCACACACAGCAATTCATAGGTTCCACTGTAGGATTAGTGTAAATAATCACTTCTGGTGAGTTTTCTAGACAAAAGATTGCCTATGAGCTAATACCATGAGGACAATTCCTCTATCTGTATTCCCCAAAAACCTCCTGAAATTCTAGGCAATGAGAGTGAGACTTTTTAAAGTTAGTGGGAAAAAAGAACAATTACTCAAGTTGCAGAGATGAGAAAGCAGTAGTGTTTGCACTACTGGTTCTTTAGTGGCCCTTGTACCCAAGTCTGTTGTGGATGTACCCCACCTCTGACAATAAGCATAATTAGACGTAGCAACATCCTGTGCCTTTTTTTCATCTCTTGAAGACTCCTTGACTAATATTTATATTAGTTAAAGTTGTAATCTAATCTCATCTTCTGCAAGTCCATGCACATTCTAGTGGGTCAAGCTCTTTTCTGTAAGCAAGGTCTGCTGGGTGACATATGCTTGGAGAGCTGGTTGTAACTCAGTATAACACAGTATTCTGCCTATTGTCCATACTTGCACCCTCTGGACGTTGGGAACACCAATTAAAACCTGCTGTGATGTGACCACATCTTCTTCCATCCTTTTGGCTTCTGTCCAGCTCCTTGCACCAAAAGCTCAAAGGGAAGGGTGGTACAGAAGGCACTAATGCACATCTCTGTGGACTGATCACCTGCAATGCAATAAGGAAATTCCACAGCTGGTCTGGAAAGGCAACTCCACTCCAGCAGCACTGCTGGCTAAGTGGAAAGGGAGAAAGGCAGTATTTGGTCCAGGCATCTCGATTCTGCACAACTTCTCTGCCATCACAATGAGGAAGACTCCTGAAGGCTGATGAACCTCCACCCATTGAGGGCCATCTCCTCATTGCAGTCACACCTGCATGACTCCTAGGGAATGTTAACCCCTTATTAAACAAGAGGGGCTGGAAAGTCTAATATAAGTCTAACTGGCAATTTTGCAAGTTGATTTTTGTACTTCAGGTAGATTAGCAGCAACAGATATGAGTTCTTGTATATTATGTAGCTTATTTCAGCCTCTGATTAGGTTATATTGTGTGCACAACCCCTTTCTTGACACTTGACACAGCAGCTGCCAAAGCTGGTTTCTGGACAGGCCTGTCTTGGGAACAGTGTGTGCTGGGATTTGGATAAAGGGTACTCAGTCTGGATGTGTGTCTCTGCTTGCCCCTTCCATTGCAACTTTGTTGTGGTAACTTTTATGAAACCCAAACCAGCTGCTTCCTAGTTTTACACAAAACACGTTAATTGGGACCTCTGGCTTTGTTGTAACAACAAACTCCTACTTGTAGGAATTGTATACCTATGATCCTCATTTCCACAAACTGCAGAAGTTTGTGTCGCCTCAAAGTTTGATACAGGGATTATTAAGTATTGGTAAGTGAAATCATACAAAAACTTTGTAGTGAGTCCTTCATGGCCCCACATCTTCTAAAAATAACTGCAGACAGATCTGATTTCCATATGTCAGAATGAAAAAGACTGCCAGGTAATTCACCTGTGTCTGTCACTGACTATATTGTCTGGTTGCACTTTTAGTCAGCCCCTTGCACAAATTCACCCCAAAAAGTGTTTAGTGGAGCTGCCTTCCTGAATGACTTCCTCTGTAAGGTTATCCACTTCTAAAACCAAAAGAGTCCCCAGCTACAAATATAGCAGCAGGGGGAGGAGTTAAAATCTTTGCATTACCTTGATACATTCGACTCAGTCTTATTTCTATAAATGTATTTAATATATTTATGTATGATTCTGAGTAGTCTTTTAACAAATCTACAAATTCTGTACCTCTTTTTAAATGCATTAACTTTTCAGAATTATTTAAGACATGCTGGATGGAGGGCATCTATATGTCTTGTGATGTTTTTTCATTTTAGAAGACCTGTCCCTGTGATTCAGAAGCCACTGATTTACACAGTGGCACTAGCCACGTGAGCACTATTGATTTTGTCATGAGGGTCACAGTCCAAACCCTCCCAGCCTGTCCTTGGCCCAGTGCAGCCTCCCAAGCCCCTGAAGTCAAGGGCGGAGCTTGTCTCAATGTGAAACCGGAATGAAGTCCTAATCCCTGTAAGCACCTTTTCTAGATAAGTCTTTGGTTTGTGGAGGAGTTTGTTGCTCTGACTGTGTCAGCTTAACGAGAGCACAGTAGCTGCTCCCACTGTATTTGATTTATGCGGCAGCTGGTCTGGCTTGCTCGTATCGCTACAGCTCTGTTTATGATGGAGCATTCACACACACATGTGTATCCTTTTTGTTACAGAGCCACCTGGCAAAGCTTTGCTGCCTTCACCCTCGGCTGTCGAGGCTGGGAGCACGTGTTGGCTGTTTGGGTCTATCAGAAGCAGGGCCATGAGCACAAGTGGTGCGGTGGGACTGAGGACAAGACCTGCATTTGAACCAGCAGTGGAGGCATGGAACTGCTGGGTGTGCTGCTCAGCAAACATTCCTGGCTAAAGCAAAAAGCCGGGATGCTTATGGAACACAGACACCTAGGGTGTCTAATACAGCAGGCTCAGGTGGTTGCCCAGTGGTTGGGTCACACTGGTTTCAGCAGTTGAGGGGTTGATTTCACTGCCAACTGTTTTAGCTGATCGACCTTCTGGAGAAATTAAATAGGAACTAAGCGGTTTTGTGGTTCAGAAACATAATTTTGTTTCCTAGCATGACAACCCTGCTGCTCTTCCCCAGGAAGGTTGTTTTCTTGGCTTGTACCCTTGCAACAGCAGCCAGAAAAATATAGGCAGCCTTATGCCTCAGTTAACTCAGCGTTACATGACATTAAAGAGCATGCCAAGCCAATGAAAATGGGAACATGAGCAATGGTAGGTGGTAGCCATTCATCTGCTCCTAGAAGTTTTGTCTTGTTTTCACTGCTGTAGATGCCCCCGTACTAGTCTGGTTGCCTCTGTCAATGGCAGAACAGACAGGGCCATGCAGACGCAGTTACGGGAGAAAAAATGACCAGTTGTAGTGAGAGTTTTGTGTTTGGAGCTTGTGCTGTCACCCAGTTAAATTGTCCATGCTTGGACAGGGAAGGGAGGAACTGCTGTGAGCTGGTGGCTGCTTGGAGAAGCTGAGGTTGCTCAGCCTCCCTAGATTAAAGTGCTGTTTCACCTCATATATGCCCAGTAGGTGTTGGTCATGGCATAACCATTTTACAAACACTGGACTTAGACACATCTTTGGGAATTATCTGAAATAAAGAGGAGAAAACATCAGTTACTGTGTCTGCCCTGGTTATTATTATGCTCTGGTCTGTTCCCCTTCCAGAATCATATTTCTATGGAGTGTGAAGATTCTCGGAGACTGGTAAATCTGAGCATTTCATAGAGCTGCTGAGTGACAGGAGAGAATGTGAGGGGTTGCTGCTGTGCCACTGGTGGAGGGGCAAGCAGCCAGGGAGCTGGGACAGGTGCTGCTCCCAGGGATGGGTGGTTGTGATCCAGCTTCCTGCTGGGGCTGCTTTAGTGTGGTACCATGCTGGGGCAGGTGTATTCTACTGCAGGGAAAGGCTCATAAGCCCAAGCAGAGCACCATGGTAATGCATCTCTCACCTTTCTGCACTTGGAGTCTATAATCCTAGGTAATGACCACAGCCACAAAGATAACTAAATCCTACCTGACAGTGCATTTATTGAAAACTGCCACCGTATCCATTGGCCTAGAGGTGCTTTAGTTTTTACTAGCAATTTCCTAGACGTGCTCTCAGTTTGGTGGCAGCACAGCACATGCCAGCAATGCCATGCTGGCTAAGTGACTGGCTGCAAGGTGCTTCTCCCAGCCAAGACCATGTACACGTGGCTCGGCATCAAATCTGGAGACTTCCCAGCTGTGGGGCCAACATGTTGGCTGGTCATCCTGGGCTGCCTTCCTGTTCCGGGAAGAGAATTGAGTGTTTGTGGAAAGAAGTTTGTCTTATAATATAAATGGCTGATTTCCATCAGTATACAGTAGCTGCATGCCTAGAGACCTTCTTGTGGGGGGTAAGGCGGGGATTTGGGTCTCTTCTCTGTCTGAGAGGATCCTCAAGCCAACTCCTTCCTGTTGTTCCCAAGTCACTGGGCTGTATACCATTCTGTGGGGGCAGGATTGAGGGGGAGAAACATCATCCTTCCCTGTGCCCAAGAGCCTTGGTGGATGAGAAGGGCACTGCCTTTACAAAACTCGTGCAAAACTGAAGAGCAGCAATGGGAGGAGTGGTGTGCTTCTCCTTTGCCAGCGCATATCTCTGGAAAAAAAAGCTTATAGCTGAAAGACATGGCCTGAGGCAGAAGTGTCCCACCATTTGAGGAGAGCGGTGCTGTACTGGACTATTTTGCGATAGGCTGGAGTGCAGCTCTGTTCTCCACCTGGGTTGTAAGTGAGAGACAAGTGCCTGAGTAGCTGAGTCAAACCTGGGCTCGGTGGTGCTTTCATGTGCCAGGAGAGGCACCTGGAAGAGAAAATCTGTGGCGAGCACAGCATAGCTCAGCACTGCATGGCAGAGCCGAGCCTCTGAGAGCTGGGACAGGCAGGGACAAATATGCAAAACTGAATTTTGGATGGAGGTGCAGGGAGTGGTTGGCACATCCCCTGACCCTGAAGGCACTGCCTTGACTGGCAGGTCATGATGGGCAGCTGAACACGTCCCCAGAAGTACTGGCAGCATCTGCAGGGCCTTGGGCCTTTTGGCACTGCGAGCCTGGGGACTGCCACAGGGGCTGGAGCACTGCTCTGCCTCCATTGCTACAGGAGGGATCTGCCCAGTACCAACTGAATATTTTAATCTGCCAAGGATTCATAGGCATGGGGGCCTGCTTTGCTCTCTTTTGAGGAAGAAAATTTTGGCTGCAGGAGAGGTTTCACAATTATGCTTTCTTGCCTTGCAGTAGGTATAGGCTTTTTAAAAAAGCTTCAGCTTTAGATGTTTTCCGTAGGCCAGCCTTTGGGCTCTGTGCCTCCTGCACCCCAAATGCCTGCACTGAGTCCATGGGGCACCCCTCCGATGGGGCTGGGCACCCTGTTGTGTGGTGGAGCCCCCTGAGACAGTGCCCAGCCCCATGTGGGTTCTCCTACAGCTGCTGCCCAGAGCCATCTGTGGACTCCACCTTGCAAGGCACTAACTCTTACAAAAAGATCGCCCTGGCTGTTACTAGCACTGAAAAAAGTGGTGGTTGGCAGTGGTTGGACCTCCCCTGTTTCTCATCCCCATGTGAATTATCTGTGGCTGCTCACACCTAGTCATGCTGCCGATGGGGCTGTGCCGAGGCGCGGTGTGGTGCCGGTGCAGTGCTTACCTGCTTGGCTCAGGGACCAGCCTTCCCAGGCACATCTGAGTGCACTGTCAGAGTGGTAACATGTGGTGCCATTTTACCAAGATAATATTCACCCTGAAGTTTTCCTTGTCATGCTTTTCCTTAGTAGATTGCAGAGGATTGCCTTTGCCTCAAATGTGAGGTGTGCTCTGGTAAAGCCAGGGAGGGAGCTTCCTGGATGGAGGTGGCTGCAGTTCTCCTCCACCAGCCAGCAGTAGGGTTGGGCAGTTAGGAGCCTTCCAGATCCCAGTGTGGTTTTTAGGAGTCAGCCTCTTGCTTCCAAGGACCTAACCTGTTCCTTTAGCTTGTGCACTGACATGAAAATCCAACATGGAAATGAAGAAAAGCAACAACAACCCAGATGACTGGAAGCATGTCTGAGTGCTAGCGATATATTTTAATAAACACAATGCTCCTTTTCATCACATCCCTCCCCTCTCCTCTTGTTACCCCAGCATTCTTTTAAAGCCTGCACTGAGATGCCAAATTGCAGCTTATGCATTTCAGGGACCTAACTGAAAACAGATGCCGTGTTCCTGTGAGCTGCCTCCCTGGCTGAGGCAGATCTGCCATCGCAGGGACTGCCAGCACATGGGGTACCCTGGGGGGCAAATCCTCCACACAGGAAGCTGCCGAGCACATCACCCTGCCCTTCAACCCTCCCCAAGAGCCCTGGTAATTTTTTTCAGCCACTTTTCTCACATGGAGAGCAGGACACCAAAAAGAAAATCAAGAGCAGTCTCCAACTTCCCTTTCACCCCCCCCGTCCCACCATTAGTGTTCAGGGAAAACAGAACTGAAACAAACTGTAATGTTTAGGAACTGGTTAAAATTAGTATTCATCATGAATGATGACATTCTCTGCAGAGAGGGAATTAGTTAATTTCTTCCACCCTGTAGGTACTGCTTTTTCTTGGTGCTGCAGAACACTTTGCTGTGCAGCTGAGAAAAAGATGTCCAAATCCCCTGCTTCCACCCACGGCAGAGTTGGCTGCTGCTTCATTACAGGAATTAAAAAGGGACTTGGAAACATGATAAATGCGTTCTTTAGGCGAGTTTGCCCTTTACTTACTTGGACTTTTTCTGCAGACACCCTGCTGGTATGAGAACCCAGGAAGGTCACGGGAACCTGCATCATGGTTCCTGCAGGATTTAGCAGGAGGGACTGGAGGTGCTGTGGTCCCTGGGTTCACCAGCAACAGCTCTGCTGTGCTGCAATGAGGTTGGTCCCCATGGAAGGGGTGGGGAGGGTCCCTCTGATGGCAAATAAAACTTCAGCCAGGGATGGTTGCTTGTGACAAGTAGTGGCACTGTTTCAAGGTTTCTTGAGCCTAAAGAACGAGGGTGGTTGAAGGGAGAGAGGTGTCCTTTATGTATCTGTTAAATAAATCAAGTTTGAGGGAGATCTACTATTGTGTACTGAAGAAAAGATGGTTGTTATGGAGCAAAAGAGCTGAAGTGTCTGCCAAAGTGTCTAATACGATTCAAAGCCTTTCAACTTTACATAAAGAAACTACACGGCTCAACTAAGCAGGCTGGTTAAAGCCAAGCAGTCTCTTACACTCTAAACAAAAACTTGATAAAAGCTTCTCTCTGCCACGTGGCTGGGAATAATGTGCTGCCTCTGGACTCCTTGAACCTGACTTGGCAGGCACTAATTTATCTGCCTTGACTGGGCAGCACTGAAGAGCCCTTCCTTACTTCAGGGAGGCTGTAAATATGCCCACAGGGACAAATGCAGCTCTTGCTTACACTACAGTAGGAAAAAACAACTTGCATAAAGAATACCTGACTCTAAGTTGGCAAGTCTTGGAGAGTATCAGTGCCAACCTAATCTTAAAAAAATCAGTGAAAATGTGCCATGGAAGAAAACACCCCATTGTGTAGTGTCTTGGTGTTTTTAAGTGGTGATTGCTGTGGTGATACAGGCTGTATTTGTCCACTTTAGTATATTTTAACAACGGAAGAAATATTTTCGTCTCTGAAACTCAGACACTGAAGTGAGTCTGTGTGGTCCAGGGCCTGATACCCTGGGAAGGGGAGCCAGCTGGGGGCATGGGAAGGCCCATCATATGGCTCTGTAAGGAATCTTTTGGATGCTCTCTTCCATCAAAATACTAAACATAAAAAGCCCACTCTCTCTAAAATATTCTCTTTAATTCATAAATGAGAAGTTGTGTGTGGAAAAACAGGGCTGAGTGCATAATTTCCTCCTATCAGTAGTGTGTCAGGTAAATCAGACACGTCCAAAATGTGCCCACGACAGACAGTGAGGCTTGACTGAAGCCGTGGCTGGGTGGAGGATGCTTCCTCCTGAAACAGCTACTGGCATTAAAGCTCCCCTTTGCATTTATGTCAGACAATATCCTGGGTAGAACTGTTAATAGGGTACAAAATATAAGTGTTCTTCTTCCATGACTCCATTTCTACATACATACCTTGCTTTTTCTGGTTGGTTAGATTTGTTTGTTTGTTTGTTTGTTTGCTTTCAGGATGTTTTTCAAGCAAATGCTCATTTTTTCTGTTGGAGGGTGGGAAAACTTCTCACTGGCATTTTCCAAAAATTTCATTTTAAGCACTCATTTGTTTAATACAGTGACAGAGTTTTATTTTAAAACATGTCTGGTTTTGTTTAGGTCAGCATAGCGTACTTGGTGGTAGGGAAGTACTGCTCATTACTGCTGTTATTATTGTTAGTTAAGCCAAAACTTTTGAGTATGAGTGGGTGAAAATAGGAAAAAGTCACATTCTAGCCACAATCTAGTCACGTCTTCATCACATGACAGAGATTTTTTTAAAAGTCATGCTTGGAAATTGTGTGTTTGCTTGTGTTGACACTATGGTGGTGTATTTTTAAATGCTGGGTTTTTTACCTTCATTATTGGCTTCATCCCAGAAGTCTGTTCCATGGCTGTGAGTAAAACGTGTGTACTCTAGGTACAGCTTTTTAGGGTGAAGACACTTTTGCCAGTGTCTGTACACATTTCTCCATCTTTCCAACTACCCAGATCTATCCACCTGAGAGTAGAGGACCTGGTGTGGGAGGTGCAGAGGGGTGGCATCCTACAAAGCTGTCTGCCAACGCGGTGGGGGCCCTGGTCCTGCCTGCGTGAGGGGCATGAGTCCTGTGGGGAGCATAACCCTGGGACTGAGAGACCCCCTTGCTCTGCTTGCCTTGTTTTCCTGCAGGGTGCAGAAGTTGGTGCCCATGGAATGTAGAGATGCACGCACACAAAGTGAGACAGAGGTCTCCCCACTGTGCTGAGGACAGAAAGAGGATGCCTGTGGGTTAGGATCAGCAGGGGTTTTATAACTGTAATTTTGCTCTCTGCAGATTTATAAATTGAAGCATGTTTTTTGAAAGTTTTTATATGTTCTGAAGCCTTTGTCCAAAGCAGTTATATGATTTATTAAAAATTTTTGATATGAAGGGAATCTCACATAGCAAGGATAAAACAGGAGAGGTTCCTTGTCAGAAGTCATTAATAAGCTCCAAGGGGAAGAGACTGTCAGGAAAAGGAAATTCTCTGGCATGGCAGAATGGCAGGTAATTAATAATTGCTGCAATTATAGTACATAGTAAGTAGAGTAGATTCTGACTGTTCATCAGTGGCTTGCCAGGCTTCATTGCTCCCAGGTTCCTTCTGGTAAAAAAGCCAAACCAACATGCAAATCTCATCATGTTTTGTGTGACTTCAGCTCTTGATGAAATCTAGAAGGTGGTGGTTGATATTGAGTCAGAACTGGTCTGTTTTTTAACTTAGGGAGAGAAGTCCTTTTGAAGGCTTTGACACAGCTGGACAGGGCTGTCACCAGAACTTGGCAAGACCTCAGATTTAAAAGAATTGTGGCAAAAGTATGTAGTGATTAAAAAATTAGAACGTTGTGTCGTGTTAAATATGGGAAGCTGAAGTTGTTGTGAGCAAAATTAGCACTACTTAGAATAGGGATCTCTGATAGCCATTAAAACTGTGTGTGGACAACGACTTGTTTATTTTCATTCATGAAAAACAGACAAATGCCTTTTGCATGCAGTGATCCAATGGCATGAGTGAGAGCTGGCCAACCATATGGCTTTTGCAGAGCCTAGTGAAAAAGTGCCTGAAGACTTCCTACCTAGGATATAAGATGTCTCAAAGAAATGACAGTGTTTCTTGACCAGGGAAAGGTCAGCTATATTATGGCAGCCTGATTGACATGGGCTTGGAGTCTGCTTTAGGAGAGTATATGCTGATAAGAGGAATGTGCAGCTCTAGCAAATTAAATGTTTTGGGATGGGTATCTTAGACTAATTTATTTGACTGGCCGAGAATATCCGCTGAGTCCTGAATTACGTGCCTTTCGTTCTGCCATGTATAACTACTGGAGCATTGACAAAGAGGCCGTTTTCAGTGACAGTCGTGTTTGAGCCAAGGCTGTGCAAGTGTGTGACGCTATTGTGATGTGTGCTGTTTTTCAGGTAACAGAGCCCTGGTGACTCAGGGTCGAAATTATTTTCTCAACTACTGTATAATGGATTATCTTTTTAAAAAAAGCCTTGATGATAAAAGATGGCTAAAGAAATGTAGCATGTCTAGTGGACAATTGAGGGCTCAAAAAGCCTTTTAGACTATGAGACCAGCATAAAATTTTAGTTCATGGCACACAAACCAATGACACAAATACTGTTCACTAACAGGTGTTGGAAAGGAAGACGAGGATGCAGAAATCACAGGTGAGTGTGAATTTCAGAGGAGGATGCAAAGTCTTGAGCAGAACTTCTCACAGAACTTTCTCAGAACTGGCTCTGAAGGTGTGCAGGTGTGAGGGAAGCCAGTGGTACTCCAGGCTCTTACGTAGGGGTTTCAAGAGTGATGCTATTTTGTAAATTATTATAAAGTTGTTGATAAACCCAGAGCTTTTGGCTGTGAGGAGCTCCCTTGCCATGAGCTTGGCCAGGTGAAACGTTGTACAGGGCCATTGGAAAGTATCCGGTCGTTGCTGAAGGGGATTCCATAATTAGACCAATGTGGTGTCATAAGTATGACGAAGCAGATGAAGACTCCAAGACTTTCACCAAAACAGAACTGACTCAGTGAGGGTGTCAAATACTCCCCCTGACTCTCCCACTGAGCAACTGAAGGCAGAGGAACTGAGTGTCTCCTCTTTCCAAAACTGCATGTAACCAGCACCACTGAATGTGTTTCTGGCTTCCTCAAATTCATCATGGTGCTTCATATGTGCAAGGGGAGAGTTGTCTTCAGAGAACAAGGATTTCTGCCAACACCTCTGTGCTTTAAATATTCAAAATCATAACCACCCTGCTGGCGTAGCAACAAGACGAGGTGCGATGATGGCGTATGGCCCATGGAAAACTTCCATATACGTTTTAAGAAGGCATGGAATTTGTGTGGCATTTTTCTCACATGGTCAGACATGCTGCTTTCCTAAATTATCCATTTGACCCAAGCAAGCAGTATCAGGGTTCCTGCTGTGGTGGTTTGAAATGGGGAGAATAAATGTAGCACGTTCTTGGTTTACCAAGAGGGAGGGATGAGACATCTGAGAGCTTGTGTGGATACTGAGCCCTTTCCAGGAATGGAGAAACAAGACTGAACAGTGCAAGCTAGATGGCATGGGAATCAGGTTAAAAAGAAAAAGGAGGTATGCCTTTAAGATGATGAGATACAGAAGTCATCTTTGGATGGTCTCCCACATGCTTAGCTTGTGACAACATTAATAAACAACACAGAAAATATTAAAACACCTGTCCCCTTCCCTCTAGATGGTTATGCAGCAGGTTGTCACCAGCTTGTGAACTGTGAGGTGGCAACTTCCAGCAAAGAGCAGCAGCAAAGGGCTGCAGAGGCAGACAGGTGCAGAGGGCAGTCATGTCTTGCTGCTGTTTAGCAGAGACCCTGTGAACCAGGAGCTGAGAACTCCATTTCTATTTCCTTCCTTTCTTAACAGGAGCTTTACCAGTGCGGTAGAAGTTTGTCATATCTGCCATAATTTTTTTTTTACATTAAATAGGAGTTTTTATTTTTTTCTGGTAAAATCTCCACAATAATTCCCTCCCCCATCACCTTTAAAGTTACATGTAGACCTCTGTGTTTTGATGATGGTTATATCCAGAAGGTTTATGCTGCTTTAATAAATTGTTTAAAATCCTGCTTAAAATGCTTTGCTCTGCTTAATCTGTAATTTTTCAAAATAGTTTAAGAGGCCTTAGGGATCTCACTGCCCATCTTGTCTTTTTAGGCTTAAGGCCCGGGTATTTTTTGATAGCTTGCCCGTCTCACTGCAGACGTACTTTGAAACAGTTTTGTTTGGAGAGGTGCTGCATACCTACACCCTGTAATCTGCCAATGTGCATCTGCAGCTGACCCCACCTACTGCTTCTTATAAAACTTAGTTTTGCTGGTTTGGTGAAAATATAGACGGTCTATAGTTCGAAAGCTGTGTTTTTACCTGCCTCTGAATTATTGTTTTGGTTTGTTGCAGAGGGCTGAAGCCCTTTCAAGCTCAAAACCCCACTGGGGCTGCAATAAATCTTGAAGAGATGCTTCAGTGTAGTCATGTCTGGTAGCTGTGCTGTCATGTGCTGATGTCAGAATGGAGGTCCTGCTCACACCACAAAAACTGACATAAAGAACATTTTTATGGTAAAAAAATAGCATTTCACAGCAGCTGGAGAACAGGAGAGACCTGAAGGTGGAAGAGTTACAGGTAGAGTCCCTTAAAACTGCACTTATTTAACGTGCCTTCTTTGACAGCCATGCCACAAAAAGGGGAAAAAAAATAGCTGTTAAATGAGAAAATATATGCACTGGTTTGAGAAACCTCCAATCAAATTTTCCATTCAATGTGAAGAGACTTAAAGAAAAAAATGAGGCTAGTGAGGCACAGCGTTGGGCTTGGATGTACCTGGAACAATTTCCAAGCCAGACTCATCTACTTTTGGACATTTTTTTCTGCAGACACCTTTGTTTTGAACCATACACTGAGCAGTCCTGGCATGGGCTGCCAGCACGTTCTCTGTGCCCACTTGTCGTTATCGTGTTGGCTAATGAACCACTGTCCTCTCCTTCCCCAGCTCAGATCCTCGCTGCTGCGCCTCTCCTGCAGCCAGAGCAGCTCTCTGTGGTCCCGCTGTCATTGATCTCACAACAGTGCTACAGCTGGGGCTTGGCTCCTGCTGGACATTGTCTGGAGAAGATCAGCACCAGGACGCCCTGCTTTCTGCCTCCGCTCCTACTTTACAGAAGAAAAAGGCTTGTGGCAGAGACTGTAGAGGCAGGATTTTGGATGAACATGGCCTGTACCATATTACATTGCCTTTCATTGCTTAGCACAAGGTAAGGAGGCGTGCAATCTGCTCAGATGTTTGTAGATGTCAGACCAGGCATTCTCTGCACTTCCACAGTAAGCTGGACTCCCATCTTGCACTCTTGAAACTACCCTGAACTCAGCTGTAAGTTAATACATATTTGTGGATCCCCTGAATAGGTACCACTAGGACTGAGCCTGACTCCAGATGAAACTGGCTCCCTTGGGCACCAGAAGGGCTGTAACCTTTGAGTTACTGATCTGTTAGAAAAAAAAATGCAAAATGATTTGAGAAGGGTGAGAAAAAACATGGCTGGCAGCTGAATTCATGGTACAGCAGCACATAGCTTTGCTTTCCATATGTGAGTTCCCCTCGTAGTAGTAGTAGTAGTGGTGGTGGTAATAATAATAAAAAACAACAACAACAGCAACACCAGCAGCATGTTTATTTTGTAAATTTGAATGTTTGAGAAGGTGTTAAACACTTAAAACTGACCTCTTCCAAGTTGCTCTCTGGTTCTTTGTGTTTGGAGCTATGACAAGCAGCACCAGCAAGAGCCTGTTATGCTCCAGCCCACTGGTGTTTCCAGATGGTGCAACCCAGTTAGAAAGGTGGTCCACCACAAGGAGTTTGTAACTAACAGGTTGGATTACTTATTTGCAGCCAGCGGCACAGCTGAAGTCTATTCTTCACAACATACTTCCACAAAAATTAATTTAAAAAAATATTTGAGACTTTTGTGCTATCTTTAACATATACCATATGCCTGATGTTCCTGTCTGAAAGCTTTATTATAAGTCAGCTGGGACAGGAATTTTCACAGCTCTTTTCATTAACATGAATACTGGGACAAGCAGTGAATGAATAATACTCAAAATTTCAAGCTGATGTTTTTGATTACAAAAGCTCATCCCACAACTGAATACTTGTGAATATCTCTCAAAATCTTCTGCTTGTTGCTTCTGAATATGCATGTAATGGAGATTGCAATTGTGCTGCAGCGTTGTAAAACTGTTCCATTTGTGAGTCTTTGAAATCTTGTACATCTCTATGTTCCACAACAAAAATGAAATCAGAACATAAAATTAACTTTTTTCCATCAAAATAGCCTATTACAGCTAGTACTCTTTTAACAAGAGATAGAATATGATGGCAAATGATAGAGCTATCTGAAATTGCCTGTACTTGCTCTTCTATTATGTGCTTGCAGTAATTGAAATTAGGTAGATGGTGAATACCAGCAGGTGTCCTAATTTCAATACTTTTTTTTTTTAAATAATCCACACATGAATACTAAAAAATATGTACACATATGCTGCTAGGAAGACATCAAGGATACACTTGATACCACTGTTACCTTTTAGAAGTTGTGAAACTTATTTTTGGCTGCTAATTATCCCCATTTCTTGTATGTGAATAACAGCAGAGAATTAAGAAGTTAAAGTGTTTTGATACAACAAAATGTCCTTTATATATTAATGTGAGTTCCAGAAGGTTTTTGCAGTTTGAATGTAATGCTTGCTGGGCAACTGCTTTTACTGAAATGGGCTTCAATAACAAGAGCTTAATAGTTAGCTTTGGTACAGGGAGACTCGCAGGAGCCAGGAACTTCCATAGAGCCCAAGTCAAAGGGGCAACTTTTCAGATTTTTTCCCAAATATAGCTCTTTCTGGCAATCCCAGAAGTTAAATAAGCACTGGGTGTTGTCATTAGAGTCCCTGGAGTGAGACTGGAGGTATGTGAGAGGCTCCACCTTGGGCTCCCACGGAGGTCAGGGCCAGAGAGCAGAGGTGAGGGGTAGGTGAGGTGGGGGTTGCACCCACACAGAGTTGAGTAATGCAGAGTTTGGATAACTCAGTGACAGTCTGTCTTGATATAATCCTAGGGGATGGGGCCAGAGAGGTGAAAGAAAGTATGAGTTATGTCAATATGGGGTTTATCTAGATTCCTTTCAGGCTCTTGATTTTGGCTGTGCATGACAAGGATGTGCAGCCCCTCCTGTCTCGTGCTGTGATTTAGAGCTGTATTCTTGCCTCTTGGTGGCTGTGAGGATTTTGACATGGGCAAGTTTTCCAGATACTTATTTTTAAAATTTTCCCTCTGTGTCTCTGTTTGAAAAAATAAATCCCTCTTGCTTGTCTTAAAACTCATCTGGATATTAAAATAGCTGGATTTTTATTTTCTCTCATCAAATAGCTTGTGTCCTACAAATGCAACTTTAGCTTATCAGGGGCTGCCTATGGACTGGGGATAAGCTTGGCAACAGTATGGATAAACAGAACAGAGAAGAATGTGTCATAATTGTATGAATGGTTTGCTTTGATGTTTCAGAAAGAAACCAAATTTGCTACATAGAACAATTAAAAAAAATAAACCAAAGGCTTAGGGGGTAACTGGTGAAGTCAACCTCTTTTCTTCCTTCTGCCATCAAGCATCGTGTAGTAACCTGGCTGGGATTCTTCCTGAGATGGTGGTTTGCAACCCTTCTCTGAATTGGACCTGTTTCCCCTCGGTGAGCTTGTTCTACCTGCTGGGAATAGGAAATTCGGTGGAATGTCTCCTGCAGCTTTGGGGTAGCAGCATATTTTCCAGTGGCATGAAAAATACAGTAACTCAATAGAGGTTAATATTTGTCAGCAATTAAAAAAAAATTAAATTATTTTCTTCTTCCATTCTTCTGTTCTCATTGTACCTCAACTCTCACCCATCATGAAAGACGCTATGGGAAACTTCTGAGAGGAGCAGCCTGGGAAGAACAGTACTGTTTGCATGCTCCTGCTGCCCTTCCATTCCCTACTGCTGGTTTTAGCAGCTGAAGATGTTTGCCAGTGGCAGTATTCCGTGCAAGGACTGCTGTACTGTGTTTAATGGTGATGAACAGGGATTGGCTCTGCCCTAGTGTATTAATTCAAAGAAGAAAAAGGAAGAGCAGTGTCATAAGGAACCTTGTATTTCCAAAATCAGCTCTGAGACAATGTGTACCCACCACAGTGCTATGAATACTCCCACAAACTTAGCGTGGGTTTCCATGCTGGAATGTGACGGGTGCCAGTCCTCTCTCCCACTGGCAGCACTGCCAGTGTAGCTGCACCCTGGTGCAGTGGCTGCTCCCTCATACACACAAACATACTTGTCCCCTTCCACTGGCACGGGGTCTGTGCCATGCTTTTCATGAGAAACTATTTATTCTCATCTCCCAGAGGTGGTGGTGGTGGAGTCTTGGTGTCATTTCCATGGTGATTTAATTTTGGTGGTGGGTGTTAGCAGGCTCCTCCTCAGGTGCCCTGCCAAGGCTTTGCTTGGAGCTGGCTTTAGGCCACCCCTCATGGCACCCACCCCTTGCAGAACTAAGCTGTCCACACTGGGAAGGGAGAGCTGCTGGGAAAGGTGTAGCAGGTTGGTGATTTCATGAAGGGGACCTTGGAAAGGCGCAGATCCTCCTTGCATGGGAGTCTGTGAGAAGTGCAGTGAAGGGAAGCAAGAATGTCTCTTGTGGCAGAGCCATGGCTCCTCGAGAGAGCTGTTAACTCACCTGCCTGACTCACCTTCCCTTGGCATCAGCAACTACGCTAGCTGTGCTGAGAGAGGCCAAGGACAAAGGGGCCCTGGGCCATTCTGCTCTTCTCAAGAAGTCTGCTGCCTCTTCTGTTGATACCAGGAACCAGCCCTGTGCTGGATACACTTTGTTGGTGTGCTGGCATTTGGTGCAGCCCCTTCCAGACAGCCACCCCTAAGAATTTCCCTGGATCCAGCTCCTCATTCATGAAGAGTGATACCCATCACAGACCAGCAGCTGTGGAGAGGTAGCAAGTTCTTCCTGGGAGAAGGCATGGACAGTTGTGGGTTTTTGCCTACCATTAAAGCTTCTTCATAGTGAAGAATTGCTTATGTAAGTGGATGAGACTTTGTTCTCTTGGAGACCAAGTCAGAACTTCATGCATCTGTCAGCCTCAGGAGACTAAAAGAACTTTTGCAGACCTCTCTCTCCTGCTTCTTCTGCAGGCTTGATCTTTACCCTTTGATCTCCGGATCTACAGCCCTGGAAAAACAACAGTTTCATTGGTGTTGGGGCAGAGCCCTCACATCTTCCAGGCTGTAAATCTGACTATTGTGTTTGAGCATTGCCTGTGATGCCTCTTACCGGGATTATTGTTCCACCCTTTCCTGTTTGGTTTCTTTCACAATTCCTTTTGAATGGGCTCCCTGGTAAAGAGCCCATCTTAAACAAACACATCGAGCTTTGCACAATGCAAAATAACATTGATTTCCCAGTTTTCCTCCCCAGCGGTATAAAAAAATGCACCCCAAATATAAAATGAAAGAATCCCAAAGGGATGGAAATCATCCAAGAAAGTCATACCCTCGAGTGGTAAACCACCACTGGTGCATCTGAGACCCACCCCCATCCATCTTCCATCTTTCCCAGAGTTTTCATAAGTGGGAGAAGGCAGTGGTGTGTGCCCACAGAGCCCCCCCACCCCACTCCCAGCAGCACCCCCCACTCCAGCCCTCAGCAAGGTCTCATGTTGATTCAGCGTCCTCTAGTGGCAAACATGCGACACAGACACAAGAGCAGTGGGACATGGGGACCCTCTGCCTGGCTTCAGGAGAATCAGGAGAATGTGGCCTTGAAGTAAACATCTTGGGGGAAAGAGGTCTGTCGCACACATCATCCAAGGCACGGATGCAATGTGTGGCAATGTGTTAGCCAAGTAAGTCACAGTGTCACTGCCATCTGCTCCGGTCTGTTTTGGAGTTAGACACGCCAAAAAAGGCTTCTGGAGAGTGCTGTCAGTAAAACACTTGAAGATATTCTTACAGGTGAACCAACTGTCCAAAAATTTTCAGGGTTCTTCACTATGAATGATTGAGATACTTTCTTAAGGTAGAATTTACAGCTTCACTTAAGTGAAAGATTAAGTGGCTAAGCTGTAATAGTGAGATGGAGCCTCTGGCTTCCCTGCCACTGGCTGGGAGCCAGTTTTGTGGTGCAGCACCAGCAGCAGTTCTCAGGAGGCTAACAGAACGGCCCCAAAATCTCTCTGTATCTCTGGGAATATCACACTCATTCTTCATCTTTTCAGCATGTTGGCATTAATTCTTCTTGTCACATTCACTAGCCTTTAATTACTGAAAGTATCCTAACAAAACTGCATTTAAAGTGCTTTCACTGATCTCCAAAATTCTATTGTGATTTCTTGCTCTTTATTTTTCCCCAACCTCTGTTCCCATCCTACCAAATTCTTCTGATCTCTGTTGTTGGATGCTATTTCTCGGTCTATGATTTAGTGATTTCAAATCCCTCCAGACTCTGGGTATGTTTTCTGTCTGGAGATGGACTCTGGCTAAGCTCATTTCTAGTGGTGACATGAAGGCATGACTTGTTATTTTGGCATGCAGCACAAGTCGATAGAGAAATCAGATCAAATGGATCTCTGCATTAGACGAGCTTCCTGGAAAAGATGATGCACTTTTAGTTGTTATCACCGCAAGCTCCCAATTAAAAATATGTCATGACATTACCACTGAGGAATAATGATTCAGCTTCTCAGATAATGGAGCGTTTATCCACATCAGAACACAACATTTTTAATGGCCGTAAAATGCCCCAGAATATCTTTCTGTGCTGTAACACCATGTATCAAACTTTTGGCTGCATTCAATCTCCTACAAAAGTGAAATTGAGCACTGTCTAGTGTTTTCCTTAAAAAGATGCAGAAAAGCTTTTTTCTNCACTGGTTGGCTGGTTTTATTCACTGTATTGGAAGAAATCAAGACTACAAAATTACCTTATTTCTACTTCTGTTTGCACGATGTTTTGCATCTGACAAACTGGTTTGAACATGTCCAACATACTCTTTTCTTTAATAATCCACATTGTCTGGATAAAATGCAGAGCCAGTTCTTCGAGGTCACACAGGAACCCAGACCTTCTCCCAGCCTTACTAAGTGTTGAGAACCTACTAAGGTATTCAGGACTCCCTCCCTCTCTGGTCTCAGTGAAATTCCCTTGCAAGGTGGAACCACTTCAGAAAACAGGCTTAAGGACTTAAAAAAATTAAAGGCTGCTCTTGGGATCCAGCTGGAAGGGAATCAGCAGCTGCTGTCCACTGGGAGAAACCCAGAACCTGACTCTTTACTCTGGTGAGGCCGGCAGAGGATCTGCTGAGGATGGCAGGTGGTTTTACCTGAGACGGTAAAACACCTCTGGTCTTATCCCCTGCTTGGACCAAGCCACAGCTGTGTAAATACAGGATTGCTGCTTTCTGCCAAGTGGGGATGTGTTGGGATAGATGCTGAGTTCACGTCTGGGCGTTGCCAGTGGCAGCAATCACTCCATCACCTCCCTGTCACAGTGGGCTGTAGAAGTGGACAGCCTGGCCCTTCTGCACCATGTCAGCCCTTCGTGTTCCTCCCTTGCAAGGAACATTCACTTCCAATCCCTCAAACACAGCATGGCAAACGCCAGCTTTGCCCGTGTGACTAAAGGTGGTTCAGATGGTGCTCATTGCATTACCTATGCTCCAGGAATGGATGGAAAAGGCAGAGCTCACACTAGGAGAAGGCAGTGAGGTTGCTTTAGGGCTCTGCTGGAGGTATTTGCCTCAGAATGCTCCTAGCTGTTGCTGCACACAGAACCCCAGGGGAGCTGGGAGCAGCTGCCTCTGTGCTAACTGAACTGGGCTGCTCTTCTGTGTCTGCAGAAACAATGTTCCTTGTCACTCTTGTCAATCTTCGCTTTTTCCCACTATGTTCTTTAAATCTATCTACAGCTCCCTGCTCTTTCACCTAAGTGCTGGCTGGGCAAGAGGCAAGACATTTTGTGTCTGGCTGGAGACATGGCCAAATAGCCAAACAGGCCAGAGGAAGAAGGCTTTATTTGAAACCTTTCCTCTGGTGAAGATTCGGATCTCTTCTCTCTCTAGATGCTGATTTTCATGCAACTTTTGAAAACATTGATTTTTTGAGGACTGTGAGGTCCTGTCAGATTGCATGAAAACAAGCCAAAAATTGGTCCAGAAAACTGCAAGAAGAGCTGATGGGGAGAGAAAGAGAAATTACATAATCTTCATTTCCATTGGAACCCAGCCTAACAAGAAGATTTTTATCCTATCAGTCCACTCTGAGTAGTGAAAATATATACCAGATCATATGTTTTGTGGAACTGCAGGCTGTCTTTATGCCCTCATGAATCTCCACCATCTACTTGTTATTACCACTCAGCCTGACCTTCATCCTTGTGCCAGCAATGCTGTCTCCATGATCTTGCAGAGAACAGCAGAGCAGCACTTCTCTGGCCAGCTCTCACTCCCACTCACTTTGTGCATGGCAGGGTAGGTGGAAGTTCAACAGGGATGTGAAGAAATGTGTTTTTTGACTGGAGTGTCTAGATCCTACTTTTATGTGCCCAAATCCTTTTGTTGTTGGACTAGAGTTCAAAAGCTGCCAAGGAGCTTTCCAGTGGATCCATTGTGAGATGGAGACAGAGACTCTCAGTGAATTGAGGCACCCTCACATGAATAGCACTGATGGATCATGGTTTTAATTCGACCTTTTGCTTCAGACTACCTAAAAAATTTGCATTTATGTTCTGAAAAGTTATTATGTATGACAGCAAAATAGTCCTGTATTATTTTATATTTCCAAGCACCTGTTGTTTTTTTTTTTTTTTTTGTATCCTAGAGGACAGGAACCAGAATTTGATGCCTAGGAAGAAATGGGAAGTTTCCACACTGTTCTACTAGTGTGGTGTCACCTTTCTTCTTAGAGAGACAAGGTGATGCAGTGGTAGTGCATATGCTTTCTTCTGAATAGGGATTTGACCCAAGTTCCCACAATTAGCTGTTCAGTAAACAAAGGGATAAAGGTCAAGCCTGATCATCTAACTGGTTAAACACATTGACTTGATAACACATAGATCTGTCTTGACTGATGGTTTAAAAACATTTTTCTTCGTAAGCTGGTGGAAGAGGGAGTGAAGAAGATCGAACATTAATCTTGCACATAATGGATTTTCTAGTTTAATAAAAATACTGTGTGGCTTACTAGTCAGATGGACCAACTCAGCTACCCAATACAATGATATAACATCATATTAAATACTCCATATGCATGTGGAAAGAGTAATTTGAATTGGAAATGATTTTTAGTCACTCAGGAAATCAGATGTCATTGTGGATGGCTCAGTAAAAACATCTGGTACAGAGGATCAAAGGCAGATGCTATTTTGGGTTGGAGTGCTATCGAAAGTAATATGATAACATAATGTTTCGATCAATAGTGTTTGGTAGGTTCAGTTTCAAATGCAGAGGTACAGCCAAAGAAGCACACTGGAAAGAACTAGATTTTCAGAGGTGGTGGTGCTGAAGAGACAGGTGGATGCTGGCCCAGCAGGGTGGCTGGGCTTTCCTCCTCATACTGTTGTTGGGTTGTGGGACACTTAAATCAAGACACCATTTACTTACTTGCCATAAGGCAGGCAGTTGGAACTGCTTAGTTATGGCAGTTTTAGATACTCCAGCACTAGAAATCTTTATCTCAGGGCTTGATTTTTTTATCTCCATGAGAATTCAGATCTGTGCTGACATGAGGAGAGGGTACATAGCAATCCTTAACCTTAAAATGTATCTGTTAGGACCGAACAAGAGGGGAAGGAGAACATAAGGAGAAAATGAGTGACAGTTTGGAGATTACATAAAAATTCTAGAAAAACACATTTGAACTGGAGGAAGAAGCATGTTGATTAATTTCTCACTGAGGAAGACTGGTGAACTGTAACAGACCCAGCAAAAAAGCTGTGTTCCTAGTTCATCCACATTTATGTAGCCAGATTATCCAGGTCTAAAATCACCAGATATAAAATATTTTGTCCATGTCTGAAAACTTTTCATTGTCCTGGAAAGAAATATGTCCCATGTGTCAAAACAACACCTATTTTTTCTCCTTTGACCAGTCTACAAAGAGTAAGATGGATCTGAAATAATCCACATGTTATTTTTTTCCCCAGATTTCTGGTTCTGACACAGTTTTACCCATGAGGGGCTCCTTACATGCACTAGAACAGCAAACATTTTGATAAATTAGTTGTCTTAACAGAGATGGATGACTTTTATCATGAGCTAGTGGAGAAATGCAAGGCATAACCAGTCTAAGATGGATGGGGGTTACTGTGGAGAGCAGGAGAATTCCAAGTTAAATCCGTTCGGGAAATATCATTATTAAACTTCAGGTGATGGATTTATAGAATCATAGAATCGTGAAAGTTGTGAAAGATCTGTAAGATCATCTGGTTAAAAGTTCTGTGTCTAGTGAGGCAAAATCAGATGTAGGATTACAAACAAGATGCAGGCATTTATGCAGCAACAAAGCAAATCCATGGGGATCTGGGGGCTAGAATGGAGTGCAAACCAAACAGCAGTCTCCTGTATGCAGAGCCAGAGCAGGAAGCATGGGGAGGCACTGCCCTTCCACTCTGCTTACTGAGCAGCACTAGTGAGCACTGAGGTAGACAGCTTACCAATCTTCCCATTCTCTGGACTTGCTCTGTAAAGGTTTTTCTGCTATTTTAAAGTGATTCTGGAGCATATCAACAGTATCTGGAATAGCAAATGCAGACAAATTAGATGGAGACCAAAGGTGGGCAAAAGAGAAACTCCTGAGGGTTTAGAAAGCAAGCCCTGTGAAAAAGGCTGAGGAAAATATGCAATTATTTGGGTTGAATGTTCTGTTTAAGGCAGCTGAGAAAGAAAAAATCAAACATGGAGAGTGGCTATTTTAGTGAGCTCTGCTGAATATTTAGCTTGGGTAGCACATGGCTCAAAATTTCTTGCTGGAAAACCTGCTTCATGTCTGATGTCATGTGGCTGCCTAGGCTGTGTGTTCCAGAATGGCATACCACCTTGAAATAAAATCTTGGAAATAGGATGGCTCTGATGCTGTTGATATGACCACCGTGCTTGCTCCCAGAGAACCACTATGGGGTTCTGGGTTTCAGACCTTGGGTGGAGGGTGAACAGGGCACATCCTGTGGGGATGATCAGGGCACATCCTGTGGTCCTTGGCAAAATGTGGTATCTATTACCTGTGACAAGAAAATAAAAAAGGGAATTTCATAGTGTTGTGCCATATTTTTGCATCAGGAAATGGAGACTCTTTGACAAGGGGTTCCTTCCAAGGCTGTGTCTTGGCAAACAGAGGCCAAGTGGGCTAACCCATGGGACATTACCTTCAAAAGCTCTTCTTAGGCTCCTTTGTGCAGCAAAGTCTAATAATTCACAGGAAGGCCACGTAACATGTTAATTACATGCTGTTTGAAAACTGTTCAGCAATAGCCAGCTCTGAAGTGGCCAATCTTTCATGGTCTGGGAGCCAGAAACCAGAAAAAAGTGTGGCAATAAAGGGCAGTGGGTTTTAAAGTGCTCAATTTATTATTTCAAAGATTTGATGAACATTGTGCTATTTGCTTGATCTTTGCTTTCTTCAACTCTTTTTTAAACATATTATTAAGCATTTTCATTATTTTATACGACGATCATTTCTATGTATCTGCAAAATCCTGCTCTTACAGCAAACTTAGTGGTTATAGTTACCCAGAGGCAGAACTACAGAATGGAGCCATCTAGGATTGGTGTCTCCAGGACTGTTTCATGCTACCCTGCAGCACCCGTGAGGCTGAGGCTTGGCACCCCAACACACACTGCAAACCAACCCCCAGGTGCTGCAGCCTCACCTCTAGTCCTGGGACTCTACGTCTTTACTTTCAAGTGCACAAACAGGATAGGGCTTATTTTAGCAGTTCCCAGCTGCTGTAAGCCATGGTTTCCAGTGCTCTCCAGCCTAAAAGAATAATCTCCATCTGCCCAGCCAAATACAAGTGTGGTGCAGAAGAGCTCAGATGGCTTTGTGCAAGGCTGAAGGGTGTTATTGCCTCAGATTGTGCCTTTTGAGGGGTAAAAAATGGCCAAACCAGGCAGGTTAGTCATAGGTGGTACCATGAAGAGGATGCACAATTTTTTTCCAGTCATTCTGGGGATGTGTCATCTGAGGAACGTGGCTGAACAAGTTCCACGTGCGGGAAAGGGTCACCAAAAGAACCAAAAGCACCACAGAATCATTAAGGTTGGAGAAGATCTCTGAGATCCTTGAGTTGCACATGTTGCAATGGTTGAATTTACAACTTTATTACCCACAGTGAGCAAAGCCAGTGTGAGACCAGTGCCACAAACACAGTGGGCTATTATCAGGCCTTTTAAAAGCAGTTGCTGCCACATTTAGGTGTATCTCATAAACCTGGTTGAAATTTCCCCCCATTTTGCAAACGCCTGTCTATAATGAGGAATGATGGACCTCTGTGTTCAGTAGCAAGGCGTACAGGTCTGAAGAATCAGATGTGAAAGTCTGCAGAGGCTGGGACTTTCATTTATTTCGCTCAAGTTTGGTCCCAGTTTCAGAATGAAAAGTTTTGAGACAGTAGTGACCACACTACCTGCAAGGACAGCCCTCACCTGGGAACATCTGTTTTCTGGCTTAAAGGACAAGCAGGTCACCCCTCAGCTGTGTGAAGTATCATTGATCTTGGTCTTTGGGCTACAGGCTGAACTACAGCCTCAAGTTGCAGGTAAAGCCATCAGCATTAGCCTAGTGGAGTCCAAGCCAGCCGGGACCTTTTAGCACAGCAGCAGTACAAATGTTAATAATAAATCAGTGAATGGTTGAGAGATTTGCCCTAAAAGGAAATCTCTCCAGCTCTATTCTTTCCAGCTATGTTGTTTCTGGGAGGTTGCTGCGCTGTTTTCCTACCAAAAAAAAGGCCCTTTCTTCTCCTCAATGAGAGATGCCAAGTCTTGAGGTCCCACTGCTCTGAATAATTAAGAACAGAAAGTCCTTTCCTACAATGTGACTTAGGCCTTGTGATCAGCTATGGTCTTCTGATTTCTGATTCTGACTTTAAATGACCAGATTTTGAATTCAGTATGAGGCTGAATAAGTAGTTACTCATACATGCAACCTGATTTCATCAAATGGAGCTAGCTGAGCATGACTACTTAGCTGCTGGCGTAAAGAGCTCATGACCTGCTTGCAATGACAATATGGTCATTTTTAGCAACACTACATTTTCCTTCCATTTCAGATTTAGGGCAAGTATGTTCCCGGACACAGGAAAGAAATGCAGAATCCGAGGTTCCTTGTGAAAGACAGGAGCTGACTAACTGAACAAAAAGTGGGGGAAGAGTCCTCAGCTGAGCATGTCAAGCCCATGAATCAAGTTGTGTTATTACCTCTTGGTGTTTTTTTCAGCCAGCGTGCTAATCCCATGATTCAAGTGGGTCTTAGGAGGCAGGAGAGGGCAGTCTGACCTCTTGTAGCCCCTGAGGGATGCCACTGTGATCTTCCCAAAGCAGCAGGTGTTTATTCCAGAGGCCTGGCAAAATGCAAACCCCGGATTAGAGCTGCCATACTTGAGCAACTACTACTGAACTGGTAAAAGCTTTGCTTCAATAAGAGCTGGATGCAAACCAAAGATGGTCTCAGGGTCTGACCATGGAGGTCTTACCTATAATTCTTCCTGTTCTCAGTTGAAAAAATTGTTTTGTGGCTGTGTTCCTGCCTGTAGTTTTGCTGTTGCGTAGTTCTGTGTTTCAGCCCAGAAATGGTAACATTTACTAGCGGCTGAAATACCTCATCTGTTACCTCATCAGCTAAAGAGGTGTTAGATAATGATACTTAGTCAGTTAAAGAGCAACTCAGGACACTTTGGATTTCATATGAAGACAGATTTGTAGATGTTAATCCTGTTGAACAAACTTACTTTTGTGGGCCGAATTTGATTACAGAAGTAAGTTACGAACAATCAGAAAGTATGGAAGGTCACATAAGCATTTTGCAGAACCCCGAGAGAGACTGGGAGGCAACCTGACAGCGACAAAACTAGTAACAGAGGTATCTGGGAATTACTTGGTATAAATCTCCCCTATTATCAAATTTCCATGTGGCCTCCACAGCCAGAAGAAATCTCTCTATCTATAGACACGCTTATGGACAGCTGCCAGTAGATGATGCCTGCAAATCAGGAATGAGACAGCTGGTGCTTGACCTTGCTTTACTTGATCCTGATTTATAAAAAAAGCTGGAAATCTCAGGGCTCCCATGACTCCAGTGGGAATCACCCTTTCCAGCCCTGTGGAACAGCCTTCTCAAGAAGATCTATTAGCCACAAGCAAAATTTTCCATGTCCCCTGGAGACTTCCCCCAGCTAGCCATTGAATCATGCCCCCAGTGGGAGTTTCAAAGATGTTCATTGATTTTTTTTTTCCAAAACTGTCACTGGATTCCCAGAATAGGCCATGCAATTGCAGCCTGAGAAAATCTACCTAACTACTATGCAACAGATCCAGAAAATTGCACAGCAAGACTTACAAACTCTTAGCATATTGCCTGAGTAGCGCAAGGATTTTCAGAGGTGCATTGATAATTAAAATAATAAACACGGCACATTGATTAAAACTTGAAGGAAAAAGAGTAAGTTATATAAAAACTCCCCAAAGCTTTAATCCAGCCATAAAAACAAAACAAAAAAATTCTACCTCCTCTCTGTCTTCTTCTTTGCCCTCTGCTTCTGTGGCCTGTCTCTCAACCTAGTAAAAGTAGCTCAGAAAAATTTAACACTCCACATTAATTTCCAGAACTCCTGGGTCTCCCAGTAGAGGGAAGTATTGTTTCATTTCCTTTGGCTTTGAAAGGCTTTGCCAGGGGAAATAATACAAAAGTACAGAGAGATCAATGATATACAAAGAAGGAGATGGAAACAATCACTTAGACCTTAGTCTTGCAAGTACACACCTTCTTGCATAAGCAGGAACTCAAAATAAATGAGTGCATAAAAGCTGCAGGATCAGGCCCTACACATTTAATATGCATGTGAAGGACACAGAAACTGTACTAAAGTCCTGCAATGAAAGCTAAAAGTGCAAATTAGAGTTATTTTCCTGTTATTATCAGTGCTTTCCTGGATGATAGCTTGTAGCCTAAGCTTTTGCTTGTTTCCTTACTACTGTTATGTCTGTTAGCTCTAATTATCCAAGGGAAAGGGGGGGTGAAATACCTGAGTCATACAGATACCACGGCTTCCCAAGGCAGCTCTGCAAAAAGCCAGCTTGAATTTCTGCATGATGCCGCCAGGTGAACTCATTCAGGGAGGGCTTCCCAGTTATTGTGTGCTGTCCCGTGGGTGCTGGAAGCTGGCTAAGGTGGGATCAGGGTCATTGCTGCTGAGCTCCTGGAGCAGGAAGCAGGAGGGAGTCAGGCACGGAGCCTGCTCAGTGTACCAGCTCCTGGTGTGCTCTGGGGCTGTGGATGTGATGCTTCCAGCTGGCTCAGTGGGAACAGAGCTGTGTCCGAACCAAATAAAACTGATTTGGGTGCCTCAACCGTACTAAAAATACTAGGACCAGAGTATGAACTCCAACAGGTGTCCTTAATTATTCACACACTCCTCAGTGTGATTTTCCCCTGTGCTAATTAACTCTCCTGCAGACCAAGGTAGACAGGGACAATTTGGAGAGCATGGGCTGGAGGCAAAATGGACATAGTCATCTCAGGCAGGGTTGAAAGCAAATTTGCCCACATGGGCATGATCTATGCGGTATTGCATAGAGCCACACTGCCTGAGTAGAGACAGCTTTGTTCTTTCTGTCCCCTGAGGTGCTATCTGCAGAGTAATGTGCTGGCTGGTGAGGGAGAGCAGATGGAACAAATCATGCTGCAGAACCTTTCTATTCCTCAGCACGACTGCACCTTATGTGGCTTCGCCTCCTCGGGTGCCAGTATCAGTGTGAGCTCCAGCACCATGGGCTGCAGCACCGGCCTGGTGCCCTGGGTAATCATCAGGGGCTGAACCCTCAGGGATCCCTTCTTCAGCTGCCCCATCTGCATGCCTCTTAGGATCCCCTCCATCCTTACTCTGGATGCACCTCATGGAAAGTCTCAGAGGTGACTGAGTGAATCCTCTTTCCTGTGGAGCAAATTAGATGATCCTGCTGTAGTTTTGAATTATTTCTCCCAGCATTTTAGGTACTTTGATGAACTTAGCCTTGGTTCCTTAGCAGTTCATTGCTATTTGCAAAGCTCTTTTTTCTGGCCAACGCAGTGCTGCCATTTTCCCAGGAAAGGCAAAGACAGGATTTTTGTGCACTTGAATATGATTGCTTCATGCTCTGTTATCTTTCTTACTACTCATGGGAGCACTAATTAAATGATTGAATTTTTGTACTTTAATGATTGAAATTTTGTACTTACAGACCATCAAAATTATGGTTTTTTCCTACCTATAGATACCATCTAAAGTTGTTCTTCCTTTTTACCTTTTTCTTGAAAGCAGTGAGATAAAATCTGTCTTCCCCCTATAGAGTCAAGACAGATGCACCTGGTCTCTCCCAGTGCAAAAGTATATTAACCTAGGGACTGGCCTGGCATTTCCTCAGATGTAACTGGGGAAAACACTTTTTTCCCCCATCTAGAATCTATTGTGGGAAACTTGTAATTTTAAAGTCAAATTTGTTTCTGCTTCCTCACTTCTGCTGGCTGCCTGATGCCTCAGGAATCATGTGAAATTATTCTGCATGCAGCAGCTCATGGTGACTTCCTCAAAACATGAGTGAAAGGGTTGGACAGACAGCACCCCACTACTCTCTGCATGGTGGCATAGAGCAATAGTGCCTGTGTATGATCTGTCTCCATACTTAGCTCTTATTCAATCATTTTGAGGGCAATGTTTAAAGAGACAGGAGTGGGTATGGCAGAAATTCCTCTTCAGCTTGTTAGTGGTAGTTGTGGGGATTAGTATGTCATGCTTTGCAGGAACTCAAGAATGTGTTATACTCTATAAAGAGGCATGAGCAAGAGGGAAACAGCAATGTAGAGATTATTTTAAAATACACGTTTTTCTTGTGCACATTGTGGGTTACTGAGTGCAGAGCTATTTAACAGAAATGTCAGAGAAATTTTCTTTCCTCATACATAGCATCAAATGCAAGCAGAAGCAGTTTTGTTGGTTACAACAGATTAACTCAGAGAACAGGTATCAGTCGATTTGTTTTAGCATCAATTTTACTCGTAACCTGGAAGTCAAAGGATATCAGACAGCTGCCTTCAGTGACCTTACATATGATGACAGATGAACGTGTGTTCACTGGAGAAAGGACTTCAGCACTTTGAGATAACACTTGCCTTCTGCCATGTTACTGCCCTTTGCTGGAAATGCTGTCCCATGGCAGAGCCACTGGAAGGGACGTGTGAATGCTCATCCAGGGTTTCAGAGCACAATCTGCCTGCTGGGTTCAAGTTGCTCTGACGAGCTCTGGAAAGGATGTCTGGGCACTGCTGAGTGCAGGTGATCCCGACAGCCAGCAAGCAGCTGTGTCTGCTGTCATTAGGTTCACTTCTCTTCCCTCTTCTGGAAAGATTTAGTATCTGACTATTAGCAGTTTATAAGTTTTTGCTAATGCTGAAAACTCTTGTCAGAGATATGTGGCTGCATGCCTTCTCCAGGCAGAAGTGTCAGCAGAATTATCCACAGGCACCAGTCAGGGCAAGTGTCTGGCTGTTTCTGATTCCTTTGACTAAACGCTGTTGCTGGGTCCAGCATGGAAGCATGCCAGTGAGCAATGCCAATTAGGAAAGGGCATTTAACACAAAAAGAGATCTAATCAGTGTTTAGTAAACAAAGACACCTTGCCTTGTGTCAACAATACACTGGGCACATGGCTACAACTTCCTCCAATTGTGTGATCTCCATGACATGCAACTTTGTCCAACAATGTTTAGAATAGTCACTCACATAGGCTGGTTGTCTAAAAAATGACATTGTTCTAGGCTGAGGCTCATCAGTCTGGTGAGAGACACTGTAAAAGAAAAGGCAGAATACTATTCCTTATATTGCATAAGTCTCAGGACTGGATTATTGATATTTTTTGCCGTTGGGTTTCACCCCTGCCTTCCTTCTTTCTGCCTATCCTATGTAAGGATGTAACTATGGACAGATATGACAGAGGGCAACTGCTAAACCTTTTCTTAAAGATGGGACAAAACATCTACTACTACTACTACTGCAACTTTACGTATTTGGTTTCTGACTAGGATTGACCTCACTGAGCTTAAAATCTATAAGAATTTTTGATATAATTAAGCAGAATGCTTTCAAATGACATGTTAATATCATCAGTAGATCAATGGAAACTGAATCCAAATGTATCATTTCACATTCAACTCAACTCAAGTATCCGTGTGCAGGATAAATGTAAATATAAGGTGATTTTAAACCACATATCAGAAATATTACGCATTTGGTTTGGTATGTCACGTGCTTAGTACATCACATCTTGTGTTCAAGGTTTCAACGAAAATCAGAGAACAGTGACACCCCAGAAAAAAGCAGATTATGCTGTAATTGATATTTTATACAGAGGTGCCAGACTCTGTGAATAAGCCACATGCTTAGTGTGTGCATAATTGTTTTCCATTATAAGTTAATACACGGGGATCCTTAGAAGAAGGGAAATTATTTCAGGAATATGTACAGTAAGTTCCTTCCTGTTTTGGTTGCCACTTGTCTCTGGGTGCATGCGAATCTCTCTACTTGCTTTTAATGGAGCAACTTCATGCCAGCCAGTGCTGGGTATATGTTGCACCAAGTCTGCATACCTTAGCAGAGATGATCTAACTCTTCAGGGCAAACAGTTAACTCCGCATTTACCTACTGATGTGCACTGTCATAGGAAGACAATGTATTTTTATGAATATTTTGGTTTGCCTTAGTTCTGGAGGGTCTCAATCAGATGCTGGGTTTCTCAATAACTATTTCCCATCACTCATGTCAGCCCCAAGTGACCAGCATTTCATACAATACATGGTGCGTTGGCTGCCTCCATCTCATGGGAATGTGTCTGCTCTCTCGCTGGCAAGCTGAAACTTTTCACCAAGAGTTGAATGAGTCCCTTGGGGATTGGACCTTTCTGCAAATATATATTTGTGTAAGCATTGCCATAGCAATGTGTGTTTGTGTATTATCTGTCACAGCTTGCAAGTCTCCCCAAAGCCGCAGCAATCATTCTGATGAATTCGTTTGCACATCGGTGCTTTTCAGGTCATCTCCTTGCCTGAGAATTGTCATGAAAAAAGTATTTCTGTGTTCAGGAATGAGAAGAGCAAAACACACGGGTGATACTTAAGCAGATGTAGAAAAGTTAATATTTCCCTACTTCCCCACCTTCTGCACTCCAGCTCAAAGACAGAGGTTTTCATATCTCTGTTCTGAAGTGGGGTTTTTTTTGGAGTCCAACAGGGCAAAAAATTGACTGCTGATTAAAGAACAGAAAATGCTGTGCCTGGGTCCATGGTGCCAGAAGGCAATGCTCAGAAAGCCTTGCAGGGCCTCTGCTCCTGGGATTCACAATTTATTGCTAGTACCCATACGCTGGTTTAGTTCATATTATTCAATGATTGTGAGGCATATGGTTAATAGAAAAACCAAACATGGAATTGAAAAAATCTCCTTTGGCATGGAAGTAATCCAGTTTGACTGTAGGAGACTTTTCTTATTCTCATTCTAGCAATTTGAGTTGTGGTGTTTGCAGTGATAACCAATCAAAATATTCTATCAGGCTGCACCAAGTATTGCAAAAAACTTTTTCATATGTGCACACAGCTGTGAGGTCTTTCTCTGACTTGGCATTGAATCTGGAAGAAATTGACTGAGGACTGTGGCACTTGGTTGACTCCAGTGTTCTAGCTAAACTTCCCTCTGCTGCATAAATAACCTGCCCTTGGTGGTGGTTGTGCTTCAGAGTGGCTGGAGTATAGACTGAGATGGTGCTAACTGCATACTCCCAATTTCTGAAGTTAAGGGTTGATCCCTTTGCTCCTGGTGGCACAGTGTCGATGGGAGGGAAACGGTTTCGGTCCCATCCAGAGGACAACCATGATACATTTTTTTTATTTTACTGAAATACCGAACTTGTCTTTGTCTTTCTTTTGTACCTGAAGCCAGGTAGAATATTCCCATTTAACCAAAATATGGGTTCATGGCTTTGGCCGTGTATATGACTGTATATAGGAAAATGAGTTATCCCTGACTAGGTTGCCTGAGTCACCCCACCGTGAATGTGTTAGTCTGAATGCAATTCAATGTATGTCATGTAGTACTATGAGGTCTTGGGCACTGCAGACAATTTCAGAGCAACTTTGCTTCTGAGTAATCCTATTTTTGATTTCCCAATAGCTTCTAGGAGCACAGCTGTTTAATTGCTGACTGTTTCAGGGACAAATTGTGCAGATATTTGCCCAGCTTGCTACGGGTGAGGTTAGTAGGAGTATTCAGTGTCTTGCAGACTCCTAATGTGCAATACCAGGAACAACCACATTTCCTGCAACAGCCTAGGGTTTGATATCCGATTTCCTGGAGAAAATAATGGGGAAATAATTTTCTACTGAGTTTGTATCTGCCCAGTTACTCGCAGGTGTAAAAGCAGAGGTAATTCGTATATTTGTTTTCTTTGAGGCTGGATTGAAAAGAGGGCAAATTGGCATTTTGCAGAAGGTTTATAAGAATTGTAGAGTGCAAAAGAATTATTAAGAGCAAAGAGGTGAATTAAGACAGCTCAGGCACCATCAGAAGATTTGTATCAGTTCATTGCAGGTTCCAGATAGATGCAAGTTATATCACTCTGTAGTTGAAGGAGGGAAACAGGTGGCTCCTAACCCCTGAAATGGGGCTTTGAGAATGTAAGTAGGGCATCTATTTCTGTCCACTAGTGATATATTAGGCTGAAGTGTCTCTGAATGGTGAGGAGGTGTTACAAGCCAAGGGGAGACCATCAAGTGACCTGTAGGAAACAGTAAATAAGGTAAGATATATGAAAAAGTGCCTGCCCCAGCAGCTGCTTCTTCCTGAGGAAGTTCAGGAATGTTTTGGGTCAAGCCCTCCAACTTCACTTAGGATAGACCAAGTTAAAGGTGGGGATTCAAAGGAGAAGTGTCAGTCTTAGTGTGAGCACTTGTATTAACCCATGCACATGGAGTTTGTTGGGTTAGTCTGACTGTGGCAGTCAGGAAACTGGGTCAGTTGCTCTGGCTGCTAGTGAAAAGGCTGAATTCAGCCATCTTGGAAAGAAAGGGTGGGAAGAGTTGGATAGTCTGTGGTGGGCAAGACAGAAGTTCCACCTAGGCCAGAGTGAAAAGGAGGGTGATGCTGATGGCATGCAGCCATCGCTTCCTGCCATCTGCAAGCTTCCCCCTGAGAGGAGTACAGTCCCTCCTTTTGGGAACAAACAGTTAGGTAATAATTTATGTGTAGACAATCTGGTACTGAGAACAGGATAATTTTCTCAAGCCTCAAAAAAAATGAGCCAGAAGAGGTGCATGCTGCATGTAAAACTGAATGAATGCTGTGGACACTTTCCATTTGAGTGTGTGGAACTTTGAAACATCCACTTCAAACTGTCCTGGAAAGCTGCAGCCAATCAAGCGTCCTTTCATGCTTAGTTTTGCTTCTGCTGGGTGATAAACACCTTCTGTTTCACTGTTAGTAACAGTGTAAGGTCTCCTTCTCATTTTATGTAGCAAAATTAGGACATCATATTGATTTCCAGTATCATGTGATGCACTGGGTTTAGAACTTGGCTCAACTGGTGGGCAAGGGGATGAGGCTCCACAAGACATAACTCCTGTCAGTGCTAATGCTCTGCTGATGAAGCAGCAGCTCTGCAGGACTGGGAATGCCCCTAGCACTCTTTGTCCAGAGGGTACTGAGGTATCCATGATGTGTCCTGCATAGCTGGAAACATCATCTCTTAGACACGGTAATGGTTGTGAGACCAGTTAGCACATCTGTTTTCTTCTCTTTGACTTAGTTAAATGCTGGAAATGAACAGCTGGACCCAATGTTGCTGGCTTCAAACACTAGCCTAAGACTGCTATCTAATCCAGGTGTGGAATAGGAGGCTACCTGAGATCCCTTTCAGCTTCATATATCTCATGCTCTTAAGAGCAGTTTTTATGACCCAGGTTCAGCACAAGTTTGTGTTTTCAGTAAGTGATGATTTAATTAACCAAAACCATGTTTTGTTTTTTTTTTTTCCAGGATGGTACTAGACAATATGCCATGGAAGTATTGACAGTCTCGCCACTACAGCACCAAGGCTGAGCTCCACACAAGGAAACTCTGCGACCCTGAGCCCACCCTGAACCCCCAGCCAAAGCACGGTGGCTGTTTGTGCTGGGTTTGATTGGCTGGTCCTTGCCCATTGCCAGGAGAGGTGGAGGCCAAGAACTGTAAGCCCTGCTGGAGCCCACAGAACTCAGCCAGGCAGGTTAATAGAAACAGATGGGGCTGTACCAGAATTTTGTTGCAATTGCACAATTTCAGTAAAACTTCCATTGAAATTTAAAGTCAAATGAATGGAAATATTCCATCTATAGCACCACCTAGACCTCTTAGTGAGTAATTGCTGACTAGCTTTATTTACTATTATGTCAGCCACTGAGAACCAGCTGGGTTTAATGAAAATGAACACCAGACCCAGCTACTCTGACTTTTGTAGGCCTGCTGCCCTTCAAGATAGATGCTACTGAATAGTCTTTGACTATGGACTAGAGAGGATTTTGCCCTCTAATGAGTGTCTCATTTTCTGCCCCTTACTAAATCCAGAGCTGAAATACTCATTACTTCTGTTTTTGTTTTTTTTTCTGTATCACCTCTGGCATTCTTGACACATCCATTTAATGACACACCGCTATGGCCACTAAAATTTCTAACATTTCCATTGATTTTTTTTTGTCCTTGAAGACGTACCTTTTAATTTTCTTTAACTCCCCTCATTCACTTACAATTGTAATTGTTTAATTAAAAGTCTCCTGACACAAGAAAATTATACCTCAAGACAGAGCAGAGCTGATGTTGCAGGGAACAAAGGCTGCCTAACTAGAAGGGAAGGAGAAATCAGGGTGGATGTTTGCGGAAGAGGTGCTGAGCGTGTGTCTGGGGCTGCAGTGCCTCCCTCATTAGCAGGCAGACCGCAAACGCTGGCTGGCCACAGGCGTGGTTCTCGTATGAGCTCACGGATGCTGGAGCTGTGTGTAGACCAGTGTATTTTGGTCTGTGAGTACACATCAGACAAGTATGTAACAGCAGGAAAACCTGCAGCTGCAATGACAGGAGCACTTATACATAGTGGCACCATGTGGTGTGCGCTCCTATACTGTAGTTAGCAATATGCTATATATACTCCCATACTATACTTAGTTGCCATACCGTGTATCCCAGCTAATCCAAAGAATGAGGCTTTCACTATCTCACAGATAACCCCACTTTTAACACCAGCCATTCACCATACCTGATGACATCTATGCAGCTCCATGAATAGACAAAAAACAGGGAATACCAAAGGGTTATAATAGGAAGGGGCTGCCATCTTGCTGATCCGCAGATACATGGATATACAAACTTCTCTCTTAAAAGGGAATGAAGTTTCAGCAATACCTGTGTTAAGGCTACCACCTTGATGCTGCTTGATTTTCAAACAAAAATTCTTCTCCTGCTTGACTAAAGCAGATGAAAAATAATCTGCAGTCTTTGAAAAATTCATTTATAATATATTCATAGATGGTCTAGTAATAAAAATCTTCACCAAGCCTATTGTCAACATTACAAATTGAGTAAGAAACTCCCAACATCCAGGGTTCCCAGCAGTGCTAACAGCTAGTGAACAATACTGGACTTACTCCCAGTGCGTGTAGCAGCTGCATATCATTGTGACTAATGTATTTTAACTCAAAACCTTGACATTTTATAGCCCACCTACCTCTGCTTTTTTTGACATAAAAAGGCAGTAAGTTACACTATTGTTCCATAGTTCTGTCACTTTTCTTCAGGTTATCTATATATTTTAGGTGGACTACATGAATTCCTAAGTCTCTATGCTCAGCTGTAGTCCCAATGTGCGTTTTACTCTGAAGTAAAGATGCTGTTACAATTTCATGCATACAACTCCCAGTAACTGTAACAGGAAGAGAGGTGTTTTACTATTAATTCTAGTCCATGTTAAAGGTCTCTTCAGTAATAAAGCAACATTATTTGTATTAGTCTGCTTGAAATAGTGGAAAATATTATTGGCACTGTTTTCTTTAAAAAATGCAAAGCCAGACAGCATTCATGAGGAAGTGTTCCCCAGTATATTAACGATACAGTACTGAAGTGAGCATGTAATACTGCTCAGAGAGGTAGAATTTGACATGGAATATATGTTTGATATTCCTTTCCAGTTAATCTGTAAGTATACACAATTTATACACACACACACACACACAGACACAGAGACAATTTTATGTGAAGCCAAGGAGGGAGCAGCTACAACTTCTGAGTGCTTCACAGCCTTCTGAATTCACAGGTATGCACTCAACAGATTTCCACGTCAGAAAATGAGAACTCCTATTACACGAGCTTGGGTTTGTGTAAGCATGATAAACCCAAGTCGCACCTTCCCACTCATTCCCGCTGCCAAGGAGTCAGCAAGACCTCTCTGGCTGATTTTCCCTGGTGTGTGCACAGAGCATATGTAGTGAGTACTCCCCAACACAGACCAATTCATGATCTGACTGTTAATTAAGGATGAACGTTAACACGTAATGCAACCCTTTTTTTCCCGTCTTGCACAGATGTGTAGCGTGATACCCTTCAGACTGTCAGTAATGGAGTTACCCTCGCATAACTTAACTATACAGGATGTTGTTGAATGCTGATGTATGCATAGACAAGAGGTACAGCAACTGAGCAAGTAATTCAAATTTGTGGTGTACAATGGTAACACAAAACTTTAAGACATGTATTAAAAATTCCGAAGAAAAAAACATCCTGCAATTTATTGTAACCTAAGTAGTAAACATATGAATGTGTTTTTACACAGGTAGCACTTAGGGCTTGCTGCAGGGATATTTCAAACACTGGTGAATAAAAACGAACCTTTCACAAACCCACCAATTCAGTATGTTTCCTTCAACACAATATTAAGTGTGTGGCTATGAAAACAGAGTGACACATAAAAAAAAATCAAAACTCGCGTACCACAGGGTAACATTTCTGTGACTAGAGGAAAACAAAAAATTACGTACATAAATACATACATTTTTATATATGTAGCAAATTACAGTTTCCTGCACTGAACATTTATCAAAAACACAAGTAACTGAACAATACTGGATAGGGTGCTTTGCCACACCTTGTGGTCTTCTTAAATACCTGTGAGAGTGGAAGACAAGTTTTTATGGAGGATACAACTTGTTCAGTGATGCAAGCTCACACAATAATTAAAAATTAAAGAACAAAAAAAACCCCCTACAGCAGAAACAACTGCTATTTCCAGCATAGGCATCTTTAACAACAAAATGAGAATACTCTACTGTTCTTCAAGCACGTGCCCCAACACAGAATCTGTGCCAGAGAGCTTTATTCTGTATGACAGCTGTCACCTGCTAAGGGTGACGAAATTTGGACAACAAATCTAACGCTCAGCTTTGTCCACTGGCTTATTAAAGCCGTCATCTTTCAGACAGGAAGGTCAGTCTATCGGGGAGGGACAAGTCACCTTCCAGATCCCCTCCAGAAACTGCACTGTTTCTCTTGGACCTGGGCAGCCACTCCCATGATCTTCGGAACAAAAACAAGGCACAGCCTGGTTTTCTGGCCATTACCTTTCCAAGGCTCTAGGAACTGTGGTTACTATCATGATGGGGGATTTTGAAAGGGATGACACCAGGAGCACACAATACAAAGATTTATGTTATAAAAAAAGCACTTGGTTGTCTTCAAAGGTCAATGATGTCTTGAACTCGGGGGATTGTAAATCCAGTCCATTACAATAAGAGTCATACTCACAACCATGAAGATTATGCCAGCTATGAGGAAAATTAGAACCTGCAATTGGAAAACGTGATTTTATTAATAAAGCAAGTGACTGAGCAGGCAGTAGCTCTCAGACTGTCCCACTGGATCTGCATTAATGTAATACCCAGGACCTAAGTTTGGTTTATTGGCTGTGACTAAAGCCCAAATAATGTTGTACAGGGCTACATGAATCAAAGTTAGTCCTGTATAAATTTCAGTCCAAGAGAGAGATGGACCTTACCTAGCTAGATCTGGAACAACCCATTTTGATACTGTGAACAATAATAAAAAAATGTAACAGAGAAATGACCTTTTTCTTAATCTTTAAAAACTGACAAATTTTTAAATTATCTTAGTCTCTGACATTAAGAAGAACTTCAGAGTTAATCTGTTTAATCCTTATTAGACAAACAGGTAAGCCCATATCCCTTATCTGACTATTTCTGTATATATTCAAGTCATTCAGATGTTTGTAGTCACCCTTTGCTTTAGTTTACCACATTCTGTCCACACTTAACAATATTCCATCCTGTAAAACAAAGGTGAATATTCTATGTGATCTCAGTGCAGGGTGTGAAATTCTAGATGTGCCTAATACACAGCAACATGAAAAATGAGCAAAGACACATGAAAAAATATTCAGTCTTTCTAGAGTAACAGCTACGAAAGACATTATAGAAATCATTTCATCACAATAAACTTCTTTAATACTTGAAGTTTGTATGAGTTGGATTTACGTGCCTTTTGTGAACATATTTATAGATGTATATATACTCATCTGTTTACATTATGTGCCCACATGTATATTTCATTAGTAACTTTTCTGATTACGTTTTCAAAGAGCATTTCCTCAGTGAAAGTTAAATGTGCAGTTACTGATGTTCAAGATGAGAAGGTATTGAAGTGGCAGTCCAGTATGACATTTAGACACATGCTGTGCATAAACCTTCGTATGTGTATCCTGTAGGTGTATGGATCTGTCTCAGAGAGGAGCTCACTATCACTTATTTATCTCTGCAGTACAACTTCCTTCTTAACCTCGACCTCAAATCTTCCTCTTAATCCACAGCTGGTCTTCTAGCATGAACCAACAACTTTTTATAGACTGTGTTGGTGCTATTTATGCAAATGCACATGTTAACTAGAGCGTAGATAGGATTAAGTCAGTTCATTTTTCTAGTGGTTTAAGACACACTTTATCCTAAACACATAGGTGAGTGTCAGGAGCAGTAGGGCACTAAAGGCTTTGTCTTGTGAAGCCTCAGGTGAATCCCACTGCCCAACCTGTATTTTGAGTGAGACACTACCATTTATGAGCAAGTGCCAGATGTTGCAAGTCAAAGGTCTGAGTATTAATGAAGAGTGGAAAGCATACACCCTTGCACCCTTTTTTTTTTTAATTGGCCCCAGTTCTCTTACCCTAATCTTCTGGGGAGACCTCCAGGGTTCCCTCTCAACAATTCGCAGGTAGAAGGCACCAGGGAGGATGAAAATCAACATAGTAGCAGAAGAGGCTCCTGGAAGAGAAAGCAGAGCTGAGTGCTGCACCATCTGACAGAAAAGCAGCATGGTGCATCTGTGAAAGAGAGCCTGTGAGGAGGCAGCTGCCCTTCTGAGCCCAGCTGCACAAAGGGCTCTGTGGCCAACATTCATGGAGAGCTGTGGATGTCCAAACACTGATTTGGGTGCTCGGGGCCCGAAGAGACACTTGTTACTGTGAGGATTTTTTCAAAGTGGTGTGGCTGCCTGTGGTGGAGATGTCTGCATGTCAGCTGGTGAAGCAAGAGCAAATAGACACTCCCAGGGCGGGATGAACGTGGAAAGCAGGTATCAAAAAGACATTGGACGATCTGTGCCTAAGAAGTGCCTAAGAAGTGCCTACTCCTCTCTGCTAAGCTCTAGCATGGTGGCCCAAGTATAAAAGGCAGGGAGGAGCACACCAGCTGCAGAAACCCCATGGAGGTATCTTTCTTGATGGCATCTACATCCCTGAGTCCTCAAGCACTTCAGAGCATGGAGGCTCTTCATGGACCTCTTTGGACAGAGGCCAAAACTGACCAAAAGAAAGTGGTAGGGAGAGAACTGTTAATGTCAAAAGAAATGTGTCACTTTTCTTCTTTTTCTAGTGTAACAGTCTGGAAGTCAATGAATTTTTTTCAAGCTCTAGGTGCTTGAAAACCAAAGGTGATTTCCCTTTCCTCCACATATTGAATTCCCTTTTGGTCAAAATAGCAGTTTCTTACCAGTTTTTATACTGGGATTATTGGATTCCTTGTGCCTCATGCAAAGTAACAATGAAGCCGGGTAGCCTGTAGCTTTGCCTGTCAGCTGTTTGGGAATTGTTATATCCCCTTTAACTTCAATTTGTGTTTATGTTACTCTACTGTAAGACCCAAACAGAAATGGCCCTTCAGTTCATGAACGTGTATATGCCAACTATGTTGTAGAAAGGATAACAGAGTCAACAAAAGGTATTTATGAAACCTACCAATAAATCCAAAAATGTCTCTAATAGTTGGGACAAAAATTACAAGCAGATCATTAAAAGCCAAAATTACTGCTGCAAGCAGGAAATGTCTTATCCAGCTGAACGGCCTTTCGGGAAACAGCAAAGCACTGATAGATGAACGGATCTGCAAGATGAAAAACAGCAGGGAAAGTAAAACAACAATTAATTTATCTTTGCTTTCACTTAAAAAAATTATCTACATTAGTTACTTCTGGTGTAAGAAATTCTGATTAAAAAAATGTGTTTTCAGTCTGATTCCCATAATGTAATCTCACTCTGATGTACGTTTTTGAGAACTGGGTTCACAACTTAATGCAGAAACTCAAATATTTGCAGTGTAGAAGAAAGTCAAGTAAATAGGGTGTAATATCAGGGACATGAAATCTGTTCAACTGAAAGATGCTAATATCAGCAAAAAAAATCCTCAAAGAACCCCCCCACTCTAAGTACTAACCAGGCAAAAAAATGCATGTGTGAAATATGAATTGCTGTATTCCTGAACCTGATCCCTCTTAAAATCCCACAAGAATTCTGTCATTTACTTGTCTGAGAGAAAGAAGAAGCTGCTTTTTTACTTAATAATTAAATATATACATATACATATTGGACAAGAAAAGCATATTTTTCAATGCCACTTGGAAATTATAATCCTAAAAGCTATTGCAGAGGATCCTTTTTTGCTTCACTGACTTTCTCACATATCATGGAATTTTTTTTGCTTTTACAACATAAAAGATGGTAAGTAGAAAAAAGGTCAAAAGCAAATCCGTTTGGTGGCTGGAGACAGAGTTATTCACAAGTACCACAATTAACTTAAAAGTTGATATTTAGAAATTGAACAAAAATATTTTTACACTGAAAAAAGGTCCAAACACACTTCTGTTTGGTTGTTTTAAAATAACGTGTAACTGCTTCTGGGTGAGTTTGGCAATTGAATAAATATATGGGGTTCTGTCAGTGTAGTACATCACTTGAAAACACAGCATGAGTTTTGTATTTCATGTTTTTTCAGGTTGATGTGAACCAGTATTAGGAAGAGGGAGGCAGACTGAAAATATTTTATCCAGTTTTTGAGTTGGTGTAAGACAGCTTTATTACAGAAAAAATCTTCTGCCTGCATTCCCATGAACTTACTGTCAGCATATTGTGCATTATTCCTTTTCTGACACAGTCCTTAAAAAGGAGCTATCAAACTGAAGTTTTAGCGACTAATGATAAACAGATCTGTATTTATTTTTTTGTCAGTGCGGTAACTTTTTTTAAAAAATAAAAGCTCCGACTACTTTAAGAAAATACAAATGGAGTGATTCATAAAAAAAAAATTGTTGATGCAACTATAATCCTTATTTGAAGTAGTAAGATCTGCTGAGTTGGCTGTCCTGATATAATGTGTAAAGCTCTTTCATATTCTGGTTTGCAAGCCAATGATATTTTCTCAGGAGTTCTTTTAATGGAGCAATCAGTGCTGTGGTAAGTAACTGCTAACTATTCAGATACAAAAATGATTACACAGAAATCTAAAAATACAAAATGCCACACCTGACGGACAGAGACATTTGCAATGCCCTTAGCTTGTCTTCCCATGAAGACTGATCAATTTCTTAAGACTAATTTAAACATTTAGCCACTGGCTTGAACACGACGTTTAAGGCAGAGCACTGGAGCTCTCCAAGCTAGAAGGACTGATCACTCTGGGTGTTTTATACCTGAACCTTTTTTTTTTTTTCAGTAGACAACACTGAACAGTGATCACTGTTCTTAAGCATTTGATAAGCATTTGACAGCAAGCCTGGAAACAGTACCTATGCAGAGCGTGTGTTACATCCAGGACAACGGAGCAACAGGACCCCAGGGTTACTCACAGGAACATTGTGGTGTGATGCAGCTTGCTGGGAACCCTCCAGCAGCATGATGCTGGGCTTGGACATGCTGTACAAGTGACAAACCAGCCTCCCAAAACCAAACTACGAAGATCAGCTGTTTTCTCCTCTGCTGCATGGCAGCTCAGGGAAGGCATCAGGGACAGTCTTATACACTCAGGAGCCTGGAGCTCTGCTCACTGGGGGAGACTGCTCCCTGAGGGGGGTCAGTCCCTCTGCAGAGCTAATTGTTTAGCCGTGCCTTTCTGTCCCTGCTACTGCGGTTACTGTGTTTTTCCCTGTGAAGAGCACACAGAAGCTCCAAACTTTGCTCAGACAACTGACTATGCAGCTGAGCCCTGTATGCTTCTTTTTTCTGGCATTTAGCTTCCTCACCAGTCTGCAGACTCAAGCACGTAAGGTGGGAACAGGGGCCTCTGTCCTTGTACTTTGGCAGCCTGGTCTGGGAGTCCTGCACAATGTGTGACCTGAGCTTCACGTGTCCTGAGTTTGGATGCTACAGTAGGTGCCTATGTCTGTATTAGGAAATCTCATAAGGGGTTTCAGTGTATCTCCAAGTCTTTGGTACTCAGCACTGCTCTGATAAATATAGTACAGAAAGACCAGAGAGAGACAGAGAAGTGATTCCTGAGTTATTTATAAAGACTGATTTATTTCAGTCTTTCAAATTTTGCAACCCTAACTGCCCAAGGTTCATGCTCTCGTCAAACTGCACATGAGAAAACAGATCTCTCTAAATAAAAAGCTCAGGCTTACTTTTCTTCTGTGTTAAAATCTATCTGTGCCGAGCACATTCAGTCAGTGTATATGGGCTAGCTCTGATTTCAGCTGTGTTACTTACAGGGAAAAGAACAAGGGGCACGGTCAGGGTTACAGCCACCAGCACTGCCAGGCGAACTGACAGCAAGAGGGTGTCGAAGGTGTACACTTTAGTGTACGTATGAAGTAGCTCATCCTCAACTTCCCCTACGAAAAAGAAACAGAAAGGAGTTAAATCATTTAAGCAGTACCTTGCACATTTAAAAGCATCTTTACACTGCAGCCAGGTAAGAGATAAGATGAACTTTAGCCCAGCTGCTGTCATTAGATACATGTTATGGGCTAGACATGAAAGGAATTTTCCCACCGTGACTCATACAAGTCCCATCATTCAGAGACGATGAGGGTAATACAGCTCTGAGGTGATGCCACTATCTTAGAGATGACTTTGAGAAAGTCATTAAGTGGATGTAGAACCTGAAGTAAAAATAATTTCTTTGATATGGAACATGAAACAACTCACTGAACTGGTAACAGCTCCTTTTGACCTCCACCCAGATGTCCCAGCTCTCAAACAGAGCCCTCCTGCCCCAGTGATAGGGAGCAGATTGTGCTGTATCATTCACTTCTCTGCTCTATGGAGGAACTAACAAGGTAAAAAGAGGTGGCGTTTGCACAAAATAGTGTGCTAATAGAGGGACTACTCTGTTTGCCTATCGGTTAGTCTAGCTCATCCAGATTTTTTTTTACACTAGAATGATTTGCACTTGTTTTTCAGAAGAGATGAAGCTGAACTAGCAGCGTCAGAGACAGACTGCATGGCACTTAATAGTGTCATGTTGAACTGTTGAGCACTAGAGTATTTTTAGTACTCTTGGCCTTTGCTAAGAGTCAAGTTTACAGCAGGTTCTTGTCTGAGTTCACAAGGCCAAGGGAAACAAAACTAGTCCTCCTACTAGGTGCCTCTGAATCTCTCACAGGTGAGGAACTTATGGCCTGACAGCTGGGTAAGTCCCACAGTTCCTTCAGAAGGTTACACACTGTGTATTATAATTGAACATTGCTTACACCTGGATTCAGACCCCCAGAAAATACATTAAGACTTGAGCCTTTGTGATAGAACCAGCTCATCTGCTTTAACAAATGAGGGAAAATTATGCAGAGAACAGGGTTTTGACCTACCATAGAAGGTAAGGTATCCAAAGAGGGCAGCCAGAAGATACATGATAAGCATGCCAGTGATGGAGACATTTGAGACATTCTGCATCCGCTTTCGGGAGCGACTGAAGTATGAAAGAAAGAGAGTAACAGTCCTATAAAGCCTCTATTTGTACAAGAAGTGCTCTGAAGTATCTTAGCTCTCTGACATACCCTCACTGGATATGAAGTTCATAGCAACTATACTGGTTACATAGAGCTCTTGATGTTTTACAACTCTGTGCAGAACAGCACAGATTTTTAAAATGTCTTGAAACTCCGTTTCTAGTGCTTTCTCAGTGACAACATAAAAATGTGCCACATTATTTTGTATATCATTATTTATTAAATGTCAATCTCAAATGGTATTTTAGATTAAAACAAATGGAGTGACTAGAATTTCAAGTCTGTTAATAACAACAGACAAGAGCTTCCAGCCATCTCTATATGAACATATGCTTATATCTACATAGGGCTGTTCTGCCGTTTCAAGAACCCCTTGCAGATCAAATCTTTCCTTCATAAATCCTTTGGTTAAAAAAATCTTCATCTTAGAGGACCTGCAAGCATTTTCCCAAGTCATATGAGAATTTTTACTGCTTTTGAGGTTAAACCTACTGAAATAGGAGGTAACGGATCTTAGCCTCGAGTTTTGCAACACACCCTCATGTAATGCAATTTTTGCTGTTCCACAATTGCCTTTTATTAGCCCTTCCCAACTATCAACTCTGTGCTGTTTTAAGCAAGTGTATTTGATTTTTGATATTTGTTAAGTAAAGCAGGCTGAGTGAAGAGCCTATGTAAGACACCCAAACCAATGGCATCCCAAGAAACTTTAGGAGTAAGCAGCAACTGACTTCAGACACAGAACTCATAAAGATATTATTAGAATTATCTGTTTCAGTGCAACCAAGTTCCCCAGTTTATTTCAGATCATTTGAAGGACTGTCCAGATTCCTCCGTTCCTAAGTAAATATTCATCAATGCAGTGGTTCTCTGTCACCAACATCTGACTACAAGATCAAAGCAAAGCCAGTATCTGCTTACTATAGAAAGCAATAGATCATTACCATGTGGGTGTTCACACACCAGCAATCAAGGGACAACATGTAGAAAGTGATCTCTGTCTATCACTGGATAACTGGAAGTATCGGACAAAATTTAAGAACCTTACTCTTTCAGTTCACTGTATATTGGTAGCACCTCAGGGTGGCATACGAATGCAAATGCCAGGATGGGTATTGCATAGGCAGTCTGTAAAATAAAGCTCCCATTAGTAAGACTGGTCACGGCTGTACCTCTGACTTTTGGCAGGCAGCAGATCAGCTGTGGTACAAGTGGTGAGAGACAAATTCTACCGAATCTCCCTTACCTGTGAGTTGAACGCAAAGTATTTTGGCTGGCACTTGTCACTGCTGTCGCTGTGTGCTTTGTATTCTACACTTTTCAGGGAGGCATCTTTAGGCTCCTCAAGGCTCAGGGAGTGCCCGGCTGCGTTGTCCATCATGAAAATCACACCAGAACCGAGTGACTCATTTGATAACATGACCAGGTGCATTGGCACTGTGCCATTGGTGGTGGTCCAGTTTTCAACCCCGTGGTCCATGATGGGAAGAGGACAGGGTATTTGGGATTTCTTGAAGATTACCTACAAAAGAGTAGACAATGTTATCAGAAGAGTACCACTGTAGGAGATTATGCATCTGTGGTATTCCAATAGAAGTATAAACAGGCACTCAAAAAACCAGGAAGCAAGAAACCAAGTGCTCCCACTTCTGCTTCTTCTGCAAATGTTTTTTGTTACTCTGCCTCTGCTTTATTTTTTATTCTCAAGTGTTTTTTAAGCTGATTTTTTTATTCTGAGTTCATTAAGCAATAGGTTGTTGATGTGATTCACTCGCAGGTGCTATTCTAACATCCACATTAAATTGTCATGGTAAGAATAACAGTGTTTAAGGTTTACACAGTCTGTATTTGCCTGGAGACAATATCCAAACAGTCACCTACCACACCAACAAAGAAAACCATACAGGTCAGCGAAAACCCACTCGTATAACCAAGATAACCTGTGCAGCAAGAAAAACAAAAAACCAGTTCAGTTACATACAAATTCACAATCATAACAGAAGTAAGAAATGAGCTTAAACAAGGCATTAAGCTTACCTAAGGTTTTTAGGAGGGAGAGGGGAAGAATAACCACAATTGTTACAAGTATGACAAGGTAGTTCCCATTAAGGTACCATTCTCTAAAGAGGAAGAATAAAAATAAAAACAATCATCATTGACACTAAAGTGAAAAATTTTCATCTGAGGTTCAGGCTGGGAAAAGGCACCTACCCAGAATTCTCCTCAAGTTTCATAAGTGCTCTGATGACTTCAGGAAGTTCATATTTAATAATAAAGAGGTAGCTTGACATTGCTGGAAAAAAACCCAAACAACAACAAAAAAAACATCTTCAGAGAAAACTGCTGTTCCAAAAAAAAGTTTTTGCTGAAGTAGAGAAATGAGTTTTTTTTAAATAACAGAGTGACTACATAAATAAATAAATCCTTTATATCGTTATGAACATGTTCTAAATGACATCTAGCATTCTGTATTAGAATACAATACAGTTACTACTGAATTTATAGCATACTTATATCACTCTTAACTTCCTTTGGCTTTTTTGTTATAAATGTTTCTTTTTCCAATGGACACTGTCCATCCCCATTCTGTAGTAACTTTAGTAGTTACTTCCTCTAGATCTCTTCAACTACCTTATCCTTCCTACTTTCAACTTCTTTCTTCCAGTATCTTTTCTATTTATAAAGAAATAACTAGTTGTCAAGATTCCTGAAGTAAGAGTGGACTTCCACGCATCTCATTTAAAATGTACTGCCAGAAGTAAAGCTTTTTTCATTTGTTTTACGTTTGTCACAGAGAGGTCTCTGGAGACTTATGGATCAATCTAGACAAGGACTAGAGAAACAGCTACTCCTCTTTAACAGGGAAGCATACTTCATTTCTGAGTTCAACCAATTTGATATCCAGGCTTGAGGAAGGAAAGGAATGCCACAGAATAACATCTTTTATGAACAAAATCAAAAAGTCTTCTGCAGTACAGAAATGGGAACTACCTTTATTTTTGTAGCAAAGTTGGACAGTAATGATCTGTTGATGGAGATTTGCAAAACATAGTAAGTTCCAATAGAGAAATTACCAAAAAACCTACATAAATTTAACTGATTAATACCACATTTAAATTTCAATTACCTCTCCTTAAGGAATCTGTAAAAAATTATAAATGCCCTTGTGCTTTCAGACCTGGTGTTCTTCAGTCTCCTAAAAGGCTTCTTCCAGGATAATAAAGTAAAAAAGCTTTGCTGAATGAATGTACAGTCTACCACTACTGTTTATACTGGTAAGTCTCCTGTTCTGAGAGGATGGAGGTTACTTGACAGATATTTCAGAGGAAGTACCTTTGTGGGTGAATACATTCAAAAATTACTTAAAACATGCATCTTAGGGAACAACACAACCCAACTGGTATTTCAAGGAGAGAATTCAGCTGAAAAATGAGCTACTGGAGAGCCTTTTATGGAGAAGTCAGAACTCTGTGCTGTTCCTTTTAGGTCAGACTAATCTTTTCGAAGTTGAAGCAGATGCTTCAACTAGATGCTAAGAACAGTCTGAGCTGTATTCAATAAAGATAATTGGCCAGTTCCTTGAGGACAGTCAGTCAGGCCACTTTAGCCATCATTGAAGCCTCTTCACTGGCCACAGAGAGATCCTGGGCAACTGTCCTTCACCATACACTGAAGCGTCAGGTAGCTGAAAAAAAGTGAGATGAATTCCTCATATCCTTCCTTTTTGAAATACATTGTATGCTGTATCTGGCTCATCTCTGATGCCATTTAGTCAGACAGAGGAGAGAAAGAAAGCACTTGTGTTCTGTAGGAATAGCACTGGAAGCTAGAAAACTTTTGTCTCTTACCTCCGATATTCTGCATTGTGACCGAAATGAAAACACCACACTTCCCAGGCCAGCCAAATGCCTTTGCTCCCAGTTTTTCATACACTAGTGATCCTGGAAAAAAACCCAAACAAAACCAAAACCAAAAAAGAAACATGGGCCACTACATTGGACATACTTGATAAACTGCATTCCAAGGTAAAATACACGCATGCAGTAGGGACTCTCTGTCAATCACAGCCTGATCCTCCTACCTCCTTCTTCTGATATCACCAGTAAAAGGTGGATCGAGTAGAGTGACAATATTGCTACGCTGAGCAGCAAAACTCTGCAAGGCAAAGCAGAAATCAGAATCCTAAGCAAGACATCAGAGACACTCAGTTGATTTGAACACACGCTTGCTCGTTCTCATGAAGTGCAACATGTAAATAGTTTTCAGCAAGTTTGCTCTTTGGTCTCCCAGTGCTAAATGCAGAGCTAAGTGTCAGCTGCAGCTTACTTGTGAGTACACTTGCACCTTATACACTCTAAAAGCTCCTGAAGGCTTAAGTCCAGGAAGTGCCAGTTCTGTGTTATTCCACAAGGACAGAATCTTGTATCATAACAAGATCCTACTAAAGTAAACAGATTTCTATGCAAGAATCTGGTCTTTGGACTCCTACCTGCTCTCTGACCTCTCATTTTCATCTCTCTCGTTAATCAGAGCTTTCAAAGACCACACAAAAATGGAAACACAAAACCAAATCGTGACTGGGACAACTTCAATGCTACCTCCTACCTTGTCACTGCTTTTGACTTCTGCCATATCACTGTGCAGTGGAGGTTAGCTGCCTGCTGTGCAAGCACATTAGAAATCTTGCATAATGTTAAATTGTGGCACCACACTGGAAAACCTGCTTTAGGAGCACTGGTAGCTTAGTCTTGTAGCCTTAGTCAGCCTGATGGCAGCAGTGCCTGAGTTCAGTAATTCAGCAATTCACTAATTACTGCCATGTTCCTTCCACACAACAGCAAGGTGCATCCTATGCAATTTCAGCTACCTGCCTCTTGTAAACTGCTTGTGAAAAATGCAGCTTTGTACGACATTTTCAGGGCACAGCACTGAGGACAGCGTATCTTGTTACCATAACCATCTTGTCATCAGCCTGCACAAGTGCTGGTGAGGAAGGGAACGCGATGATAACGTGACAGAGATAGAAAATATGGATACACTTTATTCCGTGGCTTAACAGGAGATTGTGCCCACACCTTCCACTCCACTGAACACGTGGTTTGGTACAGATATGGGAGACACTGACAGCCAAGTTTGTAAATGAGTCAGTCTACGAGCAGACACAGGCCCTGGGGACAGGTGATGATCACCAGACTATCAGGATTTCCTGTAAAGCGTCCCTCTTCAAGAGAGACAGACAGTGCTACCACCTTCACGTGGGCAGGGCTGTCTCCTGCTGTGGGCTCATATGGTAAGGGGGGATCACGTCTGAGGTGAGTGCATCCTGCTGAGATGGCACCCTCCTTGATCAGGGGCACCCATACAGAGTGCTGTGCTATTCAGAGACACGGTCTCTGTGTCCTGACACATGAGGTGGGGTAAACCTAAGTCCCCCTGGTTGCACTTGCTAAGTCATGCCGTGCAGCAGAAGTGCTGCTCTGGTGCAGGCTCTGCGCCACTATAAACCTCCCCCGTGGGAACGATGTAATGGAACTCCTGGGGAGCTTCGGAGTTTTCTGAGCCCTCTCTTTGCCTTCACCCTGTAGAACACCTCCCAGCATGAAAGCACTCGGGCAACATGGGAACACTAAATTACAAAAATTTAGACGATGCTGCCAGCATCATCTAAATTAGAATTCATGTTTTCATTAGAATTCAGTAGTTTCCATTCAGTAGATGGGATTTTTCTCTCCCACCAACACTAACATCATGATCTGTGGAAACAGAGGAACTTCAAGCAAGTGGATAAATGCTGCGGGGGTAACAATATCTACACACAAGTTTATACTTTTAAATAAAACTCCTTCCTCTACCAGAAGGGACAATGTTCTCATGCAGGAAATTGGAAATAGCATAGTAAAGAAAGCGAGCTGTGGGTGGAGATGCCTTTGTTTTTTGCTTTAGCATTACTCCCTGCTTTAGCACTGCCAAAAGAGCTGATGTCATAGGCTCGTATCACAATTTTTAGCCACCAGACAGAATGAACAGAGTTTCAAAATAAAGATATTATAAAGGTATTTCTTTCCTTAGTGAAGCTTAACATATCACAGTTTTCTTTCCAGTGGTCATTTATGGACATACCCGTTAGTACAAGTGCTCAGAAAAAGCTGGAGGAAAAAAAAATCCTGTATTTTTCTGACCCTGATGCAGTCAGTTTTACAACTGGCTTACATTTTTTGCTCTGCAAATACTGTATCTAAACCAGCTGAGTGGAGGTGTTATGAAGCACTTATACAGAACAGCATTTGAACTTACAATTAATTCTCAGTTAAGAACTATACTGGCAAAACAGGAGATGTTTCTTAGCAACTGGAAGCTACATGTAACATTTTGAATGTTGCTGCTGTCATAGTTACACAGTCCCCACAAGCAAGAAGCTGTATAAAAACATGCTAGATATCGGTAATGTCAAAAAATGGCTTATTGTCACACAGTAATATCATGCTTTATTCCAGTCTCATGGGAGGCTGAAATTTAGGCTTCAGCTAAAATTAAAATCAGTTATTAAAAAAAGAAAGCCAACATTTATTTTTGATACAGCTTGTCTCATTAAAAAGAGTCAGATGTTAGCCATCAATTAAAAAACTTCCATGGCTATATGTTACTGTCTATCAAAAGCCATTCTGGGTAGATACTGTTTGTCAGTCACAGACCAGTGCTGTCATTTGGGCACACTGGGTACAAAACAGACTTGAAGCAGCAACATTAAATCTGTGAATGCCTTTGCACTCAAAGCATGCTGCCATTTCAGATTATATTGAACGTTTTTTTTCCATTTCCACGTAGTGATTAGATAGTTGGAATGATGTAAGTATATTTATGTGTGATTTAATTCCCTTGTCGGATTCCCATACTGAACCGGCAAGATCGCTCTTGCTATTTTGCAACCAGTACATTGTTCTTCCCTTCTGTTTTTTGACTGTACAGTATCAATTCACAGTTGTGTTCCTAATACAAAGGAGGTCTAAAATACTGGAAAAAATAGGAGGGTTTCCAGCAGTAGATGGCTCCTTGTGGTGAAGCTAAAATGTTTTCACTACAGAAGATCTTACGAGAATCTTCAGCTAACAAACCAAACCTAACATACCTCTCTAACCATAAACCTTCAGCTCCAGCCCCCTGCTTATAATCTATTTGCTTCTTCTTCTATGTACTTACATGAAAAGGATAATTCCTGTGTTGGCCATGGCATAGGAGAGCCCCAAGATGCCGCTGCCCATAATGGCATTGCTGAGGTTGAACGAGGACATTCCAAAGGAAGTTCTACCTCTGTGCTGTTGGGTGCAAGAACAGAAAATGGCAATTCATTTGCATTTTATTGAGCATGACTGGCTAAAATTATCCTCATTGCTGGTTCTCCCTGTACTCCTCCCTTGATCCCTTGAGGTGGAGCTTTTTCAAGATTCCCAAGCCCAGAGCCACTTGCCACCATAAGGAGTCTCTTTACCCCAAAGACAGCTGTGCTGGTAGAGTTTGCCTCTTCCCACTCTTTCATTGTCTCAGCCAGGAGGAGGCCTACATTCCTGACAGGTGACTAAGGTGACACAGTTACACTGGCTGTGTTGGCTAGCCTCTATGGAAATACATGCTGTTATCAAATACATTTCCCAATTAATGATTTTTAAATATTCAGATTTTCATAAAAATGAATACAACAGATTACTGAATTTTTCTCCAAGTAAGATGTGCTTTTTTCTTTGGAGGACTAAAAGTTTGTCTGGGGCACGAAAGAAAGGAGTGCTGTGTGCCTAGGGCTGGAAGCAGAAGAGTGGATAAGGACGAAACCTAGGAGAGAGATGGCGTGTGAATTACCACTGACGCCAAGCCGAAAAGAGGAAGAGAACATGGCTCTTAATCTTAGTTTACAATCACAAGTAATAGTTTTGATTTTATGTGATCATTCCTTAATAAGATTTGTAACACAACTGATAAAATAATGCCTTTTACTTCACAGAATTCACTAAAAATTGAATAACATTAAATCCTGAGCAAGGCATGCATATGCCCCGCCCAGGAACTGGTGCTGTGCTTTCACCTGCATGTGGTGTTGTCTAGGGAGCTGGAGCTGTGCTGACCATGTAATGCTCAGCATCATAAAGCCAGAACAATAATGTCCTTTCTTTAAAGCAAAGCTGGATGTAGGTTCATTTACACAGACACTGGAAACTAGAAATACAAGTGTATATGCACTAAGGCACAGATCTACCTGGCTATAGGAACAAGTCCTTCTGAGCCAAATGTCCTGTTAGGAAAATGGGTGCAAACCCACTCTGTCTGCACATCTCAGCTGAGATTACATGGAGATGTTACTGAAGTTCAAGTGTGGTCTGAGGAATTTTTCTGATTACTTGTTAAGGAAAGACTTGGTTTTACTCGTAAGACAACAGAAAGGGTTTGCTGCACTAACTGTGAGAAAATGTGTTAAATCTTTGGAAGCCAAAATTATGCTGGCCAAGGTCCAGAGTAATTTTGCTTACTGAAACTTTAAGAAAAAATTCAGGTCAATAAGATATACTTTGTAATCATTCATTCATTCATTACAAATGAATAAAACTTACATATTCTTCATTATAGTCTTCCAATTTCTTTTCATCCAGATATCCATTTGTAAGGCACTTCTGACTTTCTGCATCGTGACTAGCAAAGGGACTGAACGCAAAGAAAAATAAAAAATATTAGATAAAGCTTATGACATTCTATTTGAGTAGTGCCTTTTGTCATCAGTGGAAACTCCTTTGAGATTGCAATTAAGATTTAAAAATCCTTCAGAAAAAAGCTCTGTTCTCCTGTAAAGTTCTCATGTCCAATGGCATGTTGAGTAGATCTTTGCTTTGATTTGGAATTAAGTTTTAGATCCAGTAAGCTTCAAGTTACATTTGACTGCAGATGTTGGAAAGCAGAATCATGTACTGCCAGCAACACGCTAAAGCTGAGCACGCGCTTCACATCTGGGGAACAAAGGGCCTTGCAGCTGCCATGCTCGAGACAGGTGCTGAGGAGCGCAGAAGCTGAGAGCTAGAGACTGATGACTCGTTTTGAGATTACTTTTTCCAGCCACGCAGGTGCTAGTGCTATGGTGGGTTCTGCTAGAATGCCTGAGGGTGGGCTGTTCCCTGCTGCCCTCCATACCTCGCCCTGCAGAGCATTCTCCCTTAGGGTGCTCAGGTTGAACTGCTCTGAGAGTGTATTAATTTACACATGTACCATCCAACTGGAGTAGCTGGAAATTGCCAAGGAGTTCTCTGCGTTGGGAGCCTGCAGATGTCAGTCCAGGTGGTGGCAGTCAAGGGGGGACCTGGGCTGCCTTGCTGTTCTGGGCACACTGTCCTCCAGAGCACAGAGCTGGGAAGGTCAGTGCTGTGGGAAAATGTCCCAGATGCCATTAGTGAAGCTTGTTTATTGATTACTGCTTTCTAGCCTTAACAGAACAGATAAATGCTTACCTACTAATTGCAGCATTTTCTGAATCAGACCGCTCTGTGTAGTTGTCTTCGAGGCTTTCCCCACTGCTGCTCTGGCCATCAGGTTCGATGTTGACTTTTTGCAGCTCCAAGCGATCCATTAGAATGGTCAGCGCTTTCCAGCACACACACTCACTCCTTCAGGGTAAACAGCACTGCGCCGTCTGCTTGCAGCTCCTCTCTATCATGCAGGGACTGCCAGAACACTCTGTTCTGCAAACAAAACACAAAGAACTCATTAGAGTTTTCTTCAAATTAGATAAACCAGTGTGAATGCTCTTTATATGCTAGCACTTGGTCCTCCTGTCTCCCTTCAGATGGTAAAGAGTGCAGAGGCCAACAGATGCACAGCGGATGTCCAGCATCTGGAAAAAACACAAAGCCAGCAGAAAATAATTTCCTGAGCTGCTGCTTTTGAATTTCTGGGGGAGGGTGATGCAGAAATGCTTGTTGTTAAAAAAGGAGTATAGCTGGCTTTCCCATTTGTTGTAAGATTAATGTTGTCACAGGTTTGTATGTTCTGTAGATTTGTCCCTTTTACCGGGATCTGACTGAGGTGAGCATCTCTGTATGATCATTTTTTGATAATTAGGAGGTGCAATTCTAATCGGCCAGTTTCTGTTTTTCAGTGGACCGGTGTTTGATTCTTACTTGACCCATCACTGGAAGCTCTGTCTCACACAGGATTATTAAATGGATATAAGACTGATTATCTTTACCCCATTAGAAAAATTCCTGCCTTTTAAAAATCACAGCAATAAATGCTCAACTCTTTATTTCTTGTATGGAGCCAAATGAAACTGTACAACCCAAATTTACAAAGAGAACTTCACCTCTGGGATTTCAGCAACTACAGTGCTACAGACTCATCTGTAGATAGACACATGAATTCATTTGTCTGTTACCAGATTCAAGAGGAAAACACTGAGCAAGAAATGTTGCAGTTCTGCAATATTCTCCCTTTCCCAAGATATTCCTTGATGCACTCTGTATTTCCATTCCACAGCTGAGGGGACACCAGTGAAGGGAGTGAGCAGAGATCAGAAAGCACATTGCGCTGGCACGCCTGCGGCCAGAGTTACAGTTTCCTGGCCATTTACCTGCTGCCTTGCAATCAGGCACACTGGCCAGACTTCATGACAATTTTCCTAAGTATCATATGCTAAATGCAGCTCAACACTCCATAATAACAATTATCAGAAAACCTTGCAACAAATTTCTAAGTCTAGCTCTTTCTAACACTAAGGCTACAATTATTAATAGCCTTTCTGCAGGGTCTGATCATATGGGAGTATAGGTCCAGCTCAATGACCAGACCATCACCATCCTCTGATATTGATCATATGCTGTTCTTAAGAATGTTTACAAACTTATCTGTAGTGGGAAGATGCTGGAGCGCATGTGTCTAAAATGCAAATATAAACTTTAAATACCAACCCTGCAGGTTAAAACTGACTCCAGGCCAGAAATTAACATCAAATTCATTGCTTCCTACTAAAAGCATTCACCAAGATTCAGACAACTGAAAAGGAGAAGCAGTATCACAGTGCATTAGGAAATTTCCTACCAGAGAGAGCGGCTGAGTTTAATTCTTTCTGCTGCCTCATGGAGTGTTTGTATGTGTGAAGGGATGAGCAACTCAGGCATCAGGGCAGAGCTGCTGGCACTCACATTCCAGTGCCTGGGGGATTCTGCCCACTCAGGATATGAATAACTCCGTGAGATAAAAAACCAGTAACACTCCCTCCTCACCCCTCCACCCCCCACAGAGCCCTAACAACTGTGGTTTCATTCACAGAACTGTCTTCAAACACAGACGCTGCCCTGTCTGAGAAAAAGAGTTTTTCCAATTCTTGATGCTTATTTTTAATCTGTGGTGTAAAAGTCAGGCAAAAAAGTCTAACTGTGCTTATCCCTGGTCTGGTAAAGGGTAGAGTCTCCCCTGTGTGCACTGCCGAACTCGTTGGGAGAAATTTCTTTTCCAGAAGTGGCAGTCCAAAAAACACAGATCTTCAAAGAGATGGAAAATGGAGGAAAAGTAAGCAGAGAAGTTGCCAGGAGTTAAGCTGCACAAAGATTAGGCTGAGGATGAAAGCTTGTGCAGCACAGCAAACAATTTGGAAAATCTGACTGAAAATACATGTTACAGTGTAAGAATCATCTGGACATTGCCCTGTCAAACATTTACACAAGTCATCTGATTTATGAATGTCATTTCAAGAGGCTGTGGAATTACTGAATACAGAAGTGATTTTCTATTTTATTTTATTGTATTTAATCTGTGAATTCTTAAAAGTTTTCTCGTGAAAGTAAAAAGCCTCAGGCGGCAAAATTAAGTCCGTTGAGAATCTGCTTTCTTGCAGTTGTAACATTTTAGGGAGAGGTTGGTAGAGCTCAAGAGGTTTGCAAGCCATGAGCTGAAAGGCACTGGCATAAATGTGGGGAGAATGAGGCCCATAAAACAGGCCTGCATATTAGATTCGAATTCTGCAAACACTGCTAACTGATTATGACCAGCGGTGCCTTTGAACTTCAGTAGAACTTGGCAGAGCTAGTCCTTAGTTGGCGACAATCCGTATCTTCAGGTTCCTAGCACTGCAGATACTGAGGGGTTTGGGAAGATGTACAGACACTGGTAGCATGCTCTACCCAAAAGTAACACAGAAGACGCAGAGCTGTCACTTCTTCACCTGAGGGGGACAAGGGGTGACCCTGTGCCTCTGGAGTCATTACTCGGCGTGCAAGGTATTTAGATAAAGGGGAATGCACCGGCACTGGGGGCTCAGGTGCACCCTTCGGGGGTTTGTGCTGGCTGGGCTGCTGCTCCTGGGGGACGGCCAGGAACCAGGACAGGGATGGCATGAAAGCACAGCCACCAAGCTTGGGCAAGCCTGGGCCCTGCCGGAAGCTTAGCCTGTAATGCTGGAAGAGAAACACCAAAGTTCATCTGCTTTAGCTTCCCTGGGATTTAATGCTTTCTGCTTCAGAGTTATGATTTTGGTCCCTAACTATGCAAGAGAAATCTCTTAGATTTCCAGTGTTCCTCAAACTTGGCTTCAATACAGTGATGTTTTTGCTGCCTCTTGTAGCATTTGGCTGAACAGAAAAGATTTTTCCTAAAGTATGGTATTAAATTGGAAATACTCATTGCAAAAGAAATTTACCTATTAGTAGAGGGCAGTTATTTATCTCTATAAAACTCATTTTCCTCTTCAAGTATAGGGTACTGTTCTGCATCATTCATTAAGTAATGGTTTTCAGCAATGATTTGGAAAGTTATGAAATTTTTGGCACCTGATTTCACAATGGTATTGATTTCCGTCCAGTCTGCAGTTAAAACATCAGGCAAATGGACAACCACTGGGCAAACAATGCCGGGTCACAGATATCCCTAACACTTTCATGGGTTTTGCAATATCAATGTTTGTAATCTCTGCCATGGTATCCGATTCAGCAGATTTTCCCAGATTCTTCGTCTTCATGACAGTAACTTTTAAGATTATTGTCTCTGTGGCTCTTTCAAAACAAAGTAAGTGTTGCAGCTGTGAAATAAAGCCCGCTTTCACAAATTTATTTGTTTAAAGAATTATTAGCCAAATAACTCAGGAGCCTGGAAAAAAATTCTCAGAAGATAGCCAAGGGCTGCAAAGGAAAGCAACCATTCATTTCTTAATTGACTGGGCAGTTTTGAATACTTTTGCTGCTTCGATGGTTGCTTAGGTTTTGATTTTCTGTACAAAAGAGAAGACTAAATTTCATTCCTGAAGAAATACCAAAGATATTTGCCAGCACAAATTACCATGTCATTAAATCTTAAGGAGCCCATCCTTCATATTGCACTTATGTTTACAGATTAATTACATTTATAATTCCCAGTTTCTGAAGATGTGGCCAATGTCTAAAGTACATTGATCAAATTATATAAAGAAAAAAATTTACCTCTGAGTTGAGCAGGTTCCTTTCCTCACTTGCTAGGCAGGTTATATCTTTTAGGAATTGCACCTGTAGGAAAAAATTTACTCATATGCAACCTAGAGCAGTTGAACAGTGATTTAAAGACAAATGGGAGTGTATGGGATGAACCAATCAACAGCTGCTACACCCAACAACTCCCTTTGACAAACTTGCGTCAGCTCTTTTAAAAAAAAGGGGAAAAAAAGAAGAAAGGTAAATCAGTTTATTGGAGCACACTGAGGGCAAACATCTCAGTTACCGGAGCTATTTGCTCTCTGAGCTTAGCCCTATTACAAAATGCTTATCCTCAGAATGCTTCACGAAGGCTTTATCACACTTTCATTTGACAGTCTGGATTTTTGAATAATGCGCATGAATTAAAACTTGCAGAAGCATAATAGTAAAGAGCCTGGAAAACAAGTTCTGGGAGAAATACCTATTTGCTCCTACACTGCTCTTATCTCTGTGACTACAGAGCTACATCTCACACTGCATGTCTGGACTTGGTCTGAAGTGCGTGCTTTCAAATGGGCTGACCTGTGCCTTCCCAGATGAAATATTTAATGTACTTGCAGCTGAGGAGGTATATATCCAGTGACAAATGTTATTCATTTAATGGCAATCTAGGCCTGTGGAGAAGTATTTCACTACCTGTGACGTGCCTGTAATACTGCAGAATTTACTGTAGAATTTTATCCAACTACATAATGACCATAATTAAAACCCACAGCTAACCCTCCAGCCCTCCCACTCATGTAGGCTTTGTGATTAAAGCCCTCAGACCAGCCTGACTGTGAAGGCAGGAGGGCAAGTGAGGGGATGTAATTTTTAGTTCTTAAGAGTTTCCTGTGGAGCACTCAGACTGCTTTAGCTCAGGCTGGGTGACAACCTGTGGGAACCCAACCCCGCTCCACTATCACCAGGCCTTCTGCTTGCTTGCTGCCAGCACCGGCTGTGGTCTGCTGGTTTCAAAGCCCCCCCCCCTCCAAAAAAATCTGAGTTCCAATATAGACTCAGACAAATAGCTTAACAAAAATAAGCTGTCTCCCTCAGTTCTGCATTCCCATGAAAAGACAACTGATTGTAAGGCCAGTCATGTCATACGATGCCAAAAGCAGTGCAATCCAAAGATTAAGAGGTGCAAGGTTTGGAGCCAGAGGTCCTATCTTGATTTAAACCTAGCACATAGCTGGAAAAATGAACAAATTTTTGGGCCTAGTCTGATTGAATGGACTTTTGAGTCTGAAAGCGCCCTGTGTTTTCCACTTCATCAGTTGGTGTGATGAGGGAAACAGGCCTTCCCTCTAAGGCATGTGACAAAGAATAGGTGGCCTTAATGTGTTAAGGCAGGTCTCAGGAGAAGTTTGGCACCAAATTGTCCTATGCCATCGCTAGGGTGAGGGAGCAGAGCTGCAGGCGGAGCTGAGGGAGGCAGCTCTGCTCTTGTTGAGCCTGTTTGCTTTGCATCCATGACAGGGCTGTGGATACAGGCAGCCTCCTTGTTGCACTGTTGTTCATGTGGCTTTTTCACGGAACAACAGGGGAGAGAAAAACATTTCTTTGTACAAAGGAAAATAAGATTGCAAACCATAAAGAAAACAGCAGGGAGATTTGGGGACAGATGTACTAACAAATCAGCAACAGCTGTGAAAATTACTTCTGATGCATTTTTTGAACCTGATTAAATAAATAATAATCAAGACTAGAGTTAATTTCCTTTTCAAATACCACACATATAGATGTCTAGCTCTGATTCCCACTGAGTCTAAGCAGTGTGGCACAATTCTCTCTGCAGCCACATCACAGTAGTTGGGTGGATCTTTCCCCAGTGCATGGGGGGATGGAGTCATCAGGGTTGATGGTGCTCAGCAGTGCCCCTGGTCCCAGCACCTGATGCCCCAAAGATGCCAGGCAAGGTGTACAGGCAGGTGGGCCTGGCAGGAATCATTCACATGCCTGCAGGCAGTTTTTTCTGCAGAGAAGAGCCAGCTAGCACAGTTTTCTAACACAGGTTTTTTTGACTCTGCCAGTTCTTTCTGCCTATACCTAACTAGAAAAGCACTGCTTCATTTTCATCAGGAATGACTTCTTTCAGCAGAGTACAACTGTCACTGTCCAATCTTCACGCTGAAGGGAGGCACACAGTAACTCAAGGACTGCAGAGCCCTTTCTGTTTTGTCTTCAGCTTCACTGTGTTTGATTTCACTATTTGTAAAGAAAACTTTGTATTTGCTAGCATTGCTTGAGGTCATGCAAGAGTTCAAAGAAAAAAAAACATTTCCTTTTTGTTTTCTGACAAAGAACAGGATTAAATTCTTGATTAGAATGTTGGAAACAGTCAACAAAAGAAAGCACAAACCTTGTGATAGCCATCACACCCCTGCCTCTCGTAGCTGGAACTAGCTTTCTGTGTGACATGTCTGCCACAGAGTCATGCAGTCAGCTTAGCTCCACTTATATTCGAAGAGCCAAGTGTACTCTTGAGTATTTTTCCTCCAAAAGCTGCTACATAAAGCTCTTTGTTAATTTGTGGGATCGTACTACAAGCCCTGTTAGACACCTCAGTGCCTATGGAGCACCCTGAAGCTCACCAGGGAGGGTTGTCCCAGCCCAGACCCCTGCTTACCCATTCTCTGAGGAAGCCAGATTAACTGCAGCCAAAACTATGACATTTGGTAGATGTTTTATTTTTCTCTTCTCATGCTTTCTGGTTACCTTATGTCCCATGGAGAAAACTCCTGCTGCAGTAATACCTGCCATTGCTTACAGGAGAAATTTCCAGGCACAGCATATCTGAGGACTGGGGTCACGTTACCTGAACAGAGAAAGCAGGAACAATCTACTTTAGCTGTAAGTGTGTGTTTCCAGAGTCTTCTAGAGTCACAAAGGTGTTTCCAGAGCAGAGATTTTTGGCAGTGGCGGCAGTGCCTTTAGAAAAGGCTCAGCGGTCCTTTGCCCCCCAGGCACAACTCTCCCACATCTGCCACACCAATGGGCTCCATTTTCTGAACACTACAATGCTCTTCAGGGAGCAAAATCTCTCAGCCATTGGTCAGAGCCCTTGCCTGAGGCAAAGGGCAATCAAGAACTGGTCTGGTTGCGTAAACTGGAGGTGCTGGCCCAGAGCTTGGTACCTGAGATTCCCCCAAACATGGGGATCACTGGGGCACTGTCAGGGGAAGTCCAGCATGTTCTGCTGCCTGCCTCTGCCCCAGCTGCAGTGTCCCTATGCAGCTGGTGGTCAGCCTCCAGGATCTGGGCTTGGGCAAGGCAGGTCAGGGCTGTGCTGCTGTCCTTGTGGCTGCTTGGCACTGCTGTGCCTGGAGCCTAAGTTGACAAAAAGGCTTTACAGCATGAAACAAGATTGTACTGAACATGCTGCAGGTATTTTTACCAAAATACTAAGCACATTTTTTTCTGTATTTTAGCCTTGTTTTTAGGGAGCCTGAGGTTGTGTTAAATGTTTCATTAACATTTTCCTGCTTTGTAGTAATTGCTGTTCTCTGACTCATGCTACTTTCCTCTTGACCCAAGAGCCTTTATCTATCTGTGTCTGCTTCTTGCTCAAATACTATCTTCTGAAGTTGAAGGAGATTTTGTTGTAGCTGTGAGTTTAGTTTTCACTCACTGTCACTGAGACAGTCTGCAGAGCAAAACAAAGTGTATTTTGCCATTTTGTTGTGGCTGTCTCCTCTACACTAATACACTGCAAGTCAAAGTAATCCCGGTGATGGTAAACCAGCCACATTAAAAGCACCTGACCCTACATATCTATGTATACACAGGTCCAAATCCCCACCTTAGAAGGATTAGGAAGCTTTTTGTAGGGATCTTTTCAGTATTATTTGACTCTTGCTATGTTTTACCCTCAGAAGTACCCATTAAAGATTAGGGGTTTTTTCACAGTTATTTAAAGTTTAAAAGTGGCAGTGATACCTCCTGCATCTCAAGCAACCTGAATTCTCACTCAGATCCTGCAAATTCAAGGTGCTGCATGATTTCAGCTGGACAGAAACATTTGGATTTTTCAAAGAGTTTGGGAAAGGGATGTTTGTTTAAGCTGGGGGAAGATAAAGGGAGGCATGAGAGCAAGCTACAGCTACTTGAAGTGTAGTTACAAAGATTACAGAGGCAGACCCTTCTCAGCTGGGCCAGACAGTCCCAACATGGGGCAGGAGCCACCAGAGTGTGGGAGGTTCAGATTGGACAGGAAGAGAATGGTAGTGCAAACTGGGAACAGGTTGGTGAGGGAGCAGAGGCTGCAAAGTCACTGTCCTTCAAGGTTTTTGAGGCTTTACAAGGCAAAGTCATGTCTGAGATGAGCTGGTGTTCGTGTCAGCCACTCCTTGTGGAGAAGGCTGGACAACTGCTCTCCCCAAGTCCCTTAGAACCAGTGTTTTGATGAGTCTGTGAAACTGCCCAGCACCACAGACACGGACACAAAGATATTAAAGATGCTCTCAAAAACACTGATGGCAGGAATGCAATTAGGTGAGACATGGCCAGACATTAGGCAAACAACACTCCATGTGCCAGAAACAAGCTAAAAAAAGGACTTACTGAGGAATTCAGTAGTCCATTGACTTCTTGAAAGGATCTGCTGCAGAAAGTGGGCAGGTTTTGGCTTAAGAAGTCTTTTTGTCTTCACACACACACTGTAAATACATAACTACCCACAGAACAGCTCAAAGTGCTCTTTTAAAATATTATTATTCACAGATTTTGCGCAACAAAACTGAGGATAGTTGGTAAATGTATTAAGTGTAGCAGAATGACTGCCATGTTCTGAAAAAGGTTGCAACATCCTGTGTTTCCCTTCCAAAACCAGAATTTCTTCTTATCCCCAACTTTATTTCAGTCTCTCTGGCAATAATGAGCTCCACAGGGCAAGTATGAAAAGCTGCATTTGCAGCTGTCTACAATGAACTAAAAGGAAGAGCTAAGAAAGTCTATACAGTAAAACTTATTTGATTGATTTTATGAAATAGGATTCCTAATAACAAACACAAGTTTCAGAGTCATGACTATGATTTCCTACATATTAACTGCTTTTCTACTATACTTTTTGACTTTGTGTGCTTATAATATTAAGTATGACTACAGACAGCACAGGATATTTCCTTTGTGACATTACTACCTTTCCCTGTTGCAATGATTCCTGCCACTGCACTGTGCATTTACTGCTGCCCAGTATTTTTAAGTAGAAAGGAAAACTGGAGGTTCGTAACACCTAACAAAAGGCAATTCACTATAATGACTAAGAATGCAGGCAATTTACCTCAGTGTCTGTATAATCTCAACAGAGGGAGAGAGAAACCTCTCCAAAAATGATTCAAACCCCCTAGAAGCGGCTAATGGTCGCTAGCTTTTTAAATGCACTTCAGTCTGCTGCTTAAAGGTTTACAGTATGAGTCTAAGCTTTGCGAAGGGTATAAAGTATTAGTCATATTATTTCAACGAAGAACTTGCCACACAGTATTGTTTTGTGTTTTTTCTATTTGAATGATGTCAGGAACAGGACAAACATCCTCTAGATTTTTACCCCATGCCTTCTGTTACTCCACATCTTCAACCTAAAAAAAATTACTTCAGAGGTCCCATTTCCCCCCTCCATTATTTTCAGAATACATTTGGGAACATCTTGCACTGTCAGCACAACTATTCCTGGCTTCAAGCATTGCCTGAGCAAACGCAGGGGCTACCTGAAGATCTTCACCACAAGCCTGTTTCTATTGTTTGCTCTGAAAGTGTCCACGTGTGCTAGAAAAAACATATTGTCCATGCTCTACATGGAATGAAGCTGAGCAAACAAAGCAGCACGGCAAAGGAATGATGAATTCACTGAGGAGTACATTGATGCTGCTGGATATTACAGAGTATATAATTATATGTGTTTTTAAATATAATAGCTGGGTAATATTGAGCTATTATATCCCTTTCTGTACTGACATATATGAGAAATCTTACTGCAATTTATCCAGTCTCTTTTCACTCTGCCTTTTGCTAAGGGTAGAGAACTGCATTTTCAGCTGACTACAGAGTGCCTGGGGTTTCTCAGAGTTGCTGCCATGTGTGAGGAGCCAATTCAGTTTGAATTCAGCCATTTTAGTTTGCCTCAGCTCTGGCTGTCGGGGTTGTCAGAGGCATGCAGGGGGAGGGCGCGTACTCCTGCCACTTGCAGGAGGCAGCCAGGAGTGGGGGAAGCCTCCTCTCTGGGGAGACTTCGCCTGGCAATGCCCCACACGAGGCAGGCAGTAGGAGACGCTGCGGAGGGGCTTCTCCAACCAGGTCACGAAGAGCTCTCCACCCATGGATGGCACAGGAAGGTTGGACTGGAGCAATGGCTCCCTGTTAGCGGGCAGGCTTTGGGAGGGGCCGGGGGGTACAGAAACCAACCGCGTCAGGGCTCGCTGGGGCTCGCTACTGTTTGCTGCTCCCGCTCGCTCCCTCCTTTGCCCTGGCCCAGCCTGCCTGCCTTCTGGCTCTCCTGTCCTCGCCGGCTCACCCTCACACCTGTCCTGCCTTCCTGTGCCCCTGATCCCTGCCTTGCCACTTCGCCCCGTGTCCCTGCCTGGGCTGCCTGCTTCCAGCCCCGCTGCCCCGATCCAGCCGTCACTGCCCACCCTGCCGCCCTGATCCAGCCGATTGCTGCAAGCCTGTCCAGGGTCCTGGTCCTCCCACCCGAGTGCCCACTCACCGCGTGTCCGGTGCCATCCCCGCGGGAGCCGCGCCCGCCCGGGAGCAGCGCAGGCTCGCTGAGACTCAGCCCGGCCACAGGCAGGCAGCGTGCGGACCCCCCGCCGCCCGGACGCCGACAGCACTGCCCTGACTTGTGAGCGACCCTAACACGGACCCAGACCAGCACGGAACCTGAATCGTTTATTCAAAACAAGCGAGATAGTTTTATAGACCTTTTCAAGACACAGTATTTCCTTATTTGGTATTTTTCGCGAAGCGACCTATCACACATCGCTACGTCAGGAACGCACCGCATTAATGTCCTTGTATGGGGGTGATCACGTGCTGCTCAGGTGCCTGGCAGCTTCCGGCAGGCTCCTCTCCGCGGGGCTCTGCCCTGTGGCATCTCCTCCCACCAAGGTCAGGCGGAGACAAGCTTCTCTGTGCTGCCATGGCGTTCTGCAGGCACCTCCCACAGCCTGTAACCCAATTCTATCTTATCTCTCCCCACATTGACTCGCTGGTGGTAACGCCCTCTTTTCTTCTCTGTCCCCTCTCTCTTCTCTCCCCCAGTCCTTTTCCATTTTCCTTTCTTCTTTTCTGTCTCTTCTAGCTCTTTCTCTTGGGCAACTCCTTTTCCTTCTCCTTTGTGTTATCAATAAACGGTTGTCAGATACAATGTTTGCCTCATTTGGCTTCATTTATTTCCCGACCATCTATTTTTAAAAAAAAAACTCCTCGCAGTTCCCCACAGCGGTACCTGACATTTTAAATTGGTGGCAGCGGTGGGATGGTCATGAACGAAAGCCTTGCATCTTTTTGAACCGTTTGTGTGTGTTTTAGGGAGAGATTTTCGTTTGGGCATAAAAGAAAAAAAAAAAAAAAAGGTGTGACCCTCTCTGAAGCCCCACGCCTGTAACCGACCTAGGGTGTGTCCTCTCAGAAAGTGTTGGCCTCCCGGGTTTGTTAGGAAGTCATTAAAGTCTGGCCCTTTCTGAGAAGCATTTTGCCCCCTTATCTGTGAAACTAATTAAGTCCTCCCAGGAATGATTTTCCTTGGGGCGGTTTGGTACTTTTTATGGTGTGGCCCTTTCTGGGAAGCATTTTGCCCCCCATGTCTGCAACTCTCTGTGCACAGCTGCCGTGATTTTAAGGTGTGTCCTCTCAGGAGGTGTTTGGGGCAGATTGGGGAAATTTTACGGTGTGGCCCTTCCTGGGAAGTATAACTCCCCCTTTAGTGCAGCTAATTGGCTTGGTGTCCTAAGGTGTGTCCTCCTGGGGAGTGCTTTTCGGGGCTCCTGGAAGTTTTACGGTGTGACCCTCCTTGGGAAGCTTCTTTGCCCCTTCTTCCACAGTGCACATTTAAAATTTTAAGGTGTGACCCTCCCTAAAAGCGTTAATTTTCGTGTGTTTTTTGGGGAGTGCTTAGTTTTGAAACATTAACAATGAGCACAAGTGCCGTAACTGGAGAATGAGACAGTGACCCGTACACCCCCTCCTTGACTTTCTGGAGACTGTCAAAGCCAGATCTTCAGTGCCGGGACTGGAGTGGGCTAGGTAGCACTGGCACAGCATTCAAAGCATTATAGATCGGGTCTCAGCCTTGTGGGCGAGAACCGGATCCAAACTGGGGAGGGGGAAAGTGGCTGTACGCGCTGTCCTCGGGGCCGCACTAGCTGCTGCTGTTCAAGAGAGGGCTGCCTGGTTTTGCACGAGACAGTGGCTGTCAAGTCCCTGCAAATGCTAGTCCAGACCCTGCAGGTCTGCATCGTGGACCTGCAGGAGAAGCTGGAGGACGAATGGGCGCACGACGACAACCTGCAGCAGGTTTTAGGGGACGTGCTAGCATGGGATGCCGCTGCTCCGCCGGGAGACAGTGCCACGCCGTTGGGAGCTGTAAAATTTTTAGGAATTTGGTGGAAAGGAGGAATGACATGCATTCCTAAAGACGCCCTTTCCAATTTGGAACAAGTTAAAATGCCAGAGATGAAGGAATTGCAGCAAGCCCTGGGAATGCAAGCATTCTGGAGAAAGCATATTCTGGATTTTTCCATTATTGTCTGTCCCCTTTTCAATCTTTTACGTAAAGGCAAACGCTGGGAATGGACTCTGCTCCAGGAGGAAGCCCTGCAGCTGCTAGTGTTCGAAGCTGCAAACCAACAAGCACTGGGTCCTATACATCCTTCTGACCCTATACAAATGGAATGGGGGTTTGTTCAATCTGGTTTATTGGTGCACCTGTAGCAGAAGGGACCTTAGGGGCCTCCCCAGCCCTTAGGATTCTGCTCAAGGAGTTTCAAGGATGCAGAGAAAAGGTACAATGTCTGGGAAAAAGGCCTGTTTGTGGTCAGTCTGGCCCTGTGAGAAGCAGAGTGCACCATATGGCACCAACCCATTGTACTGAGGGGACCCTCTAAAGTTATAAAGCCAGTGCTATCACGGACACCACCCTCCTGACGGGGTGGCACAGAGTGCTTCAGTAAGGAAATGGTGCACACAAATAGAACACTATTGTGACATCTTTAGAGTAACAGAAGGGACCACCAAACTACTAACCATTCAGGAAAGGAGCACCTTGGGTCGGCAAGGTGACACACCTCTCTCTCCCATAGTAAAAGTGGCACCACCCTTCTCCCCACACTTGAGAAATACCTGGTTTACTGATGCCTCAGCCAGGCAAGAGGGCAAAGTGTGGGAGCACCGGGCAGTCGGCGTGCAGGCAGACACTGAACACCAACTTGCCATCGAGGGTGAAGGCAGTGCCCAGGTTGGAGAACTAGCGTCTGCGTGGAGCGTCTTTAAACATGAATCTCTGTCCTCCTATCCTGTCTATATCCATAATGAGTCTTTTGCTGTCTTCAAGGGCTGTACCAAATGGCTCCCATTCAGGGAACAGCATGTAAGTAAATGGAATTCTGGTTTGGCAAAAGGAAAAGTGGCAGGACATCTTAACACTTGCTAAAAAAGGTGACTTTGTGGTAGCATGGATAGCTGCTCACCAAACAGGGGACGACCCAGCTGGCAGATGGAATAACAAAGTAGATGAATTGGCCAGACTTGCCCCACTAGATCAGGAGGCAGTAGCCGACAACTGGGAACTCCTCCTAGAGTGACTACATGTAAAATGAAACCACACTGGGGCAAAAGACTTATACCTAGAGGCACATGCCTGAGGTTGGCCTATCACCAGGGAAAATTGCAGGACATGTATTTCAGCCTGTGAGGAATGCCGAGTCCAACTCGAGAGACCCCCCCCAGCATTTAAGAGATGGACGAGGATTCTGGGAGGCTTGGCAGGTCGATTATATTGGACCTTTCAAGAGATCAGAGGGAAAACAACATGTGTTAGTAGGGGTGGAAATAATTTCAGGACTCACCCAAGCCAGAGCTTTTGCCTGAGCCACAGGGGAAAACACTGTTAAGGCTCTGAAAGGATGGTTTGGGATTTTTGCAGCAGCTGCAATGACTTGCTACATCCGGAACAGTTCATCAGAACCGGCCCAGCTCAGATCCAACCTGCCAGAACATTTCATCTGGGTGGTTTCCACCTCTGCTGCCACCTCTCATGCAGGCCCTTCAGCTGTGAGTAAGGAAAGGCTTCCAGCAGGATTACGTGCTAGGCTAGTCTGCTTATGGATCTGTCTTCCCTGGGGCCCAGTGTCTGTCCCATTGCATGACCAGACATGTGTCCACTATAGCTTGTTTCTGCAGTTATCTACTATGAGAGAAACATACTTCCAGTCATGCAGACTGGGAAGAGCTCACTGTTCATCATTTAATAGGGAGCACATGCATTCATTTTTGTTCATGTTTAATGAGCCAGAGGAGCCTATATTTGTTTAGTAGTGTACGGTTCTCTAATGCCTCTGTATGTGCCAGTGTGATGTGCTGGGATGGAAGGCCTGGCCATCATGACTCCTGACCCCAGGGTCACAGAGTGAAGGCCTGGAAGAGTTCTCCTCTGGATTGTATTAGCTGGTGTGCAGCCAGAAGATTAAAGGTGTGGAAGAGATTATTCCCCTCCATCAGGCAATTTAGAGTTTTGCTTCCCTAGGAAGGAGTACAACAAGATGGTGGTGGAGTGCAAGGCATACAAGGAAAGGTTGAAGGAGTTAGCCTGCAGAAAACAAGGATAAGTAGAGATATTACTGCTGTCTACAGCAACCTAATGGGAATATGAGAAGAGAGAGAGACAGGTTCTCCTTCGAGGCAGAGAGGCACAAGTAATAGCCATGACTATAATTCTGTTTATAAAAGTAGCAAGATGTTCATGTAAACTATATGCAATTAAAACCAGCCTGAGAAAACAGACTCCCCTTTCACCAGCAGACTTTGTGGGAGACCAGTATTGCTATTTGTGCTGTCTGAAGAGTATATAATTCTTTGCACCACTTGACAACATTTCTCAGACCTTGAAAGCAGAGTCAGCTCTTTAGAAGCAGTCACAATGAGGTATCATTCTTAAAAAGATTTATCTTCACACAGGGGTAAAAGCACACCTTCAGAGACATACGGGTGTTGTCACCTTACAATTTCCCATTTATTAAAATCAGTGAAAGAGAGGTGAAACCAATACATTTCTGGCCCAGCAGATTCTGAGCCCATTACACTCTTCTGGCAGTGCGGGGGATATGCTGTAGTCCCAGAGTACTCCCCAGGGGTACTGCAGTTATTCCAGGGCAAAAAAGCTTCATTCCTGGTTCTGCTGCAGACTCTTCCTCCTTATTGAACACACTTCTAAGGCAACATTCATGGAGAGCTTAGCCACCAGAGTGGCAGTAAGTGCTCACACACACCAATGTGCTAGGCACTGACATTTTCCCTGGGGAGAGAGTGTCTTGTCTGGCATGGCTACTACCTGGGCAGGGCTACGCAGCTCAGCACCTGGGCAACTCAGGCTCTGTAAAGTCAAAGTTTCTTGCCTGTTCAATCTGCCCAATCTGTTCAAAAGACGCCAAGAATACACCTACTGGTATGAGATGTGACAGCCTAACAAAGCTTCAGTTCTCCTCTGTTGCACTCCTAAGCGTTCCATGGGCTGGACTGACTTGGAGCATGGGCAGTGCCGGTGCATGTCTGTCCAAAACATACCTTTCACACGAAATCACAACAGCTCAGAATCAGGTATTGCAATGTCCTTGGTGAATCTAATCTGCTCTCTGCTCCACAGACCTCAGTCTGCAAAACTGGGAATGCAGTACATCCCTGTTTCACTTCGACATCACAGGGATAAGCACATTCAAGGCTAAGCAGCAGAGGAGCAGGCAAAGTTCTCAGGAAAAGCTGTCTGCCATTTATCAGCTATTTAATGATGTAAAAAAGCCACATGAAACAAAAGACTATGCAAAAAAGGTTAAAAACGTACTCTATATGACACATTCTTGTTCCTACAATTTTTTCTTTTGAAACTTCATAACTAGAAAAACTTTCTATCAGTTCCGTGTACTTCCCTTGATAGTTTACTGTACCCCATGGTTGTGACTTTCTATAATGCTTTACAGCTTGTAAAATAAAAAATTAAAATCACCAGAGGACTTATAACTATGATTCATGTTATTGTTATTGCTCATTATTATCATTTGTCATATGAAACAATGCCTGGCTCTTTCTCTTTTGAAAGAGAAATCTGGCTCAGCTCTGAAGGCTCCAAATTCTGTTTATTATGCTAGCTGAAACATGTTTATTACACTGTCATGTTTTCATATCCCTCCTGCTACCTTGTGCAAAACATACTTTTGCAGTGACCAAATTGCGAGAGTTCTGCAAGGCTTTGCCCTCTCTGATCAAGCCACTGATCCACCGAGTTTAGCAGCCTCATGTGGTGGTAGCCTGTATCTGACCCAGCAGTGTCCTCTACCTTTCAGTACCACACCTAATCCTGAGACCTTTCATGGGGAAGTGCCTTCATGAATTACAGTCCTAAGATTTCCTGAGTTTTAAGCTCCGTTCATTCCTAAAAAAATGTGAATTAGAAAGAGTCGTGTACTACCTGCCTATATGGTTGTTAGTACAATAGTGTTTGATTGAGAGGAAAAGCCTCAGGAGATACATATGTAATAGCTAACAATAACAGTGATAAAGCAACAGTAATGACAACCCTATTTTCATGTTGCAGCTGCAGTGTGTTTCTGCATAACTTTGACCAAGAGGCTTTCAAGGCATTTTGGCCAAATGAGCTACACTAGGCTACTTTTGGACCCCTGAGCTACACTGACTCCACAACTTGATGGCAGGAAGTCTGTCAAGTGACATTCTGAACACAAATAACAGTCAAAGAAAGTAATCTTATGAGAACTCAGTCACTATTGCTCCCTCCTTGATTTTGTACCACTTCTGAAAGACTAACAAGCTCTACCTGTGGACATCTAGAAACGTGACTGTTTCCTCCTGATTTCTGCAGCTGGATCTAATAAGTTACATTACCTTCCCCTAAAAAACTTACGTCATCAGGTTTGTCTGTGACTCAATAACCAAAGGGATATTGCTAGAAACATGTGAAAAGTTCATGGTTGCATGAAAACCTCCCAAACAGTTTGCTTGGCTTTGCAATGATGTCAATATTTATTGTCACTGTCACAGACCCAAAAGGATTACACAGACACAGCCAGGATCCTCCTGTACTTGCAGTTTGTGTATGGTTACATACAGAACTCTCCATCTGGCTTTAAGACATATTGCCTCAGAACTCGTGTCTGTGAGATAAATTTTTCATTCAGCCCAAACGCTGTTGGGAGAGGAAGGGAACCAGTGGCTGACGTATCTGGGTTCCTGCTTCTTGCTCCACAGATCCCAGCTGGGTTTGAGCCTCATAGGAGTGATGCTAATTCTGTAGTCCCACAACTCCCTTAAGTCAACATAAGCAAATGCTGATGCTAAAAGAGGCAGTGCCAACTTCTCACTGACCCAGTCGGTGTTTTCACTCTCCTTGCTCCCCCAGTGACTGCAAATAGTCATAAATACATATGGGAGGGGAAAAAAAAAAAGAGGTTAGTTTTAACCCAGTGTTGTCCTGTTTCCGCTCACCGTGTGGCTGCATGACCCTCTGGCAGATGGGAGAGAGAGATGCAAATGGCAATAAGCAGGCAGAGGACTGGAAGGTAAGCCAGGACTGGTTATTACAGTTTAAATGAATTCTGGAACTAGCAAGAAAAGTACAGCATTTGAACGGTGTCCCCTCATGGCTAAACAGGAGTGGAGGAGGGGTATGCAAAAGCAGAGGGCAGACATCCCTGGTGTGTTATATCTGGATTAGGCAGATTAGATGAAACAAACTTTCTGACTCAGAAAAAGCCATCAGACCTGTTTAAGTTAGGCTAAATGTACCTGAAGAACCCCTTACTTACAAAGTGCTTCACATGATCTATGATGACATCCAAAATCAAGTGCTGGTAATTTCTAATGAAACATAGCCTAGTCAAGATGCTCTTTTAAATCAAAACCATTGTCTCATCTTTTTTTGAAATGAAAATCACTTGCCTCATAAAAAGTTTTTATGTTTCACAAAATTATATTGAGAATAATGTTTCTTAATAATGACTCTTATAATGGCATTACTTAAAACTATTAAATCAATTAGTTCAGTAAAATTATTCAACTGAACTGCAATATTTTGACACTGTGACTGATTGAGTTTACTGCCTTTGCAATTAATGAAAGATTGGTTCCTTTAGCAATTACACTCTGATTAGTCCGCAGCAAGAACATTTTCCATTACTCATCCCCCACTGCTATCAAAGGGCCTTTACTTCTGGCTTTTATTTCCCTCTTTAATCCTAAATTAACAGAGTTTATCAAAGTCCTTGCTCACTAGAACTCTTGGAGAAAATTTGATTTTGTATTTTACCTGTGCTAAAACTTAATTGAAATAATAAAATCCAAGAAGTAATTAGACACTAAGGCAAAAGCACCTAATATTTTTGGTTTAATTAAAAAAATAGTAGTTGTGGCTGTTCAGACAAGTAAGAGTTAATGCCAAAACCTGTGATGAAAAAATAACTGTTTATCACAAAACAGCGTAAAGAATCTTTTCATAGCCCAAGTAATCAAGCTTCTGTCAAAGTGAGATAATTGTCAATCAAGCTTTCAATTCAAACACAGCTGCTAAAAATCAGAGACAAGAAGCCAGACACTTCACTCCACTTTGAGCATTAACTCAGAAGTGAGTACAGAGGCTTGGCAGTAGCTGAGACCTTGTAATTCTATACAGTTGTAGAAGCACTCAGAAAAGATGTCTAAATTGGAGAGTTTTGTCTTTCTGAGGTTGAAAACAAATGTATTTCCCATGCTCATTAAAATGGTACCTAATGAGAAAAATCTGTTAGTATATTAGCTTTTTTTAAAAACGAAAACCCCAAATTACTAAAGGTGGCTCTTGACTTCCAGTACACAATTAATATTTCTTTTAGTCAAATCATATTGGCAAAAGCTTTTTCCTGGCTCAACAGATTGAATGAACATGGCAGGGAAGATTGTGAGCGCAGTGCAAAGAGCAGGCGCCATTCTTGCAAAGACTCATCCTTCTTTACTCTACTCTTGCCTGTAGAAAGTAATCAGAAATTAAATATACAGCTATTGCTAAAACATGGCTATATTATGTATTTATTTTGTCACCCTTTGCTTCCATTTCTTTTTTTCCCCTCAAATGTTAAAAATGCTTAGCATGGTATAAGATTTTTTTGCTTACTCTGCTTGACTCTGTTAAGTAGAGTTTGAAGTAAAATCTTGAAAACAACAATTCTCACAGGAAATTAATGTTCTGCTTATATGTGCTGCATATTCATACACCAGAATCATTCATTATACTATTTTGCAAATGTGCATGAATATTAACTAGTAATTTCATAAATCTGAAAACCACAATTCCCTGGTGATGACCATGACCCTAGAAAAAGCCTAGAGAAAACAACCTCTTTACGAGACATACCTTGCAATAGATGTTTGTTTAACTGGAAATCCACAAGAGCAGCTGCCCAGTGCAACGGTACATATTTGCTTCTGAATCCTTTCTCAAAGACACTATTTAAACATGTTGATGAACTGAGCTGGATTTTTCCCCACCTCCATTCCAGCAAAATAAGGAGACTCAGAAGATAAAATTTGTTTTGTTATTGCAAGTACTGCTATGTGGTAAGTGAGAAATTTACTTTCTATAGTGCTATGTAATTATGAAGGTGGGAAATGTGCATTTCCTGTACAGATGCAATGTCTGTGTGTACTGCTCAGTGATATTTCTATTTGAAAATGAATATACTTCTATTTCTAGAAGTGTTTGTGTATAAAGCTCCTTCTTGTCCATATTCAGCTTGATATTAAAGATCTACTCTAGCTTCACCCCTTTGGCAAGAGGAAACAAGTATTTCTTGTATTGAGACTGTAACTTCAATTCAAGCTATATGATGTGTTTCAGATCTGGTTCTGATTTATGTTAAGCTCTGAACAACTGAGAATTATAACATGGGTTTTATGATGTGTGCATCTGGACTAGCCATCACAAAGTTTCATGCAGCATCCTGAACAGGAACAGTGATAACAGAGATTTTTCAAATGCCCCAGTTCTGTGCTAAGTTTGATGTTTTCACCTAGAGGGGAAAATTTGTGCCTCCTGAGCCAGTCACACTTCACACTTTCTTCCTGGACTTTGTTTTAGCCTTTCCTCTGCCATTGTCTGGCTGGGAATCCCTTCAACCAGTGAAAAATTTTAATCGGCAGAAGAAAATTCTAAAGCGCTCCTTCTCTCTTAGAACTGCTTCTGCAGCCATTTTAGCTCCAAACCCTAAGGAGTTGGGAACAGCCATGGCTGAGGGGGTGTCACTCATCTCTTCCTCCACCACTGGCCAATGATGTAAATTGTCAGAAAGGACTTGACTCAATGTCCCTTCTACTCCTGTGGGCGGCGTTTATGCATGTGACAAACTTGACTCTCGCATGGAGGAAGATCTGACCTAAGGGTACACTAAGTGACACAAAAATAAACTTTCTCAGAGTAGGAATGGTATATTCCATAGTAAAATAGAAACAAAAAGGTGCAAGAGGAGTCATGCTTTTAAGATGTGTGAAGTCCTGTGACACCTATTTCAAACGAAACTAAAAATGTCCATCAGCTAGTTACTCTTTTCTTTGCTCTGTGTTTTCACTTTGGAATTAGTCGGCAATAAACCGAAACATAGGCTGAATCCTGAGATATTTATTCAGACTAAAGTCTTATTACTGGCAAAGATCTCTCTGAGTGGCCTTGTCATTCCCTAATTTTTTTCACAGTAAAAAGAAAATATACTAAAAAATCATATTCCTGCAGCATCCAGCAATTTTGCTTCTCTCAGTTTCAATAATCAGAACATTACCCACTAATCTGCTTTAAAAGCAGAAGGGTAAAACTGTGCTTCCTAACAAGACTTGTGGTGAGCTTGAGGAACACAGGTTTATTCCTTAGATGTCAATCTTTGGTTTCATTGTGGAATTTTCTGGTTCAGGCTAACTTACTCCATCTTTTCTTATCCCCTGCGATGACTTTAACACTAATTTCTGAAAAATTACCTTTTAAATTTTCAGATCTAATTTCTGGATAAAGTAAAGAAAAAAAAAAGGAGAAAAAGAGCTGTATTAGGAATCGCAGGTACTTTGTAAATTAAGATAATTTTTAGATTTCTAGGAAAGCAAGAAGATTTTATACCTTTTGTTGCAATGTTTTTTGCTTGGAAGAAAAATTTGCCTTGAAGCAAAATGATGGTTTAATAGTGTGTAGAGAAACTGTCCATGGTGGCTATGAAATCCAAATGGAATCATCAAGACCAGATGGTAATCGTGACTATTACTACTACTATTTGCAAGACTCATCAGTGGTAGTGATGTGAGACACATTTTGAGACCTAATATTCAGTTCTGATGAGAAGGAAAGTGTGACAATAATTTTCTCCCTATTTCACAATGATTTTATGAAAATCAGTTAGTATTTGTAGAATTTTTTGATTGGCTAATATGCTGCATTAGCACTCATCTTTTACTTGGATAGCTGAACTTAATCCAATATTCTTAAACATTCTTCATATGTTTCTTAATCACATAACTCTTATATTTTTTCTTTCATCCTTCAAACTCTAAACTCTTTAGCATGATATGATTTAGCATCTGTTATTTTACAGAAAGTTGTGCTTTCTGTGATATGAAAGCAAAATTCAAAATATTGACAAGATGATGAATTTTTCCCTTCTCTGTACTTTACACATGTGGATAATGATGAAAACCATCATATTGTGGTTTTGATTTTTTTGCTTTCTGGTGATAATAGTTCACAGTAGTAGATGAAAATTGTGTGAAATTGTGCACCAAGGGTGTCTTGCACAGCTTTCAAGGTCTGGAATCTGTGGCTCACTGGTGCTCCATTGGACTTTTGGTAAAGATGTTACACACAAGATAGTGTTTCTAACTATCTGAAATTTTCTGGCATAAGAATAAAGAAGTTAACATCAACAAGTTTTAGCCACCAATGACTGTCACTAAGAAGTTCTGGATTTACCACTAAGCAAAAGCAATGAATATGTATTGATAACTTTAAAACAATCTATTGTGTCTCAGAAAAATGATACATACAATAAGTGCTATCACGCTGGTACAAATTTTTAATCATGGACCAAGATTTTTTTTGATCTCTTCTCTTTTTGTGTCTTTTATTCTATACATTTATCATCTCAAGGTTATACTTTGAATGTATTCTAAAGGTAATGCCCATAAGGAAGCCAGAGATGTCAACTGTTTCAACATGTACACACTGACCACCTAAGGAATGGTGGGAGGTACCTCTTAACATGGTGTTCTGGTGAACCACGCCATTTTCTCCTGTTTTTTTCAAGGCAGCTCAGATGCTGTTTTCTGGGATCTATTTATTTGAAAAACTCTGTTGTGTCTTATCACACATGAGATGGACAGAGCTACCAGGCTTTACCCTGCTATTACATGAGTATTCACCTTTGGGGTCTGAAAATTTTCCAGTAGAGATCCTTAAATGTAGAACTTACTTCATTCCTTCCAGTCCTCCTTTGCTCCAGTTCTTTTATGCACAAGTGAGAAAGAGATAGAGAAAGAAACAACATGCTGACTTACTGTCTTAGAACGATTTCTTTGTACATTGATTAATACAACTGAAGATAACTGGTATGGAAAATATGAATACAGCATCCTAATAAAAGAAAAAAAGATTAATTAATTGTCTTCACAGTGACAATTCTTTTGACATGGGGGTAGGCTTGTGCCTTAGTCGTGTTCTATTCATAGGCAGATGCCGCAAGACAAGTAAAATTCATTAGGTTTTACTATTCCTTTGTTTATGTTGTCGGAAAGTATTTTCTAAAATTTTTAGTGTTGCTGCTGCTGCTTTTGAGCCTAATACTGCAATGTCAGATACTGGCTTGTTTTTGGAATGAAGGCTTTACAGCAGAAGATTGAAAGGACATTTCTCAACTTCTAATGCTGTAGTATTTGATTTTGTAGAGCTTGAGGTCTATCCTATTCAGGAACTGAGCAACAAGTTGGGCAGTAACATCCAAATCCTGTAGCACTTAAAACTCGGAGTCACTCCCTGAGACACCATCAAAATTATTTCAACGATATCTATGACTGCATTTAACATGAAGGGCCCTAATTTAAGCTGTGTAAAAGACCCAGCTTCTATAGTTTATGCCGGGGCAACATCTGAAACCTATCACAAATCTCTCTTTCTGACTGTTAGAATAAATTCTCAAAAAATAGCCTTCCCTCCTCATTACCAGGTAATGATGAACATGTATGATCTGTTTGAGTTTCTCCATCCAAGCATGTTCTTCCTGACTTTTGAGGAAGATGTGTTTGTTCAGCCACACTGTTCATCCACTTCGGAAATGACCATCCACTCTTACTGGCTGGCACGAAGCACAGAAGAAATCATTTCACTTAAAAGTGCAGTCTTTACAAGGTCAACATGAAAGCACACATGTAGTTCCCAGTACAATAATCAGACCTTATGGGCGAGTTGGATAAACTTATTTGGTTTTTTATGGTAAATTTTGACTTTCCCAGGTTCTTAAACCTTATCGTTTGAGTAAACATATATGTGTTTAGAAATATTTTTGTAGCACTTTTGCTTCAAGAATATTATTATCTATTTTAAAGGATTTTGTCAAATACAGACATTTCCCACAAAAGTTTGTTAAATGAAAGGAAAACATTTAATCAGGTAAACCTGAAAATGTTTACAAGAATTGTCCTGACATACACAGGGTAGCTGATGGAGAAAAATATTCTCAGAAACTTACTCACTCTTTTTTAAGGTAAGTTATTAAGACAGTAAATAGATGCCAAAAAGATAGAAGTATTCAATTACTTCCAACTAAGCACTCATTTCTTAAAATGTTAGGCTGGAAAGTGACTTAAATAATTGCTCAAAAAGAATGCACTGCAGTCTACAAGTTACATTTCTGATGCCATTTAGTTAAATTGAATCATTAAATACAAGAACTAAGGACCTGGTTCTCCTTTATGCAGAAGTGTCTTTATGTGACTCTGCCAGTACAGATGGGCTGTAAAACAAGTGCTGCCATTAATACCTGACTGAATGACCACTGGTAACAGCTGAACAGTGAAATGAAAACTAACCGCCACATTTTCCTAAAGATTTTTCTAAATGAGAAATCCCATAACTGTAATCAAAATTACTAACTACTAAAGAATAGAAACAAATGCATTGATTTTTTACTTTGATTTTTATGACTGAAGACTTCAGAAAGGTATTGATGCTGTGCTAAAAATACCCTGGAAGAGTACAAGGGGCTTCTGTGGATTTGGTTTAGGAATAGTTTTCTTTGCTTTTTGTCCAAGTCATAACAGGAAAACAAGTATTTTTCATAGAAATGCTGACATAACTTTACTAATAACACGTTTAACAGAGGTTGTTACAATGTGTATTTACTCAGGTACAGGATTAAATAAGAGATGTGAACTCACCATAGCAACCCCTGCATCACATTGCAGATATGCTGCTTCTAAGATACGGCAGATGTTTCTGAAGAAATACACATGAATATGAGGTAAACATCTATCAATTCCAAATTGTGTTTCAAAAATAGTTTTCCATACAGTATAACAAAAAGCCACACAACTTGATGCTGTATAAATTAATGTGTTACTGGTTGGTATTTTCATTGTGTTATGATTTTTTGGCTCAAAATAAAAGTTTAGATAACTCCCCAATTCACTATAGCAAAAATAGTGACAAACACACTATCGAGCTTCTCCTAAATATCACCGTGAATCCTTACACTCTCTAGTAATCCAGGAAACTCACCTGTCCTTTTTGGGCCACCTCCTGCTGATGTTCTGAGATCTTGCAATAATAGTAATGTTCACCATAAGATATTCAGCAGAGTTTTGTGAATAGTTAAAGCTGGAATCAGGTTTTCTTCTAAACAGCCTTTTTTTCCCACTTTTAGACATTTTGCTGTTTCCTGTTCACTATCCCTCTGCATCTTGAATTTTATCAGCTAGTATTTGTCCCTTCAATTTATCTTTATTCAGGTTGGCTTTTCTTGTTTTGCATAAAAAAACTGTCTTTGTATTTACAAAGTTATTGCTTGTTTTGTTTTATTTTTACTTAAGTGTTTTCACTTTCAACTTCAAACCACTTAGGCAGTGCCTAGGATGAGATCCTAATGATATCTGGTGGGTTGCTATACCTCCTGAAATTAAGGCTTTGCTGCTATATCTTTCATATACTTTATTCAACATTTCATGTCAGAATTTACTCCTGCAAGGAGAACTAAGTTATCATATTGCTTTGGGTTTTTTCCTTGGTATTGAGCAACAATATTGTCTCTTCCCAGATTTCACTTGTAGAGGAGGAACATCCATTTTCTCACAGCGCCTGAGATGACTGATAAAGAAGACAACGAGTATTCTGTTCTGCCACATAAAATTGTCTCCGTACATTCTTTCATCGCTGTTCAAGGCTTTGTCTCTGTGGTACAAAAATGCAAAAACCCCAAATAAATTTTGAATATTTTTGGTAACAGAGGCAGAGGTTTAGTTAAAACCTCAAAGCGTTTTATTAAGCCTGAAAACCTCATCATCAATCAGCATGTCTACATTTTATCAGAAGGAAATATTTTTTACATATTAGTTCTTACAAGCTAACAAGTTTGTTCATTGAAGGTGTTTAAAAATCTGTTTAAAAATCTACTGATAAAATGCATCCCCTCATGTGCAACTTATTTTTATTACAACACTGTTTCCCCATTGGTTTACTGTATGTTTTTCACGGAGGGTTATTTATACTTGGGGTAAAGGATGATGTTCAGTGACTGAATGTTGGTCCCTGGTGTTTCTGTCTGCTGGGGACATGCCCTGGTTCCAGGTAACCCTGGCTATGATGGTTCAAGGGCTCAGCTTGCCCATGAGTTGGGGTCCAAGTGCTGCTTGGTGGAGCTCCTGCCCTGGCTCTGTGTTCCCTGGGATGGTGCCTTGATCCTGGTGGGAGCTCAGGCTGAGTGCCCCAGGGCCTGAGAGAGGTGTTCAGCTTAGACTCCCACCAGGACTGGTGGCCTCCTCCCAGATGAGCTGTGCAAGCAGCTGTATTTAATCCCTGTTTTTTTTTCCCTTGCCATGGCTACCTATTGGTGCAAAATATGCAGCTGCTCAGGTGAGAAGGGGTGGTTCAGTCTGAACTGGTGAAACCCTGCCACAAAACGCCTGCCTGAGAAGTTGTGTGACAATTTCCACCTTTGTTATCGTTCAAAACTTTCTTTAAGCTGCTCACTGTGCTCAGTTTTGACTGTCCTTTTGCTCATCTTAGGGATAATGTTAATTGTGACTCTAGTGGCAGAGATTGTCACAGGGTATTTGAGCTCTGCTGTGGCTTCATGACATCTCTAGTCCTCATGATTTTTTTTTTGGGGGGGCTTGTTTGTGGTTGGTTGGTTGGTTGATTGGTTTTTTTGCCTGTCTGATTGATTCAAGATACATCCACCACAAGTTTACAAGCTCCCGAAATGAGGAATTGCTGGTTGTGGTCCTCAGATGACTGAAATGATAATAATAATATGGCCAAAATATGTTTATTATAAAACAATAACATTCTAGATTACTTCTCATGACCCAGGTTTACACACTACTTCAGTTTAAGTGATGGAAATAGCCTGGTCACCGTGGCATTGAGTTTCTTGTATTAGCTTGAGACCCTTGTAATTGACTATCACAGGGATATAACCACGCTTGTACTTGCTATTGTAAATCCAGATCACTAAACCCTTCACAAACTTTATCAGAGTCAAATTTCTGCCTGCTTGGCTCTCCAAACAAGCATTACCAATGAATACCGTTTTCTGAAACTACTGACAGTCAAGGGTGTGATGTGCCCAGCATCATGTTCAGCTGCCTTTGAGATCCTGTATTCAGCAGAGTTTCTATTTATAACTATTTCTATTTATTGAAAATGGCCTTTGGCACCAGGACAGACCAGGCTCCACTGGGGAGAGCCCTGTCTGTCTCCCACACCCTGCCTTTTTTCGCTGTACAAAACAACAGCCACTTACAGAGCCGTGGAAATAGTTCATGACTTCCTGCTATACATGTTGCTGTAGATATTCACTGGGTGAACCCATTCATTAAAAATAAAATCACATCCCCTCCCCTCGTTATCCTTCCCTCACAAGAATGTATTTCATCTTGACTTTTCCCCCTCCTGCTTTACTCCTGATGGAAACAATCTATTCCACATATTGCAACCTGATGTTAAAATTAGTGTTTCATAGTGCTTAATGTTTTATTTTTCTTAAAATTGAATTCCTTAATTTTTAAAATGTTTTTAATGTGAAGAAAAATCATCAGTTTTGTAAAAATGAAATGTCAGCATTACATGGCTTGGAGAAATACCATGAATCTTTTGCTATTGCCATCTCAGATTTCTGGACAATGTGACTTATTTCTTGCTGTATCTGTGTTTTTGCATACTGTTTACAGTTGTAATATTTGAAAAAGAACGTTTCTTTCTCTTTCACAGTGAACATTTCTGTTGACATCATATAGTAATTCCTCATCAATGGTGCTTGAAATAAGCGAGCATTACAGATTGATATAACATTGTGTAGCTCACTGCTCAGTGTGCACCTCACACCACCCAAGGGAATGGGACACCCTTGGTGCTGAACAGATTTAGAAAATGACTAAGCCTCTCTCCCAGATTTATTGGTACAAATGATCCCTTTTAAACACTGAACTCCATAATCAAATCTGCCAATTCACATTTCTTCCCTTATTTATTTTTCTTTAAAATTTGTTTGCTTTTTGTTGTGTGTTTTTTTTGGGTTTTTTTTGGCATAGGGTTGGTTTGTTTGTTTCCAGCTATTTGATTTAAGGGAACAAAGAGATCAAATAATCCTCAGGCATTTTTCTTACTGGAAAACGGTTGTGTAAGTTCTTTTTTATCCTTTTCCTTGCCACTGCAAGAACATTTCCATGGATTATCATTACAGATATATTTTACAATGAAGTAACGAGTAACACAACACAAACGCATACCTTCTCTTAATTGAATGAGCTACAGCTTTTTGGCTGAAACAAACAATAATATTATTTATAACTCAAATTACATTCCACAAACTATGGTCTCATCTATAAAGAGACTATAAATGGCATGGTAGGGTTCCATATTGGCTTTTTTCTTTTTTTTTTTCCTCCAATGACTTTCCTGTTGACCCCTCTTTTAATTTACAAATAAAACCTTGACTTTCTTGACTGCCAGCACTGAAAATACACCCTGGGATCTGAGATCAAGCTGTGTCCTTTCTGCTTTATGCCAAAATAGACTCTGGTTCACCTCCTCGGAGCTGAGGTGGCTCTGCAGGGCTGGCAGGAATGTAAAGAAACAACAGTACTTTTGCCAGTAAAAAGATAAAGTGAGCGAATTCTCTCAGAAGTAGGAAGATACCAATTTTCAAATCAGCTTTATAGAAAACAGTTGTTCTTTGAAACAAATGCTCATAGGAGAGTTGGGGTGGGATATCTCATTTCTTGCTGTTCATGCGCAACCTTTTCCCACTTGGTCTTTCCAGTGCAGCCTGTAGATCAGTCCAGCTGAGGTGTTTTGTGGCTGTGGCTGCACAGCCTTTTTCCCTGTCAGCAGTGATGGACTCAGGTGTTTCTGCCCTCTTTGAGCTGTTTGTGCCCTTATGCTTGTGTTGATGCTGCGACTGTTGTGTGCACTGGGTGGAGGGGACTTCTGTGGAGGTCCCAAGCTCATCTCCTTCGAGCCAGGTCCCAACACAGCTCTGCAAACAGTTGGGCTGTCTTGGATATATGCTCAGCCTTCTGCTTCTGTGTTTGTGGGATATCAGATGAAATCTAGGAAGTCAGTTTCCCAATTGTTTTTTCAGTCCTGGTCAAAGGTGAATACTCAGCCGTTTTTTTGCAATTAGTTATAAAACCTCCCCAAATTTTTTTGAAGTCCATCTTCCATATCATAATTGGCAAATAAATTTTCTCAGTGGAAGTCTGATGGATTTAAAATCTTTTTGGACAGAGCACAAAAAGTTTGAGATGTTCAGCTTCCATTGGGAAGTGGGTGTCTCTGCAGAGGTCAGGAACCCACTTGCACTCAAACACAGGGATCAAGTCCTCTGCTGCCATGGAGCCTAGCATGGGAGGGCTCACTCCTTGCAAGGACAGGAGTTTACGCAGGGTAGAGAAATGTGGGCAAAGCAGAGAGGGTGCAAGGCCTGACAGCAGTCAAAAAAGGTGCCAACACAGACTGCTGCAATTATTCCTGCTGTCAGCCAGGCATACTGGGGCACATGATAGGTGAGAAATACTCTCAGGAAAATGATAATAGGTGAGGTCAGGCAAAGACAGAGTTATATCCAAAGGCACACGTTGAAGCCCCCTTCCCTGTCTGCAGTGGTCTAGCACTGTTGGCAGAACACAGGTTCAGCTGCTCAATCCTATAATTCACTGTGTTTTATTTCTCACTTATTAAAGAGTAGAGAGAAGGTAATGATGCATAACAGGCTGCTGCCCCTGGAGCTCTTTCAGGCTGTGGACCACAAAACCCCAGATTCCAACTCTGGGAAATAATCGGCTGCAGTACTATTGGTTCTTAGGGACAAGTAAAGTTCATGGTGACCTGCTGACACCTGGATTGTCAGCTGCCCAGTGCTGTCCGCCTCTCCCAGTGGCTATCCCCTGCCACCCCCTGCCACCAGCTGTGCTGAGAGCACTGAGTTCATCTTGCAGTGCTGCAGCAACCCTTCTGGAAAGCGTGATGAGCATTGAGAAGCAAAGCTGAAAAATTATTTGTACTTTATAACAGGACAGATTTAACAGACGAAACACTGAGCCGTGGGGAACGTGCATTGGCGTTTACAGTTCCTTCTGCAGATACATACTCTGTGAAATGTGATTCTCTTCACTGTTTCCTTGGGTTTGATGAAAGAGATATTTAATAGAACTTTACTTTTTATTTTAAATGCAATTTGGCTCACTGGATATACACTGACATGTAGACTAAGAGAAAAAGAAGATAATTACAAAAGCTTAATAAAATAGCTTCCACACAAACCAGAGATTTACACAGAATTTCTTCTAGAGGAAATTGCTTTGTGTTCGGTTTGGCTGGTATGATGCACTTAAGTTTTATTTTTAATGTAATTTTTTAGGCTACTTCTGCAAACAGGTAGTGGAGTCCTAATTTTGATGATCACAGCAATCTGAATATTCACTTTTTTTCTGCCTAAAGGGTAAAAATCTATATGTGGCAGAAAATGTATCTGTTAACACTGATCCTCTGTAAATCTTTCCTACCCATCACCACTGGAAAGGTAATCCTTTTCCAGGAGTAAATTCGTGAAACCAAAGACATTCACAGACATTGACTCTTTTTTCTCTTAGCTCAATACAATTTGTTTATGTATTACAGCATCTGCTGCAGGTTATGTAAGACCTGTTGCAAGAACTTGTGATATCTGATGAATAAAGGACAAAGTCTCAGTTTAGTTTTGAATTTTCAGGATTTAGTGGATCCTTCTGTAACCCTGTCCCAGGTCTTACTGCTCTAGATGGTTGAATTGCAAATCATCTCTCTGATTGATGGAGAAACTCCTGTCACTCTATGCCTTGAGGCTGCAACCCTGAATGTACAAATGTAATCAAAGGACATTCCTTGGGAAAAAGTGCTAAAATTCACATATTAGCAGACAAATTTCTTTCTGAATTAGATGAACTGCTAGATTGCATTATCAGAAACAACCTTGCATTTTATGAGATGGCAGTTGCTTAAATTAGAAGAATGATCCTCTGAATCAAAATTCTATCCTTAGCTCAATTTTTAATATTCAGACTACATGGACATCCATTTTGACATCACACAAACTAGTTAGCAATCAGAAAGCTTAATCTTGTTCATTGCATTCAGATGAATATTCTCACTGGGGTTAATGAACTTCTCGTGAGAGTAATATGAACATGCTTGCTTAATTCTTGCCTAGATAATGTTAAATCATTTGATTAAATCCTTTTTTTCCCCTCAAGGCTACTGACAAGAAAAATTAACCAAGACTCACAAATATCCAGTTATGATCCAGCACAAACCACATACATTCCCAAGGAGAAAAATAAATGGAAGTTTCTTTAAACAGAAGTATGCTTTTAATATGAGAGTGAAGACAAAGCAATACTGCTGGATTACCATAATTACCTAGGCCAACTTTCAAAAAGCCCCAAACCCAAATATGCAGGCAAATTGCCTTCAGAAATTAATTGGATTCTGCATAAAAATATTTTGCATTTTACTTGCAAATGTACACTTTTCCCGAGGACAAAGTGTTTGCTCATTTAATAAATAATGCATGCTATTACATACCAGAGAATATGCAGAACAATGGATTAAAGGACACATGGACACCCTGATGGTGGCACTTCTTGTCTTCTTAGCTCTAGAACTGGCCATTGAAACACTATGCCCATTACATGGGTGAAATGCACTTTGGGAATACAGGCAATATACACTCAATTGCTGCTCTTTATTTTATGGATATAAAATTGAGAGGAGATAAGTGTTTTTAATCAGTAGCAATACATATTGCATACAGAAAAATGCATCAAACAAGTGCTGATGTCTCCACACTGAAGAGCATTTTTAGCAAGGATTATACTTGAGAGCATGAATGTTTGACAAACCCTACAAAAAATCACATGGTGATGATTAATAGTTAAAAGACCAGGTACAGTCCTAGAGTATACAACCAGCTCTAACTTTTATACATATTAAAATCCATAAAATCCTATATAATGTTGCCTCAGTAAGTGACTGGCTTGTAAGGACAGAAAATGTTAACCTGTCCCATGGACAAAGCTGGGCTATTGCTCCAGGCAGTTCAGTGGGAGGGGAAGAGCTGTTCCATGTGGCTTCTGCTTGAGCTGTGCAGGCAGCTCAGTAAACATGGGGTAGGGACAGCATCATTTATTTTCACCAAATCACCAATAGCCATGTCTAGAAAAAATGAATTAAGGTTCTACAACCTTTGGTATTTTCTACCTCTTGATTTCTTAACTGGGTAAATATCTATTATACTTTGCTCATTTGATTAAATAGTATTTCCACATTTACTTTTGTGGTTATTCCCCTCTTTTGAAATAAAAAAATCAAAGAAAAATAAGTCAATAACAAGAGTTTAAGTATTTTGGCACTTTCAAATTAGTTTATTTTTGGAAAAGCATGGCTTCATTATTCTGAGTCTACATAAAAACCTACCACTTTTTTAGCTCAAACCTTCCAGGACATTTCACCTTCAGAGCCAAAATGGAGATGTTTTGAAAGAGGAGAAACTTATGAGGTTACTGATGTGTGGTAATACAGCAAAAATAGATAAGAAACTGTCACAGTGTTCTAAGCCAATGTGTTCCAGCAGCTGTATCATCATCCTGCACTTGGAAAATCAGCACGCCTTTTTTTTCCAGGAGTCTCTTAGCTCCCTCCTTTCCTCCCTCAGTCCTTCCTTTCAGCCCACTTGTGTTTTACCCTGCAAAAATATGTGTTAGCCACAGGACAAGTGAGAGAGTAGCATGACTTGGCAGGAAAAGTAAGAGAGATGGATATCTAGAACAAAAATTAGAAATGTGCAATAAGAAAATGGTGGAGCAGACTGTGGAAGACAGTCAAGCTGCTTGTAACTACAGGCTGATACTGGGATGAGACTAAGACAGAGTATTTAATGTATGCCTGTAGTAATTATCAATATTAATATCACTATAAATGGCTTTTAAAAGCACAAAACTAAGAGCATAAAAATTGATAGAATTCATACAAACCATTATGATAATTTAAATCCTTATTATCAGTGTTTACTTGTGTCTTAGGGTAGAATAATGTACCTTTAATTGCAGGCAAGCAATTTTATGTCAGAAAAAATCAGAACTTGGGCACAGTGATAGCATTTATCCAACAATACCCTTGATTTTGGAACTCATTCAGCATTCTCTACATTAAGTTTTAATGCAAAACATCTGAAGCGCACTGTTGATAAAGCTGTTAGGTACAACTCATATAGAATGAAATGTTCCCCATTCTCCTCCCTTTTTTCCTTTCAACTCACACAGGCCTTATTTTTACAGAACAGCTTCACTTTTTTGATCTCCAAACTAAGGGGAAAATGGAGCCAAACAAAATAAAACGCACATGCAACAAGAATAGTTGATTTCTGAGGCTGGAAGGGCGAAATGCAGAATGACTTCTTGTTCCAGGAATGTTATGTTAAGCGTGGAGAAATATTGTTTTCTAAAGGAACTACACATATTCAATGGTCTTGAACCGTATCATATCAAAAGACTGATGACTGTATTTTAAAAGCAGGAGATCTTAATATTAGTCTAGAATAGAGCAAGAAGTATCTGTGTTAATTTATTCTAGTTTCAGTGTGTATGAAACAAAATGTGACCTGTCCTGAACTTGAGATTCATTGAGAAGTAATATAAAATGTTATTAAACATGCTAATAGGATAGAAACTCCCCCACCCTTGTGTCAACCCTCAGACTCCTGATTGTCTCAGGCAGCCCTAGCCAAGGGTCCATAGCCAGCAAACTCCCCTTCACACCCCACCAGAGGCTCAGCTCAAGCACCTAATGTGATCTGGGCTGCAGCCTGAAGTGCTTTCTTACCTTTTAAAGGCAGATTTTTTGGCACTTGCAGTGCACTGGTGCATTCATGGGAGATGCCAGCCACTGAGCAAGGTGTTGCTGGGAGGATCCAGGTACAGGGAGCAAAGTTTAGTGCAGCTAAGTTAAAATCTCTACCATAATTACTAATATTTGCCTGAGTCAGAAGATGGAAAACCATAAGGTAAATAACAAGGTTATTGGTGTTAAAAAATGAAGGGAGCAGAATTATAGTGACATTCCAAAAAACACCAGTCTGAAGAGAATGAAGCAGTTCTTACTTTCTGTATGAGAATGGAAAATAAGTAAGAGGAAAATTAGGCAATATTATCTAAAAATTTTTCTGCTGTCTAATATTTTAAAATGTCGAGAACCACAAACTCAGCCACCAAGCCCCTGTCTCAACATCCTAAAATCTATGCAGACTTTGCAAATAAATGGCAAAGGCTCTGGTAAGAATTTAGTACCAAAGACAGGAACAAGATCTGTCTACTTTTCTCATCTGCCTCAGCTACTTATCTTGCCATCTACAATGCCTTATTATGTACATACATACATATATATACACACACACAAGTGTTGTTCCAAAAATTCAAATGCCAATAGTCGTATCACCGTAGTTCATGTTTTAGTTTTCGTTTAGCTAATTTTATTAGCTCTAATTTCAACAGAGCATTGAAAAAAATCTCAACAAGAACTAGATTTGAATTTGGGTATATTTAGGAATAACGCAGTTCTAAATATTTCGAGTTAGAAGCATTTACTCGTAAAGTAAAATGGAGTCCACTCAGGATTTCATGGTTAAAAGTGAAATTATTTGTCTGGCGTTGCATTTAATTGGATTAATTAGTGGCTGGACTCAGCATAGTTATTCTATTTCCTACGAAAAGACTCAATGTACCATATTTTACATGAAATTATCTGGTATATGTTTTATACTAAATTCTGGGGAAAAATTTGCAAGATGAAGAGAGAATCTTATTTTACACAACCTGTTTCACAAGCCTCTCTGAATCTAAGATGTTTAAATGAGCAGAACAATGGGCTTGTTTTGCTCATATAACTTTTATACAATCCATTTATGGCTGATATTTCTTGAGTTTATGTAGCCTTGTATTCCTGATCTCTCTTTAAAGATTATTTTATAATTTAATCTGAAATACACACATCAACATACACACAAAAGTTCTCTTAAAAGAATTCTAAGGCTGTGAGTTCAAGCACTGAAAGGTTATAGAAATAAAAGAATCAAGAATGCCAGTGAATTTTTAGGTCATGTCCCTTTTATAAATATGCATAATATTTGATGATGTTCCCCTATTCTCTGTTGCTGTTCCCATTAAAAATTTTTCCAGAAGTTTTTGTTTTGCCGGCTCTGGAAGGTAGTTCCTCCAGCTCAACAAGCCCACTGCTTGTTCTAGGTTTTATTTCAAATCTTGAAGAGATTTATTGGGTCATACTTTTTCTTAATATTGATCATTCTTTAGCAGTTGAAACATGCGAGTTATGTATCGGCATATAAAGTGTTCTCTTAGCTTGTTATCTGCTGTGAAAAAATCTAGCCCAAGTAAAACTGGACAAAGTTATAAGGAACTTACATCACAGGTCAGTAATGGGAAGTATTGGTCAGTCTAATCCTATTGCAGGCTGGGACTGATTAGTTCTGCCTGAGCTGCAATCCATAAGGAATATAAAAAAATAAAGAGCATAAATTAATTATTGGTTTTGTAGGCTTTTCTTTATTTTTATTTTTTTTCAAAACACAGTTTTCAATAGCCTAGAAGATCTGTATTCTTTCTTGTCATAGATAGCTCTGGAAATCCGACACAGAGGATAAAGCATAGGAGAAGAAAAGATTGGATATAGACACCCGAGTGGCATTTTAGCTGTTTTCACTTCTCTGAAGTAGCCTATTGCTCTTAAGGAGGTGATAACCCTTTCTGAGCCCACAGACAAATCAATTTAAATCCAGCATGGTTAGAATATGCTGTATATGAGATGGGCTGAAGCTAATCATTGATTGAGGTCCAGTTTGAGCCTAGAAATAACCAGAAAATTGCAATATTTATTTAGAAAATTTCAAAAGAAAAATATTACAGCTTTTTACTTTCAACTATTACATGGTTTCAAAATTGACCACAATGTTACAGCAATGTCAAGGAAGGGTTAAATAAGCTCAGAATGAAACGATGGAACGCAAGTCAAACATCCTGTCTGGCTAAATTGCCACAGACTGCACCATGTGATTATGCAGAAAGCACTAGAATGCTGGAGTCTCCATCTACAATGTAGGGAAAAAAGGGATTTATCTAGTGATAATTTAAAACTGTTCCTAGTTATGATTTCTCTGAGTTGAGACTAGTACAATACTTCATTGCAGTCAATCTGCCTTGGTTTGCTAGAGAGCAAAATGCCACCAGATTCAGAAGAAAAGGAGATGACCTCATGAACTTGAATACCTGCCCTACCTTGTGGCTGTCATTGACTCATAGTTGTTGACCAAAGGGATCATAAAACTTTTGTTGCAATTAATGACTGATAGTGAATTTTAAAATCCAGAGACATGTCTGTTAAATTAATCAGCAAGTGTTACCATGTTTGTTCAGGCTTTATTTATTGTGAAATATGAGATGACATATTTTACTTGTCACTGTGGAAATATTTATATCCTGAGTGGGAAGAAGATAAAATGCCTAAAACATAGCTAAATCATAATTATTACTAATTATTGAATAAAAGAAACCTTTTGGATTTTGAAGCTGAAAAAGACGATTCAGACACTGAGTTTGAAAAGAAAAATTAAGATTCATTTTACATGTGGAGTTCAGATTTTAGTTTGCAGTTCAAAAATATCTGGGAAAACATGTAAACATATACATGATTAACACTGTCTTGGATCATGGGCATGGGACAATAAAAATAATATCTACTTGGAAAATAGAGTAAAGTAGCATTAAGTATGTACACTAAAAGTAAAGGAAATTACAAGCTGATATCAAAAAGACTAAGGATATTTCAAGGAAGCTGCAACTTCCAGAATAGTAAAGCATTACATTATAAGTTACATAAGAAAAGGAAAATATCTAAAACTTGAGTCTACATGTGCAAAATTTTACCCAATGTATATTGATTTCTTTGTGGATCTATTAAAATACTCTTTTGTTTGTAACGTATTTGATGAAATTAGTTTATTTGCAGATTGTGAGTTTTCTATAACTTACTATGTTTCTTGTTTAAAAATTATTTTGTCACCATTGATTTCTGATTTTGTCAGTGGCTATTTGAAAAACTGCATTTTGATGACATTTAAAATTGCAGAAAAGTAGATCAACTGAAATAACTTCAAAGAGATTTCAACTAGGTATATCCAGATTTCTAATGCTGATTAAAGCATTGAAACTTGAAAAGTGTTTCCAGATAAAACAATTCATTTTTTTAAAATTAAAAATAAAATTATTTTTTATTCTTTAACATAAAAGGTGTCCAAAAATTTCTGCATATAGCTGTAGCTTTGAATAAATCACAGGATCATAGAATTGCAGAATCATGGAATCATAGAGTGGTTTGGGTTGGAAGGGACCTTTAGAAGACCTTAAATTTTAGCTACCTGATCTTGTTGCAGAAGGAAATAACACTGGGTGCGAAAAAGCAAGCTATCAATTTCACAGTAGATAAGATAGCATAGACAGTGTTTCAAGATGCTGTGCCATTTTTATATGCCAGAAAAATACAAATATGAAGGTCTCATGAAAATCAAGATAGAGAGCTGCTAACCCAGTTCCTCAGGGAATGAATAGCTGTGACTTATCTGCAGCAAATTGTTAGTACATGTTATAAACCCACTTATTTCAAAATTATATAAAAGAGAAATTTACATATTTTGGTACCTGAATAATAGATGAATACTTTCATGTTTCAAAGTGCCAGGTTTGAGGGTTTGAAACCTTTTCTGCTGAGGAAATGTGAAGTGTGTTCTTTTAAAATTTCCCCATATGTTCATTAGCATATACGTGAGTGAGCATTAGTTTTCTTTTCTTTCATCCCTTAGACTCCTGTGCCTTGATGTAAGGTATGTAGGTATCAGGATGACCACACAAAGAGGAAGAAGGAGCTTTAGCAAATGGAGATACATATTGCCACTGAGGGGTTATGCATTTTCTTGCATTTAAGTACTTGAAATTCCTTAACAGCTCAATCCTGCTTTGTAATCATTTAGTGTTTAAAAGACAAATATTATTTTAGTCATCTGTTAAACTCCATCATTCATCCTAAATTTCTATTCAGTTCAAGGTTAATCTAAGTTTCTTGAAGTGTCAAGGAACAAAAGAGGGCTGACTTGTTTCTTAGAAGAATTGAGAGCCTTAGAGAGTAAAATAGAAAAGCAAATGCCCAGAAATTCTTTCATTCAAATTCCACTCCCATGAATCATCTCTCTCTCCCTCTCTCTCTCTGTGTGTGTGTGTGTGTGATATGTGTATGAGAGGAGAGAGCAAGTGAAAATGCCCACTATTACTTTGACTGCCATCTACTCATGCAATTTGGCAGCACCTTGGAGTCATGAAGTAGAAGGTGCAAAATATGGTTTTAAAGATTCAGGTTCCATCTGTTTTTAAATTATAACAGCTATTTCAAATTTTCTATTTGTATTCCTCAGAAAGACACTTACTTTTTGGTGAAGCTGTGTCTCAGTCTTCAGCTGTTTAAATCTTTGGTGGCTCAAACATATTCTTAAAATCGCAGAATTTGCAGTGGAGAAGAAAATAAATCAGTGAGTATGTTTAGCCCTCCTTTGTTTATTTGAATGATACATTTTTCAAATTTCTGTGTTATGAAGTCAATAACTCATTGCTGTCAGAGCAGTTTATGTGTGGATGTCTAAATTGTCTTTTTCAGGCAGCTGTCCCCTTGCTCTGCTCATGCCATGAGTCCAGCAGGAGCTGTGTGGCCCAAGCTCACAGACTGTCAAGCTTGACCATGAACTGCACCCACACAGCTTTCATCTTGTTCAAAGCATATGAAGAGTAAGCTGAGGCCTGCCTTCAGAAGATTTTGGAAATATAGCTGAGCATATAATCTTGAGTCTATCTGTGTTGAGTAACTACAATAGTACAGTATTGTGTTGCCACTTACAGACAGTTTTGAAATACTGTAGTCTCTTTACATAGATGCTGAGGGGGAAGGAGTTAGGCCTAGATTACCCTGAAAGGTATCTGCTTTTGCCTTGAAGTCTACTTAGAAATGTTTAAACTTAATGACAATTTTTGAAAAACCTCGGCTATCCATAAGTTTGCAGAAGAAATCAAGTGTGGAGGATCTCTGTGTCATCATACTTGGCTTTTAGATATCATGGGCTGGACACTGAGACCTTCTCCTTGGTCTCTCACTTGTCTTCTTGAGTGGAGCCATATTACTGGTTAGACTCAAAGGCTTCCCAGAAATCAGGGTGGAGAGCAAGGATGCATAAGAGAACTTCCCTGCTGTGGAGGACAGAGAACCTAACTTGACTCAAGCTTCCCTTCCCATGACTTATTTTTTTTAATATTAACTGATGATAGTTTAATGTAGAATGCAGAAATGGTGCTGGATGTTAGAACAGGAATTCAAAGTCTGCTCCTGTCTTAATTAACTGCTGAACTAGACAATCATGTGTCCTTTTGGTCCCTTGTTTGCTATGGTAAATCACAGGTTTAGAGACAGGCATCAGCTCCTCACATGTCTCTAATGCTTAGCTAAATATCACCTTGCCCCTGCATCAAGCAGTCCTGTATCACCCAGATACTGAAACATGCATCTATCTTGTGCATACATTTAAGAGGATAATTAAACATAATTTTGCAAACAAACACTAGACCAAGAAAAGCTCTTTAACCTTGGGAGGTCAGGTAGAAAATTAATTTCGGATGTGCCTGGTTTATTCCACAATGGCTTTTTTCCTTGATCTAGGAAGACACTCAACATAGACTTCTGTGCCTTCTCATATGCGGTCTCATCCAGCTTTCTTACACAGGAACAGTTATACTCACAGAGGTGAAAAACAGACATGTAGTGAAATCAGTTTGTTTAATGAAAACCTTCTGGGTAACCCATGTTAAAATGAGTTTGGTGTAAATAGTGTAAGTCAAACTGGATGTCCAGTGCTCCTACCATGTTTTTATACTAAAACCATTCAAATACCTCCTAGTTTAAACCATCATATAATATTTGGCACTTGGTATTTTTCCTCCAAAATGTTATTATACTACTCCAATAGTGAAGCAAAAGGTGTTAGTTTAAACAGGTCGAAAGCAGCCAGAAAGAGGACAGGTTCATATTCAGGAGCAGCTACCGCAGTGGGGAGGCAGCTCCTTGCTGCAGAAGGCAGCTCCCCGTCCATGCTGCCCAGCATGGGTCTGGGCTCTGCCACACTGGGAGGGCATGTCTTGGCTCTCTTGGTTTCCCATCACTGCAGTTGGTGATCCTACTCTTGCTTGTAACTCCTGCAAGATGCATCTTTTAAAGACCAAGGTATTTTGAAACACTTCTGTAACACCTGTGATACTATCAGAGATAATAGATTCCCTTTTCTTTTTGGACACGTTTACAAACCGTTTTTTAAAAATACTGTGAACATTTGATTGCTAAGACAATTAGAAATTAAGCGATTTTTTTAGATAAAGGAAATACCATACGCAGCCAGCAGGGCAGATGGCAGGAAACTTGGACCCTGATGTAAATTTTGAAGTTAAGAAACAGAGTTGCTAGGTGGACGTTCAGTTCCTCCCTTTTAGGGTTCAGCTACAGTAGAAGGATAACATTTTACAAAATAGGAGGATCTCATCTGTGTTATGATGGCCTCACAGGCATCATTTCCTTTGCCCAAATGTGGGGAAGAGGTGGAAACTCTTAAGTGGAATAGAAGCTTTTGTAAAGAGTGGGCAGGTGTGGCTGGTGAACAAAATGAAGATGGAGGAGGACAGTCAGAGATGTTTCAAAACAAGGGAAAAGGAGTCCGGAGTTCCACATTAGAAATAGTGTTCATTTAGCATAAAGACAGCTTTGCATCTGACCAAAACACACTCTGCGTGTTTGATGCAGACCTAGACATGTTTACATTCCTTAATTGAGAAAAGGTTTTGGCACATGTTTGTCATGCAAACTGCAGGTATTGAAAATCTTTGGAATTTGGTACAACTCTAACAAATGTTTCCACACATTTAAGTAGTCTGTTTTAAAGGCAAAACAAATCCTGGTATTCCTTTGCCACTGGCTTTAATACATGGCCGTGTTGGAGAGGCTATGCACATGCCACGTAGAGGGACTGCTAGTGCCTGGCGAAAGCAGATTGGCACAGAGAAGAGTGATCTGGCAAAGAGCAGATCCTCTGCTAATGAATCAGCACGAGCAGTTCGGTCTGGACAGAAACAAATTATAAACTGCCAGCTCAGCAGGAGCACTTCCTCGAATACATCAAAGCTGTTCCTTTCTACATGGCACAGCTGCGTTCTTTCCAAGAATTTCTAGGCCAGTGTTCTTGCTTTTCAGAGTTTCTAAAAGGACACAACTCCCACCCTGCCCTGAAAATCCACAAACAAATAAAAAAGGATGTAAGAATTAGAAGCATCAAAATATTAAAATCATCAACCAAGCATCAAAATATTAAAATCAACAATCATGCAAAGCTTGAACATAGCTGGTCACAGTCCCCCCTTGCTTATATGATGATTATATTTAAAATAAACATTTTCTTTTCTGGAGAAGTAGATATGTTGAACATTCTTGTTTTCTTTATCTGGGTATTTAATTTTTTTTAAAATAACGTTTAATTTCCTCTATAACGATGCACTAAAGTACTACTTGTATTATTGGCATGAACTAGATTTCAGCTGCATCAATAACTGTGGGATACTTTTGCCTATTTCAGCAAATTGTGATAGAACAATCAGAAGTAATATCAGAAGTAACACAATAGCTGAGTTATCTTACAGCATTTCTGAAGCTATGGACAAATTCTGTAAAAGAATAGGAAAACAGCAGGTCAATGTGTTACTAATTATAACAGTGTGGTTGTGGTGGTGTGGCTGTCCCAAGGCAGCGAAGCTGCCGTGAGTTGAAACCTGTGAGTCCATCTCCACCTTTGTGAGGGACAGCCACAGCACACACTCAGGGACATGGGGCTCTAAGCATGTGCCCCAGCCCCACAGCCTCAGCTGGGTGCTAGGCAGGAGCAGGAGAGTGCTCTCAGCCACAGGGTATTCCCAGCTGGGGCAGTAGGTAGCAGAGATCTGGAGATAACACTGCTCTCATAGGTCTTCCCAGTTTGTTTCATACTGTTAAGACACTGGCTACCTGTCATGAAAAAAGCAGGGATATTGTGCTGTGATGGAAGTATCAGGCTTATGTGAAGGGCTCACAGACTGCTTGTGTTGGTGCAGAAGCAGGAGATGACAGAGCTGAGTAGCGTTTCTGGTCAAGCCAGGCAGGGTTTGCCTCTACATTTCTCAGCACTTTTGGCCCTGTGTCTTAACTTCAGCAAAATTTAGGTAGATACTGAAATGGTGCTGGCAGAGAAATTTTCCATCTCCTTGCACTAATTTTGTGAGAATTTTCCTTTTCTATGCAAGCCATGTAAACAGTAGGATAGGTTTTTGTACATAACTTTCACATCTGGTGTTTTTGTTAAATTACATGGGACAAATAATCTGAAGTGGATGTCTGGTGCTTCAGCCAATCACCCCAGGATGGGTGTGGACACTGTCCAATGGTTTTTTGGAACTAGGATATATAAATGATATTGTAAAATTAATAAATAATTCACTCTCTCACTGGACTCGTGTGCTGCTGCATCTCTGAATTCCTGCTAAGACTGCCACAGTACTGGATTAGTCTCGGGCATTGTATGGGTTAGTGATCTTTTGCAAAGTACAATATTTTTTATAATAACCAGAAGTACGCGTTTGTAAGAAGTAGGACAGGAAACTTGTACATGTCAACAACTGTGATGAGGTAGATATGCCTGATAAGGCAAGCAGCATACCAGGGTTTTCTGGTTTTGCTGTTGGTGTGTAACAGTACAAGGAAAATGGTCCCACCAGGGACAGGTGAGGGGGATGCCCATACTCAGAGTCCCTGGGGAGAGCTCAGTGAAAAAGGAGAAGCTCTTTGGCATGTTTCATGAGTGTTCAAGCATCCAAGGCCGCAGCTATTGCTGTAGACTGCCTCTGAGATCTGCTGCCAGAGCACCACCTGTGGCTTTGTATCAAGTATTACAGAGGACACATCACACCTGTGTGAAAGAGGAATCTTGGGAACAAACCAGCTCTTGCTGTTTCTGGGTGAGCAAAGCAAGCCATTTGTGAGATGTGAAGAACTTGTCCTGATGTCACAACTGGATCTGCTGAGACCATCTCTTGCTGTGCCAGAAAGAACCAAAATATGGCCTGGGAGATGTCCTAGAATGTATATGAAAATATGGAGCAAAACAGAATAGCAGGATGGAAGCTGTGAGGAAGAGAGTTCTGTGAGGTACTGAGAAGAGGACACACAAGGAGAGGAATTTTTTTTTTAGAGGTATACCATAAAATATGCAGCAGTTGGGCAGAGGTGCAACTTCAGAGCAAGACTGAATTAGAGGCATTAAAGAACAGAGAATTCAGCAGGAAATGAAGTAAACACTAAGCACATAAAAATGCACAGGGTAGAAAGTACATTGAAAATACCCTCTTCCTGAGTATGCCCATGATTTTCTACCTGACTAATTCAGCACCTACATCTTTTCTGAGAGCTTTTAGGGTCCAAAAATGAAGAGACCCTCCATGAAGTAACTTCTCGAACTTATCTTGCTTGACAAAACCAAGCTTCCTTCCAATTCAACTAAGTCCAGGTATTGATGGAGATGGTCATTGGTTTTTTGCTATAATGACTTTACAAGAAGTGAGAAGTTCAAGTTCAGCTTTCTACTGAACTGTAGTCAGTTCAAATCTCAATCCCTTGCTGCCCAAAGGCTCTTCTGAAGTTTGGGTATAAATCATAGCAAAAGGAGTGGAAGGCAGGGAGGATCTTGAAGCAAATGTTGCTTTTTCATGAGTCCAGGAGGAGAGGAATAAGAGGGTCACAAGGGACCTGGAGGCTGTATCCCAAGTGTTTGACTTGGAATTATTGCAAAATCGCTGTTTAGAGCTGGAGCTGTAGCATTCACACCCTCATTTTCTCAAAATAGGCATTTAGAGTAAATCTGATTTCAGTCCTTTAATGCATTAATTCTCCAAATACAAAGACAGGGACAATAATGGCTGCCTTCTCACAGCCAGCATGTGCAACCAAATTCTTGAATGTGTATGAGGCTCTCAGATACTATTCTGAATTTTTCCCTATGGTCAACTGGGATTAAAAGAGTCAATCTCTCTTTAAATAAGGCTTTGAATCAGTGGGCAGCTAGTAAGAAAAATGCAAAATGTTAAAGAACCGCTCATGGTTTTGCAGGAATCTGTTATTAAAACAAAGTATAAGTGATAACACTGTGACAAAGAGTGTGAAATTATAGAAGTCTTTACTAGATAGAAAACACAATTCTTTTTAGCACTTTATCTCTCTGAACAGATGAATGAGCTAAATTCTACTTTTCTGAGAGGACTGCTTAAAGAATCCTCTGCTAGAATATGTTCCACCATTGATAATTGAAACCAGTCAAATGTCCTGAAAATCCAAAAATGTCTGTGTTCTTATCCAAAAAGGATGGTTGGCACAATCCTGTCAACCTTATAAATTCCTTTGGGCTCTGGAATCCTCTGCCCAGGGAGGTGGTGGAGTCACTGTCCCTGGAGGTGTATAAAAAAAGACTGGACGTGGCACTCAGTGCCATGGTTTAGTTGATAAGGTGGTGTTAGGTCATAGGTTAGATTTGATGATCGCAAAGGTCTTTTCCAACCTAGTGAATTCTGTGATTCTGTGATGTAAAGTGATAGGCAAGAAATCGTGGTATCCCTGCAAGCAGATGGAGGTTGCATCTTTTTCTGTACGAAGTCATACCTTTATGTGACTACACATGCCTGCACTCTCATACTCACTCACTCTGCCCACTGGCATATAATTATGTGACACATAAATATTTAATCTGCTTTATACTGGAGTGGTCACATAAGAGGTAATACTCAAGGACATAGAAGGTCTTGTGACAGATGGGATCACAGATAAGAAATAAAGGCACACAAAGGAGCTTCTGAATGGTCAGAAGCTCCCTTAAAGAAAATGTATGATAGCAATCCTGAGAGAACCACCTACTTCCAATTCACTCAGCATTTCATGAATAGCCTTGTTTATAGAAGTGCTTGAAAAAATTTAACCGGTTTCACTTGTTTGCACACAAATTACAGCTTTACCTTCATAAAATCTCTGCTTTTTGAAAGCTCCCTTTAGCACCCAGTACATTTCTGTGTATCAGCAATTACTTTTTAGTAGCCCAGAACAATTTCAGGAAGCAAGCAGTGAACTGGAAAAGTTTGCATTCATTGCGTGCATTAGATGATTCTCTTGTTCCATTCCACCAGGATAAAATTTTTGGCACATTTATGTTAATTTATATTCATTCACTGGAAACTGTCAGCAACATCTGATAGACTTTGGGGTCTCTTCATCTGAAGGTCCCTGTGGGCATTGGTGGCCTGGAAACATCTGATCTCTCCTCCCTGGGAGGATTCAGAGGAAGGGACATCAGGAGGAAGTGCTCTGCAGGGTCTAGCTTCTGGCTGCTGCTTGCTCTCATGTGAAATGACCAGAGGGACCAAAATTACTTGGAACACAAAGCCAGCACTACTTAGATAATAAGCAACTCTACCCCTTTTTAAATGCACCCCTCCTCCCTCTCAAATCACAGATAATGCAGTTTATTTGTTCCCCCAGTGCATGAATGAGGTACATTTCTGATGAGAAAGGTCTGGTTGAGGCCTCACCCAGATGGGATAGAAAAGATACTGATGGATGGGGAAAAGAAATTGCTTTGGATATCAAGATATGCTGCTAGACAGAACCTTCTACATACCATGCATTTGTATTGTTGTCCTCAATGCCTCCCAGATTCATAGACATTCTTCAGTGGCTAAAATCTTCTTTTCACTTGCCTGTTAGTATTTACAGAAGTTTCTGACATAAAGCTCACCTTTGTGTATGTGTGGTCAGGTTGTTGTGTTGTGTTTGGTTTGGAGCTAACCTTGCCTGCCACTGAGGTAAGTGAAAGGTCACCCATCAGCTATTCAGTGTTTCTTCTGGCTGGCAGGGAATTCAAAGAGTAGAGAATTTTAACTACTAATTCCTCCAACATACTTTAGTTCTTATTCTGTCATTGCTGGAGAGGTAATACAGAACAGGTGGAGTTTTTGTTAATACTTTCCATGTCAGGAGTCTAGTTGTGGGACATTTATGGTAGACTGTGTGTGGTTTAACTTTACTTGTGGAGCTGCCGGAATTTCTTCATCTTCACAGTGTAACAGAGCTCATACTATCCCTTGGGGTAATGCATAAGAGCATCTGTTGTGCATAAAGAAAGTGCTGAAATTAGCAGAAAATTCAGTCTTCTGTACTTTGGTTTAAAAAAGAGCCAGTCACCCCTTAAGAGGAGAGAAGACACCTTGAGGAGAGCAGTTCACAGGTGAAGGCAGGAGAGCACTGTAATCCTCCACTGGAGTAGCCTGCAAAAAAAAGATGATGCAACTAATTTCAAAGGGGAATTTCTTTGTTATTAAAGAAATGGAGATAAAAGCATTTTTAATTCACAGGAGAATTAATTTAATTTTCTGGTTTTTTCTCTGAATTCATGAAAAGCCTTCAGCCCTTCTCAGGTATCACAGTTTCTCTGATTTTGTGTGAAAAATGAAGCTTCTAGCCTGACAGAGCATCAACTAGTGGCAGCATAGCAGCTCAGCAGTTCTTTCCTTTTCCCCTCTTCTGACAACTGCCTTCCATTTTGTTTGTCTTGTTTTTTCCACTTTCTCCCTCAACAATTTTTCCACCACTTAATTCTGATTTGACATATCTGTGCTGACAGAGAAGTTAAGATTGATGACCTCTTATGTTCTTCTGGTCAGAGAAGATGAATCAAACTAAATTGTTTTACTAGTTAATAAAAACAGCCTACTCTTTTTTTTTTTCCTTTTTTTTTTTTTTTTAATAACAGAGCAAAGAAGTTCAGGGAGCAAAAATGACAGGAAAAGGCAGTTGGATGTAATGTGGTGGTGGTTGCTGAAAAATAAAGGTAGCTATGGGCAACTTGCCAGTTTGTTCAGACTGAGACTTAGCTCTTGGCTCAGGAGGAACTATCTGAGTTTTTTAAGTTCATAATGTAAACAGCTGTCAATTTGCTTTTGTAACCAGAACTAATGCGATTTTAAATAGCCAAGCTATTTTTACTTTTATAATTGATCCTGGGTATATTTCTTGTCCTCTTCCATTCAATGTCACTTGAGGAACATGTGATCCTTGGAGACCAAGCTATAGTTGTAGATAATAAATCCATTAAGCCTGTCATTTTTCGGTTTTGATGGAACACACTTCAGAAGGCTAGGAAAAAACCCACAACAGAATAAACTCATGTATTTCTAAGCACTGATATACAAATTGCTACTATTTTTGACTAGTATTTTTTCCTATTTTTGAAAGATTCCTGTTAGGAGCAGCCTTATCAGGGATGATTTACTGCAGACATCATATTGCTGCAGGATTTGACAGATCCCACCACAGATATTGGAAAGAGCAGTCCTGGGCTCTATCATAGGTATTGCTTAGGTTCTTGTATCTTTAGTGACAGTGATCAAACCACTGAAGAGATCACTGTGCTTCATGCTGGCAGGAAATACCCATGCAATCTCTAACACATTTTAAATGTTCTTTTTTCTTCTTTTTCAAGAGGTGAAAGAGTTTCCAGGCATTGGGAGGCAGTGTGTTAGTGTACGCTGCACGCCCTTCAGAAGGAATCCATCATGCACTGACCTCCATGTGGTGGTGGCTAGGCAGGGAGGATTCTGTTCTCCTATTACCACATCTTCCTGTAGTTCAGCATGCAGGTGCGCATGGTTTGTGTGTACTTGCACTGCTAAATTATGCTTTATTTCCAGGAAAATCATCAGTGGTTTGTAGGTCTTGTTTCACAGACAGGGAGTCTTCTGCATCTGGCCGCAGAAGCTGTGTTCTTACACCCGTTTCACTCATTTACCCCATTCTGTTCTACCCCAAAGCAAGGCTGAACAACAGCCCCCACCTGCCAACTGCACCAAGAAGCTTCTGATTCTCTGTCCTTCACCTTCAGGCCTACTTCTTGCTCATTAGGTGTCTCTTGAATCTTTGTGTTTGCCCTTTACCAAACTATTTCCTCTAAAGCCATTAAAAAAAAAAAAATCCAGTTTTAGGGAGGTGTATGGAATTAGTGGTCTTTTAGGGCACAGTTGAAGCAAAAAACCTATCCGTAGACACATGCTCCCTTGCTAGCTAGAGTACTTCAGAGTACTCATGTAGAAGTGACACATAAAATTTATTAAGGTTCTTTAAATATAAATATATTTTGTGTTTCCAAGCAGGAGTTTTGATGAGTTGCTTTACATTCTAATCATATGCATTTTTGGGACAGAAAAGTGGGGTCTGATTAAATTCCATGCATATTCTGTGAATCTTTGATTTCAAGTTCTGGATTAGTGCTGACATCTGCTGTTTATTCTTGCTATATACATGTAACACAGGATGGGGAATTGCTGCCTGTGTGCTTTTTGCTGACTCAGTTTCATGTTTTATTTCTTACAAGGTAACAGATAGAAATCAAAAAGTACAGCAGAACCTCCATGGGTCAATAACTATCCGTATGGAATTTTGGGACATGAAATAAGGACCAGACAACAAAGATGAAACTGAATTTTTATCCTTTTAAATTTCCAACAGTGCTTCTAATTGGGGAAAGGACTCGAGATAGGTAAGCTAAGGAGTGAAGCTGTCTGTGTACAGGGTGGATATTAGCCTGGAAACTCCTTAGTGCAGGGATCCCTTTTCTGTTACAATTTCTGTTACCACTTTTCTGTTACTCTTACTACAGGAGCCCCTAAAACGCTGGGGTCCTACTCCACAGCTGGTACAGCTGGCTGCTGCTGCAGGGGGAAGGGCTCATGGCAGCAATGCAAGAACCCTGTGTCCTCATTCTGCTTGTCTGCTCTGAGGTCAGACCCAGCAGCTCCAGTTCAAGGAGTTCCACTCTGGCCACAAGCATGGCTATCACTCTAAGACACCTGGGCAGGTGTCACCACTCTGTCACTGGGACTTGCAAGAAAGAACTGCTGGAAGACACCGGCTGCTTTCATAGATGTTGTTACATGGCTGCCATGGCCATTAGTCATCCCTGGGCTGGGCTGGATCGACTGTACTGTGTGTGCTTTGAATTGCCTGGGAGCCTTAACTCTTCCTGCTCCTGCCAGTCCCCCTCCCTTCTAACCTCACCCAAAACAACTGCAGGGGACAAAACAGTTTTAGAGATTTATAATGAGATTTCCTCATTATAAAAGGCATCAGGGTGAATATAAGGATGGGAGTTTTGGTGGAAATCCCAGGTTTATCACATTACCACAACAAAAAACCACTTTAAGTTTCTGCTCCCCCGTGAAAGAAAATCCTTCACTTAAACAAAAAGACCCCAAGTACTGCTCCAAATACAGCCATGGTAACTGTCCATTGCATTCCCTTTACAAGGCTTTGGAATTGAGTACACAAATATTCACAGTTTTAGGGTTTGTTCACAGTGATTAGTATCATGAGTCACAGAGAAGCAAAATTTTCAGGTTAGTTTTAAAATCAGAAGGGCTTTACAATAACATTTAAATAATTTTTATCTGCGTTGTGGTATTTCAATCCATTATGGTTTCCCTCTTCCAAACTTTTTTTTTCCTTGTAAAATGCTTCATTCCCTGTCCCACAACTCCAGGATCTGAGTTTTTCAGAGATGTGCAATTAAAGTGGCAAAAGAGTGCTTCCCAAAAGGTAATGCTAGCTAATGATGTCATTGCTGAGGGTAAGGTTTCTGGAGTCTCTGGTGTTGATCCTATGAGTGGTTTTAAAAATAAAGAGAATAGATTTATATTAGATATAAAGAAGGAGTTCTTTGCTATGAGGTTGATGAGACACTGGAACTGCTTGCCTGGAGATCCTGTGGATACCCCATTCCTGGAAGTGTTCAAGACAAGGCCGGATGGGGCTTTCAGAAACCCGGTCTAGTGGAAGGTGTCTCTGCCCACAGCAGGGGTTTGGACTAGATTGGACTAGATGATATTCAAAAGTCCCTTGCAACCCAAAACATTCCATGATTCTATGATTCTTCAATAACTTCCAGTGACCGTGGATGAAGGGAGTAGGGCTCCCTCAGGAGAAAGGATAGCAGCGGGGTAGAATACATGAAAAAACTGTCATGTCATAAATTCAAGATAAAGCCAAAATTTTAATCCCAGGAAAACCAATCTAATATGCTTTGTACTACAAGACCAGGATTTGTATTCAGTTTCTCAAGACAGTGAGACTATTAACTTAGTGTGATAAAAAGACAGTAACATGCCTGGCACTGGAAGTATTTTTTGTTTTGCATATGAATTAAATAACAAGTCTCAAATACAGTCTCAAAATTGTTATTATTATGTAAAAATAGTAATAGGGAAATTTAGAGAAGTCACTGAAGTCCTGTGGGAGGTGCTGTACATCAGAAATTACAGTTAGAAGGAAATACGTGGCAGGTGATGCTAATTGTTTTGGACTAGAAGAGATCTGGGCCTTTAAATTACAATGCTAGTGAATACAAAGAGTCTCTCAGAAGTCACTGATAGACCCAAACATTCATTAACCCAAAGCTGGGGCTGGCACAATGCCTCCTTCCCAGGCCCATGCTGGGCCCTGGCCCAGGCTCTCCGCACCCCTGAGACCATGTTTCCATCTGCCCATGAGTCCCCTTGAGAGGTTTGTACTCAGTGTGATGTAGGGAATGGAGTTTCCAGTTTTTCTGATGCCACTGAGTGTTCCTCTGGGCATGTAAGACCACAGTGCACCCAGGCTCCCTGCCCAGGTCGCCTCAGGGGTGGTGTGGGTGTGTGAGTAAAGGAAAGAAGCAGGTCCTTGCCTTGCTCTCAGTCCCTGCTCCACCAGCAGCACTCCCTGTGTTCAGGAGGGGGTTGCTGCTGTCTGTCAGTACACGTACATACTGTTCTCTCCTGAAGGGAGAATGGCTGTAAGAAAGTTCCTTCATTAAGGCATTTCCATTGCATTTTAATTATGTGCAGCTTCAGGAAGTTGCGTGAGTTGCTTCAGTTTTAATGATGTTGTGTAATTCACCTCATTGAACTGAGAAAGCTACTGACAATATGAGGGCATTATAAATCACACTGAAGTGGTCAGGGATATTTGTGTCTCCTGTGCTAGAGAGTATTTGCTGTACTAAAAAATGGTGAATTTTTTTCCCAAATCCTTTTGGTTAAACATCCCCTGTCATATCCTCAAATATTTTTCTCATTTAACACTCAAAAAATTTATATTTTCTGCCAGTTAATTTTTTTGAGGTCAAATTCGCCTTTGGCTGGATTTGGTTCTCCCAAGGTTCTTGGATGTGACTACATTATTTTGACATGGCTGTGGAGTACAGTACGTTCTAGCTGCTACCTTTGCCATGACTCTGAGCCTCAAAATGGGACTTAACATTTGTGGTCCATTAGACAATTTGGTGAAGACCTGGAGACAGTGCAAAGTATTTCAAGAACAGAGACAGTCAATGATATTAACCTGCTCTGATGCCTCTGCATTATTCAAAAGAAGCCAGGGACAGGGAACACAGAGCTAAGACTTCAGTGGTGCAATTATCCAATGCAATTGTATTGAAATGTGAGGTGGTCACAGGACTAAGCTGTGAACCAATAAATAAAATAATTTTCATCACCTCTTTTAAACATTAGTTTGACTTTAAATCTCACAAGTTTAACAGGATTTGATTGAAAAAGATGTTCCTAAAATTGTTGATTTTTAGTGCTTGCAGTCTGGTCTGCATAAATCACAGAATCACAGAATATTCTGAGTTGGAAGGGATCCTCAAGGATCATGGAGTCCAACTCAAGAGAATGGCCTGTGGCCATGACCTTGGCATTATTAGCACCGTGCTCTAACCAGCTGAGCTAATCCATCCATAAACCTGAGTTTCCTGCCAGAAGGGTCTCCTATAATCACGTTCCCAGTGATGAGGAGTACTCAAGGACTGTTTCTTTGTAGGACTGTTGCAAGATCTTCAGTGGAGCAAGGATTATTTTTAGCTCTCCTTTGACATACCCTAGTATGTTGGGCAGATTGCCATTACTCTGATTTAGACAGGTGGTTAGTTCTCTCTTTCTCTGGTCTCCCATTTTTACTGACAGAGCCACACATGCAATCTCCTCACCATTCCATAGACTGAGGAGATGATTCTTACTAATACTAACAAGGGGTTACTGAGAGGAGCAATGTGCAGAGGCAGTATTGCAGAGAGGAAGGGAACAGTCTGTTCTGTTTCTGCTCCTTTAGGGCAAGTAGTAATGGGCATGTACTGCTACAATAAAGATTCACGTTAGGCATTTGACACAAAACCCCCACTTTAGAAGGGCAAGGACAGAGAAGTGCTGGAGCAGATGGCCTTGAGAGATGGTGTCACCTATGGAAGACTATGAAACCAAACTGGACAAGTACTGTCAGGACTGATGTGGACAGTATCTGTCCTGCTCTGTGACAGGCAAGGGCTTGGAATTTATAGCCTTCCTGGCTCCTCCCCATGTAGATATTACTTTGCCACACTGACCTTGCTTTTAGGTAGAGAAACTGCCATTACTTCTACACTGAGTTTAATGCCTCTGTGTTACTGAAATTGAGTCTGGTAGTCATGAACTCCTAGGTGGATGTGTAACACTTCCTCACCTGTCCTGTCTCTCCATGCAGCCAGGGCAGTGCTGCAGCAGCAGGTTGGCTGTTGGGTGCACCACATTCAGCACTTTGCTCCTCTCTGCAGCAAAGACTCTTTGAATACGTTGCAACAGCATAAAGGCAGGAGGAACTGAACTATAAGTAGGAGGCAGGAAGAATCACTAGTTAGGAAGCCAGTCTGCAGCCTGTGTAATCTTAGTTAAACTGCTGTGTTATTTTAAACATAATGCTTTACAAAATCTCTCTTTTGCTCTCATAAACTCTCCCATTTGTTTTTCCTGCAGTTCCTATTACGATGATTCTCTGCAGTGTCAGTGAAGTCACTGTAGTAACCAAGTGAAAGGGAACGTCCATGGATATACTACAACTCTGCTCCATCCCACTATAATAAGAAACATTCTAACACTGTGAAGAGCTGCTCCCTCCCTTTTTGTGTTTGCTCAGCTAAGTAGTGGCTTTTAGCATGCATATCAAACTAAGCAAACGAAAGCACACAGTAAATGTGGTCTACCTATGATATAGTTTCTTCCTGCATTTTTGGGTTTGAAAATTAACTGTGCCCAGCCAGGAAGGAGTATGAATATACAGACAGGAAAGACTTCCACTGAATTATTATGCAAGCTGCTTAGCACCTAGTCATTGCATTTTTCAAAGGGCCTGTTAAAATACTGCAGAAGTAGAAGTGATAGAATACACCCAGAATGGGAGAGGGGCTTCGTATGTATCATTTAGCAATGGTGTATAATGGGTATAATATTTGTAGCAGCTGTTAGGTGCTCTGAAGCTACACTACATTTATGGAATTTTCCACTGAGCTCTAAATATTCAGGTCACATACACAGTTAAATTTCCAGCAGTGGCAGTACAGATAAAAGCACTCCAACCGTATGCCATAATTGTGCTCTATTTAGAGAGTGCAGCAACTCAGGCATATTCACAGCAGTTGTCTTAGATACGGTATACATTCTGTTTTATAAATGCCAATTCATTAGCGCATGTAACACGTAGCGTGCTGCTCTTTATTAAAAATAAAAAAACAAAAGGAGAGCACTGTGTTTCAGAGAGGATAAAAATACAGAAAAAAAGCTATTACTTAAAAGAAGGAAAAGGAAAATGGAGAGGAGTGCCAAATACAGTTTTGTTTTTTATATGAAGATCTGTAGAATATCAAAGTCCATTTTGTAAGAGGTTTCAAATAAGTGGCAGTAATTTGAGTATCCATAAATTAATATTAAAAAGACTTAACTGATAGGAAATTTCCACTTCAGGATATTGAATTCCACCACAGAAGGAGTATATCGCTGACAGGACATGGTTTTAAAACACAGTGAACAAGCATATGTATTTTGCACATTTTTTTGTAGTGATGCTACAGTAGGTACAATTCCAGGCTCCAAGAAAGACGGCAACATTATTTTAATGCTTCATGCTGAGGGTTTTTTTTTACATTCCGCAAGTACTAAGTCAGCAAGTCTGACTGAAAACCAGATAGTAAAAACAAAGAAATATCATTCTATCACTGCAATGAATTAAAGATAAAACACAAAGAAGAAAACATTGGGGCTAAAAATCATGTTTTAGCTCACTACTCTGAAGTGGACAGAATGACAGGTTCACCTGTGGTACTACTGGTTTTGAGACAAGCAGCAGAGCTGTGTGGGATCAGGTATTCATGAAAAGTAGGTCAGCACAGTCAATCGGATTGAGTTCCCAGTCTTGCTAGACTTATGAATAAAATATTTGGTACCTTTTTGTACAACTGTGCTCCATCTTGAACAGCAGATATATTAAACTATTTTAAGATTTATTATGATTGCAAAATGTATCCATGACCTAAATGTGGACCATTAAGCTATATTTGGAAGTCACCTTTTTGTGGCCTTTCTTTTTAACTCAGTACAAATCAGAGCAAGGTAGTGAAATATATCCACCTTCCACCTTCTCTGCACTAGAAGCCCAAAGAAAACAGAGATCTTTTGCTCTGTTCTTATCCCTTGTTCTGTCCTTTGCCCCATAGTAGCTGGGTGATGTGTCCCACACAGAAGTTTAGACGTGCATCATCTAAGGAAACCTCAAGGAAGGCTGTGCAGAGGTGACACCTGGGATCAAGGGCGGAACTGGAACATACCCACAGCCCTTGGCTACTGAACATTTTTTCTGGAAACAAGAAAACTAGTTATAAAACAATATTGATGGCTCTGACAGCTGTGGCAAAGGAGCTTTACAATGTTACTGCGCTGTTGCAGTCACATGTTTTTTCTCTTTTCTCAGAGCTTACAGCACCTTTGGCACTGCTGGGAGAAGGGAGCACCTGATTCATGTCCTCCATTTCAGCTCACATCAGGGTGTACAGATACTTGTTTCCTCCAGTCTGCTTGGCTTTGTGTCCAGCCAGCTGGACAGGGAAATGGGAGCTAGTGTGCCAAGTTTGCCTTGCTTTCCTCGATGGAAACCAGGCTGTGTGATGCCTGCAAGCCCTGGCCTGGGTCATGCCAGGACATAGGGCTGGCAGAAAGCACCAGGACTCTCCAAGGCTCCTGGAGGGAAAACACAGCTGCTGCGTGGGCTCCTTTCCATACCTCCGCATGTCAGGTTGTTGACTGCCACAGTTCATGTTTCTTCTCCTTTCTGCACACACCTGGCTCATCTTTCTGGCAGGGGAATTAGGAAGGAGCATTATGCAGTAAGAGGGGCAAAGACCAATTATCCAGCAGCTCCCAGAACTTCTGATGTTTCTTCTCTGCCCTCAACTTTCAGATTTACTGAATTGCCAGCCACATTAGAAGGAGGTGTTTCTTCCAGAGAGCCTAATCCCCAAGATAATAGTCTTATGAAGCAATTACAGTAACTTCCTCCTGGTTTCAAGACATGGTGAATGCTTGTCATCCTGACAGGATTTTGATCATTAAGGGAATCATCAGGTTATTTTCACGCTGTGGAGAACATGAAACTTTAAGGGAGTAACATCCAACCCCTGTTGGAGGTCTCCTTCCAGCCACCTGCCCTCAGAAGGCCCACAAACAAACACGAATTTCCAGGCTTGTTAAAACTGGCTCAGACTCTTAGAAGAGACAAACAAAATCTTCACCTCAGGAAACATCATAGAACCGTGGAATGGTTTGGGTTGGAAGGGACCTTAAAAATCATCTAATTCCAACACCCTTCCCATGGACAGGGACACCTTGCACCACGCCAGGTTGCTCAGAGCTCCACCCAGCCTGGCCTTGAATACCTCCAGGGATGGGACATCTGCAGCTTTTCTGCACAACCCGCTCCATGTCTGGACAGTAAATTCCATGACTAAATGACTTTACACAGTTTCTGTCCCCAAGCCTTTGACTAAAAAGGACTGTACCATGTCAGATGTATTTCTGGATGTACTGGACAGATAGCTGTTCTTTGCTTTCGTGCATTGCTTTGGGCATGCTATAAAAATGTTTAACCTGGGTGCCACAAGTGCAGGGAAAAACTGTATGCGTATAAAGGTGCAATCATGGAATAATAGCAAGACTTTTTTAATAAGGTTCACGCAATGCCTTATAATAGTGTTGCTGAAAACAGACACAAAAAGTGATGTTTTTCATCTCTCTTAACAAAATTGCAGACATATTTGAATTTGCAAAGACTTTTTGATATATGAATAATAAATTTAAAGTCGGCATTAGAAGCTGCAAACAGGGCTTGATCATCCATCAAACAGACAAACCTGATGGTCTGAGAAGGCTGGTAAATTCATCAGGATTGTGTTTGTCTGCTTTTTCTAGCTATTTCTTTCTGTGGCCAGTCACTTCTATTTTCAACAATTTGTGTCGTTTCTCTTGTACTTGAAACAGGGAGAAACAATTTCTGCAAAATCAGTGAAAGAAGCCACAAGTGCAAGGGGTCTTGCACTGACCCCTTTGATTTAATTTTGCCATGTTCCTCTGCCTATGGTCTGCAACATAAAATAAAAAACATTTAAAATTGAGCAGTCTGAGTACACTGTCGCAGCATGTGGGCCACCTGACCAGTTATCCCTCAGGCCCTGACACATGAGCTTCTGTGTTAATAAACTTTGGGACTGTGTGTGGATTGATTACAGCATCCAAAGCTAATGGGAAAAAATAAAGATCTTCAGCTATTTTTATTAATTTTTTTTAAAAAAATTTGGCACTATTTTTTTCTGCCAGAAGAAGATTATAGAAAGTGTTCATCACAAAAGTACAGACAAAAATTCAAATACTGTCTGCCTTTAAGCAGCTGAAAAACTGTATGGAACTAACCCTCATGTCCTTCTAAGCCAAGTCCCTCTAATCTTTCAAATGCAGTTCAATCTTATTATCAACTCACTTGGCAGAATTAAAAGACTAAAATGGGCATTTTGCCAAAGTTTTTTTATACCACTCAGTTTCTATTATGTCAACTCAATTAAAAATTATTTCTTTATAAAAATAAATGTTAATTAATTAATTAATAGAAGCAAAAAGACCAATTAAGATACAGTTGACTATGTTACAGCCTAAAGATATAATTAGTGTTACAAACATGAGAAAAGGACATTAAACACCTGTATTTACACTGTGACAGATTCAAATCTACATGGCACACAGGAAATGAACAACCAAACTCATCCAAATCTGTTGGAAATGAAGGCTGATTTATTTTCACATTGAAACACCAAAAGTTGATGATGCTAAGTGGAAATGTCTTAGCTCTGATTTGGATAAAAAACCATGTAACCTCTTTGCCTGCTCAGCCTGGAATGCCAAGTAAGTTATAGCTTTCATAATTAGCACGAACCCCAAAATAAATTGGTTATCTACTGTTAAAACACTGTTATTCTCAGCACAGCTTCTCACAGAATTGCTTGGGCCACAGTGGCAGGGATAACATTCACAAACTATTGTGCTAATAATGTCCTAGTGACCTGAGTTCAGAGAAAAGACATAAGTATGATTTGTACTTATCTGTTGTCCAGGAACCTGTTTACACCAAAAGTACTGTTTCCATGCATAGGGATGTAAAGAGAACTCTGACTATTTGTGTGAAGGTAACATGATTTCTGTGGACTTTTCAAAATCTGGTAGACTTAATTCTTCAAACTGGGACATGGCCATTACCAGTTAAACAATGACAGCATTCTGAAGTGCTTCTAATACTGAACGAATCAAAAATTCCAGATATATTTACCTAAAAGTGCATTGAAACTAAAACATACTTCACTAAGCAACTCATGTTGTTAAAGGATGCAGTAAATCACTGCACTGAAGAAAGAAGAAACATTTATTGATAAAACCAGACTTGAGATTTGACGTCATTTATCACAAAAAAAGAGAAAAATATTATTATTTCACTGGGCAGCTAGTCGTGTACCTGCGCTTCTTGCTCTTTTGTTAAAATGTTATTGCTACTAGACTTAGCACAAGCTCCCAGTGATTTCATGAGGAAACTCTGTCTCATCTAGAGTCAAGTTATACTCTGTCAGAAGAGATAAGTCAGACTTCTTGTTTTTTTTATTGAGGTATCCTCAGTTCCTGCTTGCTGTCTGGCACTTCTTATGAGAGAAACCAAATAGGTTTGTGGTTTCCATTGGATCAGTCCTGCAATGCTTAAAATAAAAACTTTTATTATGTACAGATGGGTGGACTTGTAGGACAACTATCTTTGCCATGTCCTGTGAAATGGTAATGGTCTGGGATGGTGACCAAGAATTCTGAGGAAACACAGCCTAAGTGGATCTACATTCTCTTATTTCCTTTGTAGTTCACAAACCCTGACATGGGTCTCTATGATGTAGCAGTCACTTTGCTGAATAATGTGTCTGGTACTTTCATAATCCCTCCTCCTATCAAAAGACACAAAGAAAACAAAAATCCAGAAGATCTGCCATTGCAATTTTAATAAAAGGCTCAACTAGTGATGTTAGACTAAAGTGATGGGGGAAGAAGGACAGCCTGACCTGTCATGCCCAGAGCTGTACTCAGAGCTGAATGTTTCTGAAACAGTGAAAAGAGACACCACTCTCTCAGAGATTCTCTGTTCTGAACTTATCTGAGCCACCTGCTTGCTGTCAACCAAAGCCCATGCCCTGTCTCTATGCCTTACTCCTGAAAGAATGGTAATATCCATCTATGTAAAGGGCAAGCTTTGAAGCTTTTATCAATTGAACACTACATCAGGATGTCCCCAGACTGTATGATGCTGACAGGAGCTGGTTTGAATACCAAAACTCTTATGCCTAGCTCTGATGAGTCCCCTAATGAAGTGCTGTGCCACCTTCCAGACCTGTGCCAGGTGATTAAACTCTTTTGCATGCATGGCACAGCCCTGTGCTGCCTGTGGAGACTGTCAATATCAGGACAACGAGAGGTGCACATGGACTGATGCATACAGGAACATGCCCAGATCCTCACTGCACTTGGATCTTTCGGACTATCCCTAAGAAAAATCAACTTGTCTTCTCTAAGTAAGTTTGTGGTCTCATGCAAGAACAGTTGCTGAACTGAAGTCATGATCACTTTCTTTTCATGTGACTGTTTAACAGAAGTACTCCAGAAAATAACAGTGGCAACCAACCATTTCTTCTGAGTTCTTCTTGGCTAGCTTCTCATTCTAATTAGCACAATAATTTAATTAGCAAAACTGTTAATGGATTTTTTTGTGTATGCATTTTGCCCACTCACCCCTACTTGTCACTGACCTCATCTGGATTGCTGGCAGTATGTACGCATTCCTTTTAGCAGATTCAACCACTATGTGTCATGGTCCATTGGGAAGTAAATTGTGTCTCATTATTCTGAATATTTAACAAAAACCATTTGGAGTAACAACAAACCATACAAACTGCCAAAACAGAAAAGCACAGGGCTCAGCACACTAGAAGTTCTGTCTGCGGTCTGGATTGAGATGGAGAACTCTTTAGACTGTGCTCAACTCAGCAGCTGAAGGAAAAATTGTCTGTTCTGTTCCATCAGTTTGTCTTATAAGTTGGTATTTTGTTTATTCCAGGGATGCTATAGGTCTTCCAATGCACTGTCAACTCAGAAATACATTAAACAATACAATCTGGAGTGCCCAATGCAAAAACTGACAGAAATGGCCATTTTGCAGCCTTCTCATTTCTGAAACATGGTTTTCTTTCAGATATACCTTCAGATCCTTGTGGTTCACTTGAGGTCCACAAAACAAGCCAAAGCCCATGTCAGAAATCAGTGGCAGAAGGCCTAAGCCCCAAATGTCTGCCTCCAGCTTTTTTGAAGAGGTTTGAGCATGACTTTTCTGGTAGGAGCATATCCAGCCAGCACTTGCTGCGTGGGGAATGGGAATCTCGCGCTTAATGGCAATGCTTAAATCCAGCCCGTGTGTACATGGGGAGACACTTGAGTGTTTCCAATGATCCAGCCCAGATGAGGTATGGGGGACACTCCCAAGCAATGCCCCATGCCATAGGGTGTAAGGGTTTTCTGCCACAGGCAGGCCTGGGCACTGGGAATTACCTGGATGGGATCATGCCCTCCCTCAGCTGAAACACCAGGGGCTGGCTTGTCCCTGCCCAGAACATTCCTGTGATGCACATCAGCTGTTTGGGGCAGAAAGATAAGGAACTGGTGAAAGCTCACTGATAAATCCATAGGCTGGGGACACGGGATTTAGCTGAGCTTCTGCAGGATGTTTAATTAGAGTTTGTTGCACATAAAGCAACCAAACTACTTCCAGATCCAAGCCAGACATGGAAACAAGTCAGGTGCTTTCTGCGTGGAGCAATTCAGCAGCTTCAGTTTGCTGCTGGGTCTGCAGTGGGTGATGGCCCTCCGGGGTCTTTGCTGTCTTTGGAGCAGGTTCCTGCCCTGCTTGGCCACAGGCTGCCCACAGCTGCTGGTGAGTTGACTACAAGCCCCTTTTCCATCTGGGCACTTCTCATAATGGCTATTTTCCAGCTAGAAAGATACAAACATGCCAGTGTGATCCATCAAAAATGAAAGAAAGCCACCCAGTAGAAATTATACACTCATTGCATTATTTTCCAATTTTTAACATTATAAACCACAGAGAGTTATTTGCATCATGAAAAAGATGAAAATATTACCAACCTTATTGCAGTGTTTTATTATGCTTCTCTTTTAAGGAGAAGTTTCATTTTCATTTTACTGTGGACGGTGAGTTTCTAATGTTAAGGGTGAATATTTTTTCACATATGGAAAGCATAGTTAAACTGTGGAACTCATTCCAATAGGAAATTTCAGAAACCATAAATAAAAATGACTTAATAATGACAAATTCATGACTAAAAGGCAAATCAGTGCCTGTTAAATACCCTGGTACAAATGTAAACTCCAGCTAAGCACGTTCCCAAACTTGTAACTACTAGGATGGGAGGTGTTGTGAAGCAGTTTATAATTGCTTTGCTCTTAATTAACTCTTAAGCTGACATCTCTGATGCCAGACTAGATAAAGGCTCATTCTGAGTGTGTAGAATTTTAAGTATTTGACCTTCCTCTCACATAATAACTTTACTCTTTCCAAATGCAGATCTTGTCATAGAAGACATAATTGCCAGAGATATTCTGTATATGCTTCCAGGGTATGCCAAACAGGATTTGCTGAAGAGAAACCTTGGTCCATATCACACTTTCAAAGGGATTTTAGTGAGATGTCTTTGGGAACTGACTTTAGTTAGTACCAATTGAAAGTGTGGTCACTGACTTTTTTCTCATTTGTCCAGAAAAGAGAGACCACTACCCTTCAAAAAGTGATGTCTGAGACCTTATTGTGCTATGAAGAGCTGCAGAGACCACATCACCTTGCTCTGGAAAAGCACAGCTGGGATCTGAGAATATCTTGCACGGGTTAGCAGAAGTCAATGGAAAGCAGAGTTCAATTTCTCTAAACCCATACTAAGCTCTTACGTGGTAAATAAGACTGCAATGACAAAGTCCTGAAGAATGGCTCCTCCTGCCCCAGCTTTGGGAAGCCAAGGGGCTCTTGTGCCCCTGATAAATTTGTTAGGTATGACAAAGATGAAGGTGACACACTTTGGCAAACAACTGTACTGCTTATGTGCTACTTCAAAGAAATTGAAGGATGTTGTGAAGGTATATGTATGTACAGAGAAATTAATCAGTGTTTATAGATATAGAAGTAGATTTCTCCTAGTTCTTTCTAATAAATATGAAATTATTTTAAGAGATTTATGTTGCTATTCATAATATAAGTGAAAAAGAATGTCAATGTAAAGTGATTTAGACATTCATAGAATAGTTTCATAGAATAATAGAATGGTTTGGGTTGCAAGGGATGTGAGAGACCATCTAGTTTCTAACCTCCTTGACATGGGCAGAGAGACCTCCCACTGGAGCAGGCTGCTCAAATCCAGGCCTGTCTTTCATGGTTCTGTGGTTCAACTGTTTCCTGACAGACAGTTACAATGGACACTATCCAGGGATATCCATCACTGTCCCTGAGAAGGAGGCCCCACTGCAGCAGCCCAGGCTGGGGTGTGTTCCTGGCTGGGGAGCAGCTCTCTGGGGCTCTGGTGGGCAGCTGAGCGTGGGCAGCCCTGTGTCCTGGCAGCAGGAATGGGCAGTGGCCTCCTGGGCTGCACAAAGAGGGTCACAGCCAGTAGACTGAAAGATGGGACCTACCAGACCACATCTGGAATACTGGATCCAGTTCTCCCACTCTGTAACCCAGCATAAAGAGCACCCCAATAAGCCAGAGTGAGTTAAATGTGGGAGTGCAACTGTGGAGTTGAGTGGAGGAGTCCATCCATCCCCAGGGTGGTTACAGGTTGGAGCAGGTGCCCAGTGAGGAAAGGATGACCATGCACAAGTGGAGGAATCTTCAGAGATGAGATGTCCTCATCTCAGCCTGATGTGCATTTGCATTGCATCCACTCTCTCTGTTGTGGTGCCTGTTTGGTCTAGGGATGATGGGTATTATTTCTGCTTAGCTGAATTATCCACTGGTTTTCCACTGGATATCCAATTATCAACAAATTGTGAAGGCCAGAGAGAGCTACAGGCCTTTCAGCCTGACCTCAGTGCTGGGGAAGGTTATGGAGCAAATCATCTTCAGTGCCATCATGCAGCATGTACAGGAAAACCAGGGGATCGGGCCCAGCCAGCATGGGTTTAGGAAAGGCAGGTCCTGCTTGACCAGCCTGATCTCCTGTTATGACCAAGTAACCTGCCTAGTGGATGAAGGAAAGGCTGTGGATGCCATCTACCTGGACATCAGTAAAGTCTTTGATACTGTCTCCCACAGCGTTCTCCTGGGGAAGCTAGCAGCCCATGGCTTGGATGGGTGTACTCTTAGCTGGGTTAAAAATTGGTTGGATGGCTGGACCCAGAGAGAGATGGTGATTGGAGTTAAATCCAGTGGGTGAGTGGTCACTAGTGGGGTTGCCTCACATTCAGTATTGGGGCCAGTCCTGTCAGTACTGGTCAACAGCCAGCTGAACACCAACCAGTGTGTGCCCAGCTGGCCAACAAGGCCAACGGCATCGTGGCTTGGATCAGCAATAGTCAGGGCAGGGATTTTCCCTCTGGTACTCGGGACTGGTGAGGCCACACCTCGAGTGCTGCGTCCAGTTCTGGGCCCTCTCTACAAGACGGACATTGAGGGGCTGGAGAGTGTCCAGAGAAGGGCAGCAGAGCTGGTGAAGAGTCTAGAGAGTGAGTCATATGAGGAGTGGCTGAGGGAGCTGGGGGTTTTTAGTTTGGAGAAAAGGAGGCTCAGATGACATCTTGTCACTCTCTACAACTGCCTGAAAGGAGATTGTAGCAAGGTGTGGGCCCATCTCTTCTCCCAGGCAGCTTGTGACAGAACAAGGAGGAAATGGCCTCAAACTGCACTAGGGAAGGTTCAGGCCGGACATCAGGAATAATTTTTTCACTGAATTTTTTCACATTCAGCTAAGCATTGGAATGGGCTGCCCAGGGAAGTAGTAGAGTCACCATCCCTGTAACTGTTCAAGAGACTGACACTTAGTGTTATGCTGTAGTTGACATACTGGTGCTCGCTCAAAGATTGGACTTGATGATCTTGGAGGTCTTTTCCAACCTTAATGATTCTATGATTCTGTGATGTTTCGTATCCACCATGTTTCATAGAGATTTAGTACAAATTAAAGGAAGTGAATGACATCTGTAATAATACAAGAAACAAAAAATGACATTGTCAGGGGTTCTCCCTCTTGACATGCTTGTATGTTTTGGTCTACACTGGTGTTTCATAGCATATGTCTTACCAATGGCACAGATGCAGATATTGCATTAGAGGTACGACATCGCAGTTCTGTGTTCTGTTCCAGAAGGGTGGAGTAGTGTCTGACAACACGTGAGACTTCAAAAAAAAGACAAGAGCCCTAACTAATATAAGAAGTTGTCTGTGTAGTCCTGAATCTGATTTCAAAGCCCTGCTGAATCTGGGATCAGCAATTGCTCTGCCTGTAATTTTTACAGGTTTGACTAAGCAAACAAACAAACAAAGAGGTAAATTACAGTTTTGATTCTCTTCCTCCCTTGAATGACATAGCATCAAAGAGTGATCTGGTTCTGTGGCATTGCTCAGATTCCCTTACTTCTTTGTTTTCAGGAGAAATAGGACTTAGTAATAGCAATAGGTATGCAAAAAAGGAGGTAAGCGAACAGATGTGCAGAGAAAATCACTGGGTAGAAATCTTCCCCTTGGGCTACTAAACATATTGTATATGAACTCCTCATAAAAGCTCTGCATCCCTTGGCTCTCTGATAGCAATTATGATCAACCTGCAACCAAGCAGCTTAAAAGACTGCCCAGCAGCTGCATTTGCTCAGAGTTCCCAGAGGCAGCCGTGAGTCAGTGGAAGCAAATTTAGTCTGTGTGACTTTGCACAGCCTTCTGCTCGCAATTACAATCAAGATGGATGGGAGGCACTTCTCTGATTTTTTTTCCTCAGAGGAGGACCCCTCTGGAGACCACACATGCATTGCTGCAGTTACAATCCAGTGGGTCAATAGCAGGACAGAAAAGTGTGGTTAATGAATGATCCAAGATTACTGCCAGTCAGTGCAATGTCATTTTAAAAGGGTGCAGAACTGTGTGTAGAATTGCCTGAAAAATATTGTGAAGGCTCAATTCCCATAGGACTTTCCCCTTTCCTCCCCATTCTGGACAAAATCTGTGCTACAAATGTCTACACATGTCCCTGTTTAACTCCAACTCCAATGAATATAAAAGGAGGTTGACACTAATCGTATCCTTATAATGCCTTTAGACTGCACTAGCCCTACATCTAAACAGCAGCCATAGGAATGGCACAGTACCCTGGCATAGGTATAATGCTGGTTTGAACCAGGGGCAGGCTGGCAGACTGTGTTTAGTCAGCCTATGTTCTGTTTTCTTCTGAGTTTTGGGCTTCTGCTCTTGGGGTGGCAGCATGACCAGGAGTTAGGTAGGTAAAAGACAATATGGGTCAAGATTGACAAATCAGCAGTGCTGGTTTAGTGCAAGTGAGTTTCTGGCCCCTAGATCTCATTGTCTTGTCATGCTGGTACAAAAGGAAATGAAGATATGTTTTTCTAAATTAACACAAGAAAAGAATTGGACTCAAAATGTCCATGTCTCATCACACTGTGCTCTTAAAACAAGAGCTCAGCAGACAGTTAAGCCAGTTTCCAGTGGAAAACAGGTTCAGCATTATCTGTGATTGCTCCATCCTATCTTTTTTCAAATATTTTCCTGTATTTTTCTTAATAACCAGGACAACAATGTAGCAATGGCATGTGTCACCCACAGCAGCTAGCAACATTAGAGCTATATCACGTGGAGATCATAGTGTTGCTGGCTTGAAGAATTTCTGTGTTCCCTCTCCCTGACATCCCAAAATCTGGATGCTGGTTTGTAACCCTGGGCCACAGTGCACCATATTTCTCATTGCATATTTAGCAGCCTTGTTCCATGAGGTTTCCACTGGGACAGTTTCCACTGGTTAGCTGGATAAGCTGCCCAACAGCAGCACTGTGTCTAGATGCGAATATTGCCAGGGAAGTGCATTTCAGGCAAGACAAACAACTGCTATGGGGACCTTTGGGAAGACAGTGGGGGACTAAGATTAATAGTCCTTGGTACAGATACACAGCCCCTGCTGGTAGCAAGAATGCTGCTGAACATGCTGCTGAACATGCTGCCTTCCTGTTCAGGCCTGCCTGTGTCCAATATCCTAAATAAGAACAGTATGCAGCTGTTTAGGGATGCTGCTGTTTGGTATCTAAAGTTCTCTACTAATAAGTCAGCAGGACTGCCTCCTTGGAAAGGCTGTGATTGCAGGGCCTGAAGGCAGACCTGGGACACCTCTTATTTTGCTGCTGCTGGCAAGCAGTTTAAATCCTGGATTATAAGCTCCAGGACAGAGTGGGTATCTTGTGGGACTTCCACACCCCAAGACTGGCTAGGAGTGTCATTGCCTCTGGCACCAAAATGGATGAAAAATATCTGTTTGTGCTGCAGTCACATATCAATCAGACTGCAGAGGAGGTTTACCCTGAATCTGCTTGTGCTCCGGATCTCAAAAGCATCTTTCGTTTCCTGGTCTTTTTGGTGTCCAAGTCAGGACAAATCAGACTGCTGGGGCACTAAATTCTTTGAAGCACACGGAATAGTACAGTGTTTATAGTGTATCTGCTCATTAAGTAACCTGGTTTGTTTGAGAGCTTCAGGTATTACACAGCAGCATTCCTTACCAGCTGCCAAAGGGGAGCCTGGTCTCCCAGCCCCCCCCCACGGCATGTCTGAAGTCAGCATCTGTCTGGTTCACCCCACCTTCTGGTTTCCCTCCTTTTGCAGTCTCAGATGGGCAGTGGCCTGCTTTCCACAGCAGGAACAGAGAGACCCCTTCTCCAGTGAAGCCGGGAAAATCCAGTCTGGAAATTCAGACGGATACATTGTACAAACTGCTGTCTTGTTATTACTGCATTGGATAATTACTGCTAATGCATGTCTTCCTATGGCACAGTGACATCTACAGTCCATGATTAAAACAAGTATAGAATGTTACCAATGTCATAATGTTCCCCACTTTAGGTCTGTTCTGCTCGAAAAGAAATGCTGCCATTGCCTTCGATGTCCGAGTTCTGTACTGCAGGATGCTGAGAACGCAGTGTGCTTAAGTTCTGGACCAGTAGGACATGAGCCAGCTTCAGCCTAAAAGCTCTATGACTTGTTATTTTCATCCTGCACCTGCCTTGTGACTACGTTTCCCACAATAAATACACAGGCAGGCCCTTCTTTTCTGTGTGAGTGCAGTGATGCTCAGCTCTTGCTAATGTCTGTAATGTGTCTCAAGCATTTAGCCATCACTTTCATCCCCTGCTCTTTTTTGTTCTGAAGTGCTTACAGGTTGTTGACCAAGGCAGCCTAATTAAATGTGTTTTCTTGGGATGTTTACCATTCCAAGGAAACTTTTTATTTCCAGCACTCCTGAGACAAGTAACCTTCTCTTTGCATAACTTCCTGTATGAACTTTTCCTCCCCTCTTTCATCTGTCTAAACTTAACTTCTTGCCCTGTTTATTTAGCATTAACCCATCAGGCTGGGCTTTTCCCCAAGTTGTTCTGAGCCATCTGTCATGCTTTTTGTTATATAAATACAAAGTCAGATCAAAATGTCATCTATGTAAACTTTAGCACATTGAGCTGTTTAAAATATAAATACAGAGAAATCTTGTGGTTCAGGTGAAACACCTGGAGCTGAACCAACTCAGACCATGGTCTGAGACACAAACAGTGATTATGTCAAAACAGCTGGGTATGCGAGATCTTTGCAGACCTTTGGTCTGGGTGCACTTTCCAGCTTTCTTCTTACCTCGTATCAAATTGAAGTTGGGAAAGTCAATATTTTCCTCACCATCTTCCAGAGCGTGGTTTCTCACAGGTCCTAACATCAGGGAAATAGATACGAGGCTCAGGAATTTCCACAGACTGCAGTTGTTTTTTGAGCTGCAGACAGTGCCTCCCAAGGGAAGTGCTGAATGAAAACAAGTATGATCTATTACTTTCTCAGCTCACCTATTAGACCCATGCTGATGCATCAGGCGTGGAATAACCCATGGATGTTGATCATCTGTCCTGGCATTTCTATCTAGTTGAAACCTGAGTATTTTTTCTTTTAGTGTATTTGATCAGGCCTAATTCCAGTAATTGACTAAGCAGAATTTAGGTGGTTTTGTCCAAAATGTGTGATGATGATGCTCAGTTGCTCCCTGACTTCTCAGGGTGAGTAATTTCCAAGAGCATCTTACATTCTGTCTGGACAGCCCGGAATAACACCTTTGTACATTTCTGAATAGTTTTCCTGAATGGTCTGAACAATTTGGCATCTCAGTCAAATCTCAGCTCAGTCAGGAGCCAGAAAGTAGGCAACCCTCTGCCTCTATTTTTGACATGCTCAGTCCTGCTGTGGCTCTCAAAATTCAGCAGAAGAAATCATTAAGAATGGGCTTAATGCTCCATGAAATTGTATATGCTTTCTTTTTAAATGGTGATGGAGCTGGCTTTGCCATGCTATCTAATTAGCTTGGATGTCCATGGAAGATGGGGGAAGATACTTCAAGCATTCAAATTTTTGGGCTACCCAAGGCAGCTACCTTAGCTATGAAGCAGAGTACTCAGGGTTCTCATTTGCTTGATTTGTTCAGAGAAAGAGTTGTCTTTGGACGTCAGTTCACCTAAGACAGTATAAGTCTCCCTTATCTTTTTCTCCACTCTGTAATATCCCAAGGCAAGGATCTCTGCAGCTTGTTTTGTAGCTTCAGGGTGAGGCACAACATCTTCGAGACATAAACAGCCTTTTCCAGATCTATTCTAGAGGGAGCTTTGCTGCCTTCTACAAGACATTATAAATTCTTTCTTAGTTTGGATAGCCCCTTTTTCTTCTTCTCCAGCTTTTGCCTTCAGTGAAAATAAGAACTTCAGATCCACTCTAAGCCAATCAGAGTGTGCTGTTGCTGTGGCATTCCACTGAACTACACTTCTTAAGATCTGCATGTTTAATGTTCTTTCACTGTTAAAATGACTAGTCCTTGTGCTGTGCTGCCTTAGATATCTTATATAAATACATGTTCATTTGCTTTCATTGTATTGACACGTTCTTCTGCTACTTCTGCTTTCAGCTCTCTTTCAGCTACAATCTTAGGAAAACTCCAGCATCCCTATTTTTTCCATCTTCCTTTCCATGTTCTGCATGGTGAAATGCTATCTGTAATCTCTTACAAAGACAATAATTCATTCAAATTCTTGCATCACCTTCCAACATCTCTTTGTCTTGACTTGCAGAGTTTATGCAAGAACACCTGCTCTTGTGGATTGTGATTTTAAGAGTGAGATTTTTTTCCCTTTTTTTTTTTTTTTTTGCCTTGAGCCTATTTTTATTTTCTCTTGGATGTCAAGCAAGACATTTTTGAAGTACAGATATTTGTTTGTTTGGAGTCTGAGGAGTTTATTGCTGGGACTTAGTCCCTCTCCAAATGGTAAATTTGCCTCTTTCATCTTGGAGCATTCTCAAACTGTGGTTCCAGTTTCTGTTTGAGCTCTACATACATAAATGCTTTGTTCTCTTGTGGGAGACACAGCTTCCCCTGCCGTCTTCTTCCCTGGCATTCCCATGCAGCATAGCAGGGCCCCGTTTTTCCTGCTGTCCACAGCCTCCTGGTGCTGTGTGGGTTCAAGGTGGGGACTCCTCTTCCCCTTTTGCACCCAGACTGCCTGGGCTGCTGGTGGTGCTGGTGCAGCTGCGATGAGGCTTCCCCCACTTTTTCACTCCTCTTCTACCTATAAATGTTATTTGTAGCTGGGCCAGGCCAAATTACCGCACTAATGGTTTTGGACAGCGCCAATACTTTCACTGTGCTCTTATCTTACTTTAAGAAATTAATCACTGAGAAAAAGTGTAGAATATGTTAAGAAGCTTTTAGAGACTTGAAATTTGAGGAGTTTCATTACCTTCTGGAGCAAAGGAGGTAAAGAAAGTGGTGGAGGAGGAGGCAGCAGAGCTATTTTTTACTTTTCTTTAAGGGTTTTTGTTCTGCTATATCACCTGAAGCAACCATGCACTGTTGATCATATCATAAACCAACATAGTAAAATTTTCCTTATAGTTGCTCAGGAAAGCCTTGAGAATACCTTCAGCATGACTTCAGGGATGTGCAATACTTAGTGTAAAAATTTTAAGCAATAATACTTACATTTTAGGTAGAGATATTTAATAATAATTACAATAAACACAAAATATGGTGGGCAGGGAAAAATGAAATTTAATCACAAGAAATATTCACAGAACTGTGTCACTGGACTGCTTCCACAAGATTCTTATAAAGAGCAGTGGATTTAAAATATTTCCAAAAATTCACCTTGTCCAGTCTTTCTCATTATCTGAGTAGTTAAGAATCTGGAGCGAGATGTCTTGAGGACAGTAATTCAGAAAAATCAATAAATTGCAGAAATTTCAAAGTTCTGAAAAGATTTCTTAAATGCTGTGGCTGTTGCAATTTGTTTGTTTAATTACAAAACATACAACAATCAAAGACAAGGTAAAAAAAAGCAAAATGAAGGAAAGATTTGCATCTTCTTTACAGGAGATGAAAGATTAATGTCAAAAAGGCAGGTGCCTTCTTTAGCAGGGTAAAAATTGATTTTTAGCCTTAAGCAGAGTAAAAAATGTTTTTTGGGATCAAGGATCCAGTTTGGATCCTGAAAATCCTGGAGGTTATAATTTAACTCTCCATATTCATTTTTATGAATGTTTACCAAATCTGGGGTTGGACACGGTTTGAAATTAGGAGGATAAAATTATAAAAACTGTGGAGGCCACAGGCCTCTAAAGAGTGGGTGCTTCATCTACGCCAGAGGTATTAAACATTTAGTAGGACAGCCTGCAAGGTCCTCTCTGTTGTCTTAGCATGCAAACCACACTGATGTTAAAGTGTGCCATTTGCCTCAGGAGAGACGTTCTCCCACTATCTGTGTAAGTTTTTGCACTTCAGTTTAAGGATTTGACAGGAGGAAGTCTTACACTGTTTCTAGACAGTGCTATAGGAAAGTTAATCTCTTACTGGCAATTGCATCAGAATGAAATTTGTATTTTTGCAGTTTCCCCAGCTGAAGCTAGTGGCTTATGTTCTGGCCTTTATTAGTTTGTACCAGGAACAATAATTTGTCTTGGGTCTCCAGTGAAATTTTATAATAAAAGACAGCTATTAAAATGTCAATCACAACTTGCTCTTCCTAGGAATCTGCTCAGAGACAAAAGCGACAAAGAAGCAGAGAAAAGCCGAGGGTGCACAAGCTTGAGTTTGAAATTGCGTCTTCATGTCTACTGACAGTAGACAATGAATTTTGCAAATTAAGAAATACATAGGAGAATATTACAGAGAAGGGCATTGTTCCTAGGACTCTTAGATTTGAAGATTTTCTTGTATGAGTTTCTGTGTGGTAGGCCAGGGAGGGAAGGAGTATAGTTGTTCCTATTCCAAAGCCCTTGTTAGAAAAGGAGGAGACTACAGAGGTTAAGAAACCTGACCTAAGAAAGAGTGAATTAGGAAATGTTGTTCAAATTCTGCATGCAAAAATTGTTAATGCAAGAGTTTCAAGGCCATCAGATGTTGAGGCAAAGCTTAATAAAGGACTGCATGCACTTCAATCACTTCAGAAGAACTTCCTCAGAAAATAACTTTTGCACAGTATGGATACTTTCGTTTTCCTGAAGATAGATATTAACTTCATATTAACTCAAACTTTGAAACACTTCAACATAAAAATTGTATAAACTGTACAGTAATATTAAATGTATTTTTCACCCCTAAATTCAATATGACATATTATTTTAATGTGGGTAATATTAATGTTCTTGTGGAACAGCTACTCTGGCAGATGGGGAGAAGGTGAAGCAAGTCAGGCTGACAGGAGAGGTCAGAAATGGCTGGTTTTATCCAAATGAGATGTGGTGCCCTGGTGATGTTGTACACAACACTCCATTGTAAAACAGCAGCTATCATCATTGGTTTTCTCTGCATTTGCTTTATGACTGTTCCACACTGGGCAGAGAGACAGAAGGGCGGCTTATGTTTGCTTATGAGACGTCTTTGGTGTATCTAGGTTTTCAACGTTTTTCCTGCTGTCCCATAACATGAACTTGTCTGTTTAAAGACTCTCAATGGAATGCTGCAAAACTTGAGCATTTTCTTTGGGGAGATGTTTTTTAATATAAAGTTTAACCATCAAGTTTTGCTCTGTAAATGACAATTTATTCTTAAGAAGACCTACTGACTTTGCATCCCAGCAAGCCAGTATGAAAAAGAAATGAATTATTTCATTTTCTGAAACAATTATTTAGGACTGCAAAGTGGTTTTTATTTGTGTTTCTATTTGTTCTCACTGTCCCTTTAAAATGCATGTTTTTCTGAGACGTTTCTCCTCTGGAGTTAGGGAATCACAAAAGTTCTGATAGCCGAAAATTAATCTGAGTTTGTTATTTTCTTTCCTTTGTTTTGCTTTTAAAACGAAGTTTTGATTTCTTTTGTATTAGAGTGTTTCAAAAGATCCCTGAAAGTAGAAATTAGGTATCTGAAAGGAATAAGCTGAATTGCAGAAAGAAAACTTTCTATAAACTTTGTAAAGTCTTTTGTTTTCTGTTTATTAATAATTAATTGTTAAATTCAATAGAAATAACTGAAGAAGTGTTGAGTTTTTTATTTGCCTTATTTCAAAAGTTTCAAAAATACAAGCAAATTTTTAGCTATTTCTTAATTAAGTCTAAATATGCAGTTTGTTTTTGCCTTAGCTGAAATGTTGGTGTCCCTGATAATGCAGCATTGCCAGCCTAATCTGAACAGTTGTGACACTTTCCAGATGAAGGACATCCATACTTATGAATAATTTTAAATTAAGAAACCAAATTAGCTGCCTCTCATGGTTACTTAAGGTAGGATGGGACATATTGTCATATTACATTTCACACTTCACTTTTGAGCTGAGACAAATTTCTAATTTTGAAGAAAATACTTCTAAGAAGCAAGTAATCAAGCTTTTTCTATGTCATGGCAGTTGCAAGGGAGGATAAATTAGCAAGAAATTCAAGACATCATGAAAACATGACTGATCACTAGTTAATGAGTACTTTAGAAAAGAATTTATTGAAAAGATGATATATGAAGAATGTAAAGCAGAACACTGTCATATTGATAGGAAGTGAGGAGTCGAGCAGAACCCAACTCTGAATATTGTAAATATTGTAAATATTTGTAAATTTTCAGCTCTCATGAGCTGAAAATTAGCATTTGGATTTTATTCCTCCTCACATGGTTGGTGAGAGTGAGGAGAGTAAATAATGGTCATTAGGGTTAAGCATGTTTTCTGTCACTTTAATGCAGCTATTCCTCAAATCTGAATAATCAGTTGGTCTATCTCTGCTTGTCTGCTCATGTGACCCAGCTGGAGTGTGAGGTGACTCAGAAGCAGCCCTGGTTTCAGAGTATTTGTATAACTGTAGTGCAAGGAGGTAGAGCTTAATTCCCGCAGCTGGGCAAGAAAGGTGTTTCTGCACTGGCTGTAGCAAAGACATGAGGTATGAGATTATATAAATAGATCCTGTATCCTGAGTGGCCTGGCTTGCTGTATCCTTGGTTTTACTGGAATGATCATCACACAATATTTTCATGAGGAAATGGCTGCAGCTGCTCACTGAGAGCTGCTGCTCTGCTATGTTTCTTCAGGCACCCCTGAATCAATGAGAAGAGACCATCTGAGACCATCTTGGCCCTGCCTTGTCCTCTACCTGGTTCCCAGTTTGGAGGAGTGTAAGACTGAGTACCACACAAGAGTTTAGTGCACGTGTGGCCCTTACACTGAGCACCACGATGCCAGAGCACCTGGAGTCACTGGGAAGTGCTGAACTACATTTTAGTAAGCTTGTTCATCAGGGGTGCTACCCTGCTACCCTCTTTTAGGTTATAAAACCAGTGATCTCTGCTGTCTTCCTCGTATCCTAAATGTCTTATTATTAGTGTCAACCAGTCCTTTTATGTTGGGGCACAACCCCTTGAATAGTGGTTTTTATACCTGATTTGTGCAATATTGTTTTTTTCCCACACAAACTCTATGCTGGATTTCAAGCTCAAAATATTTTATCCTTTTACCATGCACAGCTTTGATTTGCCCATGTGTAAAGCTACAGAGTTTGTGTAAAAAAAAATGCAGTGATTTTTGGGAACATACTTCATACCTTTCAAGTAATGTGAATCCTCGTTAATGTCGTCCAGAGTACTTCAAAAGCTGTCATCAAGAAAATTTCTCTGAAAGTCTTGATCACTGTAGGTGAGTTTTCAGTTCCTGGATTCTTAGCACCCTGGAAGCCTGAACTGGAAAACATTGTCCATGGCACAGTGTTGTAAGTGATGCTGAAACTGGACATCAATTTGCTGTGTTCCTGGATTTTTGTTGAGCTCATGATTTTGGTTCTCTGCAACCTGTAAAGTTTGTCCTTTTGTGGTAGTTGTGGGAGACAGGGGAGGCTAAAGTTGGGATTTGGGTCTCTGGTGGTTCTTGTGACTGTAACTGTGGAGCTTTGTCCAAATTTTCAGAGGAAACAATCATCTGAACAAAAGGGAATTTGTTGCAGATCAGCAGTTAATATACACATTGCAAAAATTGTAAGACCTGAACCCAGTGGTGAGGCTCCATATGATCCAGGTGAGATTCTTTTCTCTTTTGTTTGTTAAGATTGCTGTCAAAGCCGTTTCTCCTGTCCTGACAGTAGAATCACAGCATTGTTTAGGATGGAAAAGACTTTTAAGATCGTTGATGCATGTCTATCACTAAATCAGGTTCTGAAATGCCACATATATGTATCTTTTAAGTACTTCCACCAGGTCTGGTGATTCTGCCACTTCCCTAGGAAGCCAGTTCCAATGCTTGACAACTGTTTTGGTGAAGAAATTTTTGCTAACACCCAATCTAAACGTCCCCTGGTGCAACTTGAGTCCATTTCCTCTTGTCTATTACTTATTCCTTGGTAGAAGAGACAGATAGACAGACGTCCCCCTTGCTAGAGCCTTGTGTCAGGTAGCGGTAGAGAGTGATAAGGTTTCCCCTGAGACTCATTTTTTCCCAGACTGTTTAACCCAGTTCCCTCAGCATCTCCTCATAAGACTTGTGCTCCAAACCCTGCACTGTTTTCCTTCTGTGGACACACTCCAGCACCTCAATGTCCTTCCAGTAGTGAGGGACCCAAAACTGAGCACAGTATTTGAGGTGCTGCCTCACCAGTGTCAAGTACAGGGGGAGAATACCGATCAGATAGACTGAACAAGTAAGATTTTAAACAGCCACAGTGAAAACTCCTTGATAAGCAAATCAAGCAATGAAAAAGCATTATTCATGTCCCAGGAGAAAGTCAGCAAAAAAATTTAAAGATGCTGTAGCATTTAGTTCTAGAAAATGAGGAAATGCTTAAATTGCCAGTCAGAAATACGAAAGGAGATGAAATGAGACATACCATTCTTGTTCCTGTTTTAATGAGCTTTCTCTGGTTTATATTTTATTATATCTTTTTATATTTTATTTTTAAGTTCAACTCATTAGGAATCAGCATATGGTTGAAATATGCTCTTATTCACTACATAATGAAGATTATTTTCCTGTTCCTAATAGTGACTTTCAAGCTTACCATTTAGGGACAAGCTATTGGTACTGGGCTTGTTTGGGGATTTTGGGGGGTTGGGGTGGTAGGGCTTGGTGCCTGGATTGCATACCCACAGTACCTACTCTTTCTTCTGTTATCTTTTGCTCTTTGCATTGCAGTGTCAGTGGTGTGGTATTGTAACACGGTATGAAGCAGAAAGCTCTTCAAGGGTACCCATGGTAACAAAAAGAGGTGTATTTTCTGTCTGGTTTGAATCAGCGTTTTCTGTAGGAAGTCCTGTTTGTCTGCTGTATCCTGCAAAGCTTTTAAAGAGATGATGAAAAACTAAGAGCATAACCTCGTCCTCATATGATAGCCATATTCCAGCTCCTCTCCCTCAAATCTTTTTCAGGTCATGTGGTAGAACTACAAGGGAAGAACAGGAAGATTTGTTATCCTGACCTAGGAGACACTCACAGCTTTTTAGAAGATCTAACCAGGTAAACACTGTGTTGTTACCTGGGATTGTGACCTTGAGCCTAAAATCCCATGTAGGAGTCACAAGATTTCCAAAATAATAATGGTGCTTCTTTTGAAATGATGGATCACACCACTGAAATGGAGTGGGAAGCAGTAAATGAATAAATTCTCATTCTCATTTATTTAACCTAGAGTTTTTCCTGATCAGATTTTGATCCATATCTTCCAGCAAAGATATATCAATTTCCTCTTTCTACGGCACTGCTGGTCTCAGCCTGGGTGATGTATAGCAGCTCCACTTCTTGTTTCTCCATGACTGAAATGTAAAACTTCACACTGAAAATCTGTGCCTTGTAATAGCTGCATGGAATGCTTTACCAAACTGTCAGCTGGAAACACAGATGTTAACACTGTCGTTATCAAAGTAGTTCAATGCATTGACTACAGTATGCATTTTAAGTGTGATCAGATTCTTTTTCCCATTTTCTGAGTGGGAAATTTCCTAAATACCATAGAGGAATCTCCAAGTCTAAAATGAGTAGAAAAAAAATGGGAGCAGGGACAACTTCTCTCTTCAAACTAATTTCAATGCATTAAACACACTTTCACTATGAAAGGGACTATTATTCAGACCTAAGTTCAAACAACTGAGTTCTTTCATTCAAATGATGCTCTGTATCATGCTGAAATCATTACAGAGCTTGGTCACTGCAAGTCACATCCTTAATAGGTGGCAAGAATAACCACATTAAACAGGGATATTTTGTCTAGACTTACTTATCTCTTTCCAGACTTCCTAACTTCTTAAAAATCTTATTAAACACTAGATTTAATGTACTTAGCCTAATCACTGTCTCCAAAACATTAAAGAATGTCTGTTACAGATAAAAGAGAACGTATTAACTTTTCTCATATTTTTTCCCACTTTTTTCTACTACGATTTTTTCTAGCTTCTTAATTGAAAGAAATCCCTTATTTTGAATTCTGTTGCAATTTTTAAGAAAAGCATCTGAAATAGATATCATTTCATTCCACATGATACACAGCACTACCATCTTAATTTCAAAAGTTAATTACCATTTCTATTTTAATATGAAAGCAAGTCATGTGTTAGCATGATTGTCTACCATGTCTTGAAGAATCTCTTATTCTTAATCCTGAATTAGCTTTGACATCTGATCTTCTTTAATAATTAAACAACACCATAAAATATTTTTTGCAATTAGTTGCTGCAGTTGGGCATAGGGCAGCCTGGAAATTGTGGTGGGCTTTTTTAGTAAAATGTATTTGTGCTAGTCTTCCTGGCAGGGAGTGAAGAAGGTCTGTGGCTCTGGTCTGTTTTGTGATGCAGGTGAGAGCTTTTCCAAGGTTCACCAAACTGCATCTTGGGAGCCTGGAGATCTCCTGCTGCAGAGCCAGTAATGAGAGAATCCTTGGTGGCCAGGGAGTGAGCACTACAGTGAGATATAATTCAGCAGAGGTAAGACAACAGAGGCCTAATTAAGACCAGTGCCTGTAAACTGGAGACAGGGAAATTAACATTGGGATTATAGTATCATAATATCACAGGATAATTCAGACTGGAAGGGTGCTCAGGAGGTCACCAGTCCAACCTCCTACTGAAAGCAGCATCACCTCTGATCTCAGACCAGGTTGCTCAGGGTTTTATCCAGTCAGGTCTTAAAAATCTGCATGGATGTAAAGCACTACTTCCCTAGGGAACTTGCTTCAGTTCTGATCTTGTAAGGAAAAGTTGCTTCTTGTGTCCAGTAAGAACCTTTAATGACAGAGACACATTTATATTGTTGATGACTGTTGGGATAGATCTGCCACAGGAAGTGGGGAATTCCACATTTATTGTTACCATCATGACTGGATAATTTTCTGGGAAACTTGTCTTTTATCAAAGATAAGATGATATTTTCTGTATATACAGCTGTTCCTTGTGGCTTTAATTTAACAAATACATGAAGATATATCCTATCACCTAGATGAAGGAGCTGAATGAGGTACTTTTGACAATAAAGGAATTGTTGTTTTCTTAAAATAACAATTTTGAATCTCTTTTAATTTAAATTACTAAAAATATAGTAAAGGAATTTATAGGAGCTGAAAACTTGGTTTAAGGAACTCTTGCCTTTCTAATCTTTTTATGGCTTTTGAACTTCAATACTTCTGAAACATTCCTATGGCATTTAATTATCAAGTGACTTGGAAAAGAACAAGAATATTTGCAGAAACATGTGAATAACCTGTCTTGTGCAAAGCCATTAGAAAACCTGCTGATTTAAAACAATAAAACTAAAAAAGCAGCAGACTGCTATCTTTCATGTGATAGCAAGACACAGCACATGTGGTTTTTTGTCTAAACCACATCCCCCACCCCACCCCCTAATGCTTCAAAAGCTTTATTTGCTGAGTGATACAAGTCACTGATACTCTGATTATCAGGCTAGTGGTACATGCTGAGAATAGGGACATGGAGGTAATTTTGAGGCTCTTCTGATATTTTCCTTTGCTGTAGCTGTAATAATAACATCCAGTAGGTGACTGTGTGGTCAGAGAAAGAGCCTGTTCCTGGGACACATCATTGTTATAATGGGGCATTTAGGCCTTTTTGTACCACTTCTTACCCTCAGATTTCTGAGAGGTTCCATCCTGAATGAGAAAATTCAGCAAGATCAAATTCAATGCAGATGCTACTAGTCCGTTCTGTACCAACCCCCAAACCAGGAATGCAATGATGGACTGAACTCAGTTCCACACTATAAATTTAGTGGTGGGCAATTAAAGAATGCAAACTTTGGATTATCCAAACTAGAAATAGTTAATCTCTGTTTACCTTCTTTAACTTTGGACTGTGCAACTTACTCAGCAGATACATGCCAACACTATTTATCTAAAGCTATTTATCTAATTCAGCTGGCATATACATTCAAGACCTAAGGTATAATCATGGTCTGATTCTCCAATAGTGATGGTAGCGTCCTGTTCTAATTTTTGGGTGATAGAGAGTTACACTCTCATAGTCTGCCTGAAGTGCAGATGCTGCCTAATTATACAGTACAAAGAGATTTGACTTCAGTGAAAATTTAGAAAAAGAAGGCGTCTTGTGTAATGCCTGCACAATTATAAAAAGGCTTTGTCTGGAGAGAAAAAAAAAAAAGAGAAGCTTGAATCTGAATCCTATCCAAGGATTTTCTTTGTAAAAGAGCTGAATGAGTCCTAGCGTGGAGATAAAAATACAGATAAAGGGTAAAAATATTGTTTGTGGTACAATGGAGAGATAAGGTTCCATTTAGCATGTGCTTGTGTGGGCACCTCCAAGTTGGCAGCTGTGCTGGTGGTATTTCCAACACTGGGAGTCTGCACAGCCCTTTTTCCCATGGCCATGTTCCTTGCTCTGATGCCTCTGAGGTCCCAAGGACTTCTCCCTACTTCTGCTGTCCACCAGGAGTTGTGCAGTACCTGCCAGAGGGCGTGTCAAGTATGACTACACACATAAAAATGTGATTGGGAGCTAAAGTGGACAGAACTGTGAGAACTTTGGTGTTTCCGAACAAGGGCTTTGCAGTAAATAAGTTTCAGTATGAGACATGAAAATTACTGTTTTAACTAATTTCTTAGTCAGTGATATCTAAGGACCTTTGAAGTTGATCCTTACACAGTTTTTTACATGATTTTTGGGTTTCCATTTTTCCTTTTATGAAAATCACCACAATTATGATTTTATTCTGTTAAAAAAACCCTTCTCTTTCTTTCTTAAAACTGTGAAAAAATCTTCAAAAATACATATTAAAAAACAAATAATCTTTTTTCACTAGAATTTTCCATAGTAGGTCTTGCCTTTGTTAAAAACTTATGCCATAGATAGAGACTAATAAATTCCTAAGTAGGCACACCAAAATTTAATCTTTATTTTTTAGCAAACATCGAAGACAATAATGCTGAATTAGGAATATCCTGTCGGGAGTGGGAATAAATCAGTCAAGTTTTGATTTTTTACAGATAGTTTTTTGTACATATGTTTTCCATATGAAATTCTCCTTGGAAGCCCTGCTGCAGATGAGACTACAGCTACATGGCTGTGAGCAGACACAGACAGTTCTGGTTTGGCTCACCTGTGCTCCAAGGCACATGGGCAGCCTTGGCACTGAAACTGCAATGTGCTGCAAGACCAAGCTGAGGGCCGAGACCTTGGGACTGAACAAGGATATGACAAAGAGCTGACTGAGTAAACCCTTGTTCAAAGAGTCATGTGTGTTTGTACATGGGCAACACAGCACCAAACAAAAAGTTAGAGAGCCACCACAAGTATATGGTGGTTGTATGATGCCTTAAAGAGGATATCTGTGTTTAAAAATCTACTGACAATCAAATAAATGTTTCTTTCCATAAGTAGTAAGACTTCCCTTGATCAATTTCTGTTTTAGCAGTGAAGTTCAGTATTCTGGCAACACAAGATAATTTACCTCCTAATGCTAATCTCTTAGAAGGTTTGGAAAAATTTAAAAGAATACTTCTACTGTGTCTTTTGTAGTTATAACAGATGGTGATTAGGTTTTAAAAATTAACCAGAGGCGGTAGTGAAACTGGATTTTAAACAAGGCTGTAAAATTTTAGTGCTCCCTGACATGGCTTGAACAACTAGGACCTATAGAAAAAAGTTTTTAATCTTTTTGACCAGGAGTAAAACATATCATTGGAGATGAAGTTTGTATCTCTATGACTGTTAAGTGGAGTAATGACATTTGTTTTATGACCTTGATGTAAACTTCCTGAGTGATAAACTGACTAAAAAGTTTTTTTATACGTAAAAAACTAGGTGAAGCTGTGGTGCTCTGGGGCACCTTCCATGCTATTTTGAAGTTAAAAGAAAAACAAAAATTGAAAACAAAAGGAAAATAGGCATTTATGTTAGAACTTCATTTACTCCAGGAAGTGGTAGGGGTTAGAACATAATATTTTTTTACTTCTTGAAAAGATGAAGGGAAAGACAGAAGACCTCATATGAGCCTTATGTGAAGATTTATTGCTATCAGCCAGTTCTATCTGAAATTATTTCCTGTTGCTCTGTCAGCCCCAAATTTATCCCATGGATGCCTTCTTCTAGCTGTGCTGTTATTTATGCATGGTGTTATATATAAACCATGAAGTCTGATGCCCTTTACAGCCACAATCAAACTTTTGTAGAGATGGGAAGTGAGGGATATCACAACACCATGTCTCCAGCCTTGCAAACGTTGCTCAAAGCTTATATCCTGTGTATACACACAGTGTACATTCTACTTCATAGAAAGTCTGCAAACATGTGGTCTTCTGATGGCTTTCTGTGCTGTCGCTTTCGGTGAAGATTTGCCATTTTCGTATAAATATAGAAACTAAATATAAACTTCTCTAACAAATTCTCGAAGAACATTAAATAGGTCATTAGCGGCACCACAGATTAATTTGTATGTGCTTTGGAAATTCCAGATTTTAATCTAAGTGCTGTGGATTCAAGTTGTTTCTTATGAGGAAGCATTTGTGAGAAATTGAAGTACTTTATCTAGCTATCTTATCTAATCTTCAGCTGATTTGAGGTATTTTAACTCTTAAAAATAATCTGATTAAATTGATCATTTAAAAGTGGTGGGAAAGACATAACATTCATCAAAATGTTTCTAAAATGGTTCAGACTTCTGCAAATGGAAGAAGATATGTTCTCCATACGAAGACCATTTCTGCAGTGATGGAAGATTTAGGTGACAAGTTACTGCTCATTCTGGTTCTGCTCACAGCTGTTGCTGACAGCTCACTGTTGCTCTTTTGCCCTAGACAACACCTGAGATGAGGGCTGCAGGGGTCTGGGGCTCTGGTTTGGAAGATACAATGCTGATAAACTGAACACAGACTACTCCTGTTTCAAGGACCTTTTCCCACAGAGATGAGAAACCACCTTCACCCTCAGGAAGCTAATCTCCTCACCCTCCATCTAGAGTGTGGGAAAAAAACAAGTTAGGGCCCCAGAAGAGACTGTTATTTAGACATTCTGACTTGGTGTCTGTAGAAGTCTACCTCCTTCTGTTGCCTCTGGAAGGGGTTTGGCCTGGAACTAAAACTCAGAGAACACCCTTCTACATAACCAGGCTGGTGGAGAAAACAGTCAGTTTGAGGAAAGGTAGGACATGAGATGTGCTCCAGATGGAAGCTGTCATCCCATGACCCAGGTGTACCATAGCATGGGAACCCCCCATAGTTTTTTACTCCTGTACTGTGTAATCATAATAGCACAGAATGGCCTTTTTTGTCTCAGACAGTAAAGCAGCAGGAGATCCTTTCCATCTCAAGGTGTGTGACTATATAGCAGGAAGAACTGCCATACTGCAGCTTTCAAGTGTTGAGCTCATCAGAAGTTTGAAGCAGAAGACTATGAGTTTGTGGCTTGTTAATAAGAAAAATATTTGGAAAAGCTGCTGAATAACCTGAGGTTTTTGTATCGCATTGTAAGTCTTCCTGCATTCTGGTAGTAGGTGGGTTCCTGAAATATCTGGAACTTAGGATATTCAGCATGGGATTCATGTTAGGCAGTTCTGGATGTCCACGATGAAGATGACTGTAAACTACTCATCCAGACTCCTTTTATAGTCATTAAAATGTGAATAAGTATTTCTAGGATGAAATTCATCTAAGGTTAGCGTAGATGTTCAATACAACCGAGTTGAGTCATCCTCCAGAAATGCCTAATTCTCCCCAGTAAGCATGAATTTAGAAACCACAAAACCTGACTTCAGGGTCTCCTATTAGGTGGTATAATTTCCACTCATAAATTATCATGTTTTCTTCAGCCTACCATGCTGCGAGAGATAGAGATGCTACCTCTTTGATTACCATATTTCTGTCACTTTGAAAGCTGCTAAGCACTGAATGGAGAAAACAGGAATTATTTATAATTAATTTTGAAGGCATCCAGGAAGACTTCAAGTTACAGGTTAAAAAATAGATAAAGAATATTAATAAAAAAGGGAAATATAACTGAAGTATCCTTTCAGTTGAAGAAAAAGTAGATGGAATGCCACAGAATGAGCCAGTGGAGAAACAAAAGTTAGTAGACAGGAATACTGTCACTACTGGAATCCATTCATAAAAGTGGTGTTTTTATTAATGAATTAAGTGGCTGTGTGACAGAAGTCCTTTGGTTGTGCTGAGAAAGGACGTAGGTGCGTGACCAGGTGCATCTCTTTGGACAGTCCCTGTATCCTAGTTTTCAGAGGAATCCTCAGTTTGGTGTGCAACTGCCCATCTTTCCATCCCCTGTCAGCATTTGTACCTCTATATTCAGCTCTCGGTGCCAGGAATGGGCCACCTGGGCTTGAAGAAGGAACACGTTACACAACTAGAATGGAAGACTTCCAAAAAGTGTGCCTTTATAAAACAAAAATAAAACAGTGACAGAATGATGCTGGTATGAACATTATGGAGAATCCCTCTTTTTATTTTGGCACAGCTATCACAGAGTTGTGCTGGCACGTGGAAGTTCTCCCAAGAGGTCTACAACCCAACCCAGAGGTCTACAGCTAACTAACCTGCCGCCCCAAGAACATTTTGGTCTGAACACAAAAGTAGGCTGGGGGAAAGGAAGACATATACTCATTTATCTGGTCGGGAACTGAGGCCAAGATAAATCAGAGAATGTCCCCAAAGCTTGGTGATGTGAATCACCAAGGATTGCTTCTACCCTCAGCAGCTTACAGGACTATTTCAGTTGCTCTTACTCAGAGATCTGCATGAGGATTATAATTTTAATAATTCTGAAAGAAAACCAGACAAAATTGTAAAAAGGTTTATCTCTTCTAATTTTATTTTCAATAAAAATAACTCTTCTCACACTTTGATCATGCAGCTTGTTCTGAGATATTATTCTGTTTTCATAAGTGCACTCATGATATTTTAAGTAGTACCTGGACTAAGCTAAGTTAAAGTGGTATTTTACTGCACCATAGATTACTGTTATATGGAATGAACTTAATCAGATTAAATGAACAAAGGAAGAATCTGTAGTGCCAGACCACCTCTCATGAACTTTTGTGTATTTGTGCAGCTAATCTCTTAATTGGATTTTTATGAGGAATGTTTGCATATTTATCCAGCTCAGTTGTTTTCTGCTGCAGTCATGGCCCCCGTTTTCTCTGAATGTCCAGAGTTCTATTGGACACTTTATGCAGTTCTGTACTTGGAAAACACAGAGGCAAACAAACACTATGGGAAATAACAATATACAGAACTTATCGTGTGACAAACTGCTACATTAGTACCCAGGTCACTACTATCAGACAAAGCTGCTTCCGTGAATAGCTGCATTTTTCATTCTTCATTCATTGCCCAAGGAAAGAATGACTGAAAATGCTACTATCAGGGCTGGATTCCCTCCAGCCGGCGAGGTCATTGTTTGTAAAACCTTACAGGCACAGCACAGGGTGGCACTCGACCAAAGCAAGGCCCTTGTAGGGTATATGCAAGGATGTGGAATTTTCCATTGACCAAGGCAGGTTCACAATCCTACAGGGGCATACTTTGGTAGGGGACCATAAAAATAACACTGTGATGGGTTGAGTAACATTCAACTAAAGGTTAATGTAATTACGAGGAAAAACCCTCTGCTAATTACAGACTGTCCTGTCCTTTAAAGCTGCTATAATCACATTGCTTTCAGAGCTGCAGCTGAAGCTTGGTTAATGCAGTCTGCTCTTTGTGTGTATGTGACAACTTGAGTCAGCTCCAGTGGTCTCTCAGAAATGCATTAAACAGGGATTTTACTGCCTCAGAGGTGGTGAACAGGAGCCTGGCAGGGCCTAAGGTGCTTCTGTTACTGAAAAGAAAGGGGCAGGAGCAAAACAGAGGGCTGAGAACAGGTGCAAAGTGGAGAGAGCAAAGATTACTGGAACAACTGCTTCTGCTGGCTGGAGGCAGACGTGGACTGTGGTGTTGTTTCTCTAACCTCTGGCTGTTGTCCCATGTGCCATATCCCATGTGTCCCCCACTCTTTGCGGCCTTCCCCTTCCAGACCTCAAGCTTAGGTGAAATAGGCAGTGGGAGCTGCCCACAACAACCTTTGGCATCTGGTTAATCCAACTCTTCAGGTACTTATTCTACACAATAGAGGACCTAGTTCATGATAAAAACATTTGTTCTACAGTGTGAGACTTAGTCTCAATGATTTAAGACTTAAATACACAAGCTAAGCATAAAAAATGTATTACAAGAAAGTGCTGTGACTTCTAAGCAATTTTCTTGCACTCCAATTACTGCTATAGATCAAAAAATAAAATTATATACCCAAAAACTTGTGTATATATCTATTGCTTTTTCCTGGATCCTCCAGATGTGAATAAAAAGAAAATAGAAATAAGTACTTCCAAAACTAATAACAATTTTATCAACAACAATGATAGTACAGTATGTTTTAATTTGCTGTTATGAAAAGAGTCATAGGGAAACTTCTGAATGCTGGGGGTAGGATTCTTGCCTGAGACAAACAAACCCTGCTCAAACCCTGTCCTGCAAAAGGAGGTCTTGATTCACTGTCTGTTTGATGACAGTTAAAATGAAGGAAATCAATCCCTAAAAACAGCACTTTACAAAAGCCTGGACAGATGCTAGGACACATGGGCACTGGGGTTAGTGCAGGAGTTTGTAATTAGAATAAAAACTGGGGATTAACTGCTGTTTCTGTCAACTGGCATCAGGCAGGAGCCCAAAAGGGATTTGTTCATAGCTATGGCCCTGAGAGAGCTCAAGAAGTGTTTGGGTCTGCTGGTTATGGGAAAAGCAGACTGGGAGCTATGACAAAAGGAGTGCTCTCTGGGTTTTGACTCTCTGGTGCACAGGAAAGCAAAACTTCTCTGTCCATAGTTTGCAGATCCTCACTTGTGTTCAAAGAAGTACCTGATTCCATAATCATCTTCTTATATAAACCAAATGCAAGGGACTAAGTATGTCCAAGCAAGTCAAGTGACTTGCATCTCTCCCATCCTACACTTCTGTTTGGTCCTTGAGTCATTATGTGGCTGCATTTTGGCTTGAGTGAGCACATTCTCTCTTACCAATTTTCCATACATCTTAGTAGCATTACAGAGCATTTTGCATTGTCAGTGCTTGTTCTGTAACTAACGAGATTTTCTGAGCTGGAAAACCAACTGTTAGCAAATACATCCTTAAGTGACTTAAGTTTAGCATTGGGGAAATGACTGGGAGCTCTTGGGAGAATTTTTGGTGCCATTCCCCTCTCTTTAATGTACTTTCCTAAATTTGGTCTGCCCCTACAGACCTCTATAGGAAGGCAGACAGAGCAGCAGCAGCAATTTCAATGGCAGAAACCTGCAAAACCTGTCATGCTTGCTCTCATAGCTGTTCCTGATCTCAAAGGCATATGGGGCAGCTCCCCCTCCAGCTCTGTGGCCAGAGGTACAGAGAAGACATCTTCCTGGATTTACCATAAAAAATTCTTTGAAGGGATGAAAAGGCCAATTTATATGATTCTCCAGCAGCTTTGATCACAAGTGCTTGCTGGTGTCTGGTGAAGAGGAAATGAAATGTTAAATAATGTTTTTTTCCTTGCAGCTGCTCCTGGGTCTGTTAGATTTGAAATAAATGTTTGTACATTCATAATGTTATCTAAAGAATGAAATTTTACCGTGATTAAGCGCTGGCTGCTAGAAGAGCTTTGTGCTTATATCAATGCCTCAACAAATGTATGCACTGGAAAGAGTCTGACTGCACTCCTGAAGCACATCCACAGGCCTCAGTCTGGTGGAACAGCCCCTTTCCTAGGGCCTTGTGATAGTCTTGTTACAGACTTATTTCCAGATGAAGCCACTGCAGTGTTATCTGACACTCAGCTGTGCTTAGTCCCGGCTTTGGGACACGAAAAGGAAAGGCCATGTGAACCCTTTGCCCTAGAAATCTTTGATGATTCCAGTAGGATCCACGTTGTCCAGACTTAAAACATCATGAATAACAAGGAAGTTGAAGTGTTCTTTGTTCTATATCATCAAGCCTCTGTTAATTTGCATGCAGATAGCCCGCGTTTTTCACAATAGACCTAATCCGAGATGTCTGTGACAGGCAGTCTGGTGTGTATCACACTGCCAGTTTGCCATCTAGTGGTACAGCATAAAGCTAATTTTACATCCCATTTCATCATTTCGGCAGAAAGATGCCCCCAGAACACAAACACAAGATGATTTTAGCAATCTATTAGCAGAAGACAGTCCATACCCATGATTCTTAATTCCTAGACCTTGCACTTTGTCCCCCAGGAGCAGAGACTGGCTCAAGGTCTGGACAGTTTCTTTGACTCCACAGGAGAATTGCTCTCCACTGGAGATCCAGTCGCTGTTTAACACCTTAGGCCTCGCTGGTTTTGGTGTTACCCTGGTCTTTTTGACTCTATTTTTGTACAAGTATCAGGGAATCTCAAAAAGTGGAACTTGAATGGCACTTGAGAGGGCGTTGTCTGTATGACAGTGGGTCTTCAGTGAGCACCCACGACAAGAGAGGATCAGTGCAACCTCAAGAGCTCCCAACAGGTGTTTGTTCAGTCTGTTCCACAAAACTTTCTGGTTCTCATGATTTCACAAACCTCTTTGGGTAGCACTGGTGTGCTGTCAGGGACATAGCAGTTGTCCTTTAATGCACTGATCCAGACTGCTGGAGGCAACATTGCAAAGGGAAAATACCACTTGCCTGCAAAACTTGTGAGTGCTGCTGAGGGAGAGCTCTTCACTTCCTCACTGGGCTGCTGTGGAGTGAAAACTTCATCCCAGCCAAAGGCTTCAACTGGTCACTCTGAGGAAGGTTAAAATATCGAGGGAGGAAGTCTGGCATAACCAACCAGCAGCTACAGGAGTTGAGAAAGTGATGAAAAAACGTTTCAGGGCACAGGGGACGCTTGCGCAGCATGTCTAGGTTTTGTTTCACTCTACCATAAGAGTACAGCTAAGAATGTTTTTCCCTTCTATATTAACTCCCATGTCCTTTATTCCTTTATATCTGATAGGCACATAGACTGTTGCTATATTAGTAATCACTTGGGGACTATTTACTGTTTTTCTGGAAGACACCAACCACGGTTGCATGGAGACCAGAGTGCCAGTGCAGTCAGACAGTCACTGTCTGAAATCTTTGCCATCAGTTAATTTAACCTCCTCAGAGTTTCAATAGCTATTCTGGCAGCATGTTCAGCCACACAGGCCCCTAAGGACTTCAAGCAATTTTGATAAGCCATTCATTTGTGATTTAAATAAAGAAGGAACTGATGGCAAGACAGTAAAAAAACCTCACTTTGGGAAAATATGGCTTTGAGTTTCAGATGTGAAAGTCCACAGGGAAAGGAAAACTGGGGAAAAACACTTATTTTATCTCTTTGTACCCAAAAGAGCAAACAACCATTTCCATCAGCTGCAGAACTTAATTTTCTCACTCTGACTGCAGCAGCAGCTGGAACAGAAGACTGGCTTCCCAAATAGTACAACTGAGCCTGTAAGTGCAAAGAAATGCTAAATACCTGTGAACTCTTTCCTGTTACTACTTCTACCACATACTTGCCAAGGAGCAGGATGGGAAAGACACAAGGTGGAAGACCCATTTTGGAAAAGAGGCACTGTAACCTGATGGGAAAAAATTCAGTTCTATAGCAAACTCGGTTCATATGGGCAGTTCATTTACTCTGCAGGATTTGATGTGAAGATGGTTGCCTCAGTAGTTTTAGAGTGCTTTTGAAAGGGGCAAAAATCTTTCAGAAATATTGCTGACAAGTAAATATATTTTAATAGTGATGTAGGCCCAGTAGATACAATTTTGGCTGACTGCAGTACATTTGGTTGCAGAGATGATAGCACTGGCTCATAGACTTTGCACTAACAGAAGAGTAGCTGTGATATGCTCCCTTTGGTAGTTTTGAAGGCCGAATAATTTCTTGTCTACTGGGAAGTTCCTGTGGGGAAAAAAGCTGGAACAACTACACTGCATAAAATATTGTATAGCAAAGGAAAAAAGAAGTTTCAACACGGGCACAACTTCTTCCTGAAAGGCATAGGACTTCTTCCAGAAAGGTATAGAAGTATCATGGCTATGGATGAAAAATATAGTCTTTTCTTTTGAGACCTAAGAAATATCTTAACTTACAAAGGACAGTGCTAATAAGACAGTGAGCTGAGTTAAAATCTAAGATAGAACTATTTGGTAAGATCCTGACAAGGCACAGCTAGAAGAGCTGGTGACAGCAAGAAGTGGTAGCAAATGAAGTTCTTGTTACTGCATAAATATCTCACCCAATAATCAGTATATTGGCATCCTCATACAGTAAATATGTAGAGATGTACATGCAATGGTATTTGAGGAAGTCATTGAGTCCCTTATTAAAATGAGAATGGGACAATGGTATTCTTCTTTTTGTTTCCTCCAGAGATGTACAGTCTTGTATGGCTCAGCCTTGGAGCCGAGATGTGGAAATCTGTCCTTCCAGCTCTTCTCTGAAAGCGTCATTTGGCAAGGTATTTACCTGAGCTTAGATACAGGTATGGGCTGATCCAATGTGACTGGGTACCCCCCTTACCAAACTCAGAAAATGTGTGAATTGTCCTTCTTTGTGGACTGACTTCATCCTGCTGTCTTCGATTTGTTTTAATTTCAAGTCAGTGGAGAGGAAGAATCAGGGGTTTTCTCAGAAATTTGACTAATCATGTTTAATTTTTGCATTGAACTGTTAATAATGGCCTACTATGCTGTTTGTAAAATGCTTCTGATATTTGAAAATCATAAGACAGTCATGGCAGATGGAAACTGAAAGGCAACAAGTCTGGCCTTTGTAAATTCTGTTTGCATTGTATTCCACCTGATAAAAAAATGGAAATTAAAATAAAAAGAAAAGATTTCGTTTGAGATATATAATATGTGTTTGTGCATTTTTAGATTATGGTTTAGGGTGAGATTTATTAAATTTTAAAGATATTTCCAGTATATGACTAAGCTGACTTATTAATACGGACACTTCAAAATCAGTCATATTGAAAAAGCTACCAACCAGGTATATTAATTATTTTCAAGCACTTTGTTAAAAAAAATAATACCAATAATGGCAATATATTAAATAACCAAGGCATACTTATTTTAACTAAAAAAATAATTGTAAACCAGAAAGCCTCAAGAGTAAATCCTCTACAGGGCAATATTTACTGGCTTTTAATATGGGTCTGATAAATGGCAAACCTCTGTGAATAAACCTATCTTAATGCCTCTTCCATCCTGTTTATTAAGATTGCTGTGAAAGCCATTTCTCCTGTCCTGACTATAGAATCATAGAATTGTTTAGGATGGGAAAGAATTTAAGATCATCAAGGCAAACTAGCACCACTGTGTTCACCATGGAGCCACATCCCTAAGCACGACATCTACATGTCTGGTAGATATCTCCAGCGTGGTGACTCTGTCACTTCCCTGGGCAGCTGGTTACAATGCTTGATAAACCTTTTCAGAGAAGAAATCTTTCCTAATACCCAATCTAAACCTCCCCTGGTTCAACCTGAGGCCACTTCATTTCATCCCATAACTTGTTACTTGGAAGAAGAGACCAACACCTACTCCACTACAACCTCCTACAACCTTTTTCTTCATTGATTTAGGCCAAAAAAAAAAATCTGTGTTCTTCATTCTGCAATCATCTGGTTTCTTTCAGAGATCATTGTAAAGTCTTTAGAGTTCAAATACTTTTACAGAACTCTGCACTGAAGCTCAGTTTCAAACTGCAACTGCTGTATCACTGAAATTAGAGGGAGTAGTAACCTACCATATAATTTATTTCTTAGTCTCATGATGAACTACTCCCAAGAGCTGATGTTCCCATTTCTTCCAATGAGGAATTATTTGATAATCAACACAGAGTTAATTACCAGAAGGTTTTCCCTGACATTTGGCCAGCTAAGTATTTGTGAGTTTTTTGCATCTTAATGTAATATCAGCTTGAGTGCCCTAAAATCAACCTGCAATACTAATAGGAAAACCCTGAGTCAGGGAACAGTGGCTTAAATGAGATTTTAAAAAGCAAGAGTAGATTAGATTGTCTTGTTAAGTACAAGGAGTGAACTGGTGATTAAGGTCCTTGTTTTGCCAAAGCTTAGACACCCGCGAGAAAGCAACAAAACTATTTATATGGTTCAGATCCTTTTTTTAAAATGTATTTCCTCTAAAACCATCTGATTACTGACACAAAAGATACTGCCTGCTTTGTTGTAGTTACATGCAAATTTGGGAATTGCACAGCTTAGTGTTTTCCCCAAATAATAGTTGTAATACAGAGTAGTCTCCATCTGTTCTGAAATAAGCAACATGGATTCTAATAGCCTCCCATCTGCATGTATATTTTTAGTCACACATTCGAGTTTGTAATCCCTCTGCTCCAGTCTACATTCCTGGCATAAAACATAAGGCTTGTTATTCAAAAATTTTAAATTATGTTTGTGTGTGCATGTGTCTGTATTTTTAAGCTCTTTTCTTAACTCTGGGGAAACAGTTTAAAATACATGTCTGCAATGAGACATTTCCTATTTCTCTTAAATCTTCAAAAGCTTCTATTCTTGAATTGTGAGTCATGCAGTTTCTAGATAGCTATCAAAAACACTATGAAGTGGAGAAATCAGAGGACAGAGAAACCTGAGCTGAAAAGCCATGGGGCAAGTTATATTGAAAAGTACCTTTTAAACATGGATTTCCACTTTATAATGCTGAGTTCTTATTTATGAGGATTTGAAGGACAAGCTGAAGTCGTAGACTGATTGACCGATGACCAAAGGATGAAAAATAACATCCCACGTGGGGTTCTCAGTTGTGTTCTTGTGGAAGCAGTGCAGAATAAGGGAACAGTAAACTCAGTTACTTAAGCAGACATGGAGGGAAAGAAAACAAGTATTTTCAGCAACTGAAGAAAATGTAACCACAAGGGAAACATAGCTTGTATACAGAGTTCTTAAGTGTTTGCATTGCCCTTTGCTTATTTTGGTGAAACTATTTGCATGCTGAGAACAACCACCTATTTAAGGAACAGTGAGAAACAGATACTACAGCAACAGAGATATCACTGTAGCAGTTGAGAAAGACAGGACAGATTCCTACTCCAGGACTGCATAAAGGAAGCTGGAAGGCCTTTGTCCCCTGTATTCCAAATTCACAATGTAAATCCAGCGTGAGCTGTGTTGTAAGTGTGCAAATAACTCCATGTTGCAAGCGATAGAGACCTGTTTCTCAGAGGATGTGACTGGGCTTCCCAATTCCTGCGTGCAGGTGTGCTTGCTGGGCTTGCCTGGTGGCAGAGAGAGGGAAAACGGATGCAGGGACAAAGAATGGATATAGATGTTCTCAGCCTGGATGACGAGGGCAGTCTGAGGCCTCCTGAGAAGCACACTGACATTTCAGGTTAGCTGCAGCTACTGCCTCTGCTCAGTGCAATGGACACACGAATCTGATGGCTGGGCTCTGAGAACCTGAGCTAAACAACAGCCTTTCAGCACTCTGCAGAAGGTATTTTGATGGTTTTGAGCAAGTCACTCAGTCTTTGTGCTTCAGATTCCCATCTCTTTATTTTAGAGAGGTGATGTGAAGATACACACACAGGTTTACCTTGCACTTGTGTGAGGACCTCAGTCCCTGATGGTGTAGGGATCAAGAGTCCCTGTTAGAAGACACCAGTGCAGCCATCTCCACGAGAATTCTGGCCCTGGTGCCAGCTCAGGACTCATCCTTTATAGGGAAGAGCATGACACTGGACGATAAGGAAAAATCTTTCCATTAAGATAGATGTTCTTTCCACACAAATTAGTGTTGCTTTATGTCCTAAGACATATACCCTTCTGTTGCTTTATTAACAGCCTTTCACAAATATGTTCTCCACCAGAACCATTAGCTAATCCCCACTACCCCACCCCAAATTTCTAAGACAACTGTGGCTCTTTGACAAATCCCAGTCAAATGCTAGAATTTACAATGGACAAAGAGAAATTTGTTTATTTGTTTATTTATTATTATTTAGTGAAAGAATTATTTCCCCAAGTCTTTATATTACAATTAAGAGCAAACAGGAAAATTTGGTTCAATTTTTGTCTGACTCCTGCTTATTTTTAATGCCTCTGTTAAATTCCTGTTAAAGAAAGCTTTCTCTGTTGCTACATATTACTCTCCTGCAGAGGTCTTTTTTATATTTGATTCTCCTTAAATTCTTTTTCACACTTCAGGTGTAATCAGTGACTTCCTACAGAGGTGAGGTTGACAGATGTTGGCCCAGTGCTGGAAACACATTAGTCCAATGAATGAATAGTGGCACATAAATATACTTCAGAGTTATTTTCCATTACATTCCCTTAACATTCTTGTATTTCCATTGTGACTGGACTAAAGTTTACAGCAGAGCATTGCAGATGTGTTGAAGCTTGGAAATCACTAGAAAACCATGTCTGAGGAAGCTTTGTAGTCAGCTTGGCAGAGTACAAATTATTTAACTTCTAAAAACAAAGGAATCTTTAGAAATGCACAACCACTGACTAGTTATGTTCTCACTGCCAAAGGCTGTTGCTAGATATTTTGGACAAGGATTCTTAAAGAAGAGAAAAGAAACAGAAAATCAAAGGGAGAATTTTAATTTAATTTACTTTGATGGGTTCTGAACCAGAAATTCAAATACAGACTAGACATTATTAAAAAATATATCAAATATCTAATAATAACTTCTCCTCCTTACTAGGTTTTCCCTTTGCTTTCATTTAACACTTGAATACTTTTAGTTTTAAATGCCATGGTCAGCTTTGAGAAGTGCAAAATGAAACTGTGGCATTCTTAGGTCTTCAATTAGAGTAATTACACCATCTTTTTGTGAAACTAAGGAAATTAGGGTCTTAGAAAAAATTATGGAACCATACAGAATAAGATCATAAGCAGGTGGAATAATTTTACTTGTAGCATACTCTGGATGAAGTACTTGAAGCACTGTGACAGTTGTGATTTAATGGGTGACTTCTAAAGAAAATGCCACAGTCAGGTAGAAGTGTCAATTAGTGCAACATTTCCTAACATCCCACTGATTCATTTCTTTACCTGTGAGTGTCAGAGAAATTGAAAATGTTGCACCTTTAAATCGCTCTCCACTAATTTGATTCTTTTAGGCTCCTCATGGAACATTTTCTTCCATTTTGGTCATTTAGAAACAATGTTCTACCAGAACACAAAGGAAAATGGATTCGCAGACGTGCTGTTATTTCAGTATGACAGCATGTGGGAGGAAAAGTGCATTCAGGTTGCAGACCAAATACAAGGTATGTAAGGTTACATCTCCTGATTTGTTCAGGTTTTTCTCAGGAAAGGAGCATGGAGAACAGCTGCCACCGTTGGTGCTGAAGGCACCAGGGAAGCGCAGCCCAGATATCTCCAGCCAGCATTTCAGGCATTTCCAGTGATCTGGCCACTGCCCCTTTTTTCCCCCGCCATCTCTCATTCATGAAAGGAATCTGGGGCACTTGGAAAGTCCTTTCCTGACTGCCTACTAGAGGTAGGCTGAACTGGTTTAACTGTGATCTTAGGATCACAAATCCTACGAGAGATTTGGGGATTGTTCTCTGTAACCTATAATAGCAGTGGGCTTGTCTATATAGGAAATTATTCAGAAATAGCTATTGAGGGAGTGCAAATTCACAGTCTGTATGAATCTGCTTTAACTTGCAAGTCTGCACAAGCCTTTATGCTTTATTATCTAAGTAAAGGCGATAATTGGTGTGAAATCAGCAAAGCAAAAACTCCCCAACCAACAAGGCAAAAAGGAAACTAGGCTTTGAACAGGAGATACATTTAAAGAAACAGCTCCTTTTTCCCAGTGGGAGATCTGAGCTGCTGGTTCACACTCGAGGTGTGAGGACCAGCAGGATGCTGTGCTCTGCACAGGTAAGTGTTACCAGAGGCAGTGTTGATGTCCTACTGCAGCACTGGCCTCCCCTTGATGACTTAACACAATAAAACATTGTTCTCAGGCAGCTAGACTGCATCCAGGGGTGAGGTACCTCTGCTGTACATGCTGTTGTGCTGTACATGTGTACTGTCTGCTGTCACCTGCAGCTTGCTGGAGTCAGCATCCTCTCTGCAGCAAGGCCAAGTCATGAAACCAGGCTTCCATGAGAGAGCAGAGAGGACACCAGCTTTGAATAGGGTAATGTCTACCAAATCTTGGGTCTCAAGTCTGTAATGGTTACTGACAGTCACAGCACTGGTCAGCTGAAGACATTTAGTTCATAACTAACCTTCCCCCTTTGCACTGACCACAATAGGTCTTCTGGGGGGGCTCCTACCACACTTGCTGAAAGCAGTCCGTGAACTAAGCTGCAGCACAAACATGACCTTTCTTCTATCTCTTAGCCTGCATGTGCTCTAAAATCTCTTCTGAAGCTGGAAAAAAATGTGGCATGAAATTTTCCTTGATTAAAAATAGACCTGCAAACATCTGCAGTAGATGTGTATGAGTAAGACAGCAGCAGTAAATTGTTCTGCTGCCAATTGTGATTTTATTGTGAGTCCTCCCTAGAAGCTGCTTTTCTCTGGAGCTCTAAGAGAGAAATCTCCAATTTTACATAAAAATAGGTTTCTAGACAGAATCTGAAGAAAGTTTTATACATAAAATGCTGTACAGGAGGTTGAACACCACAAATTAGGCAAAAAGAAACCCATAATACCTTTACTACACCATCAAGATTTTAGTAAAAATCTTATGATTATACAGTGGAAGGCATTTACCCCAAATTTCAAACATTCCGGTTTGCAATTTTCTGGTTAGCAACACTGAAATTGCCTCTATGGTAACTATTTCAAGATCACTGAGTACCTTCAAGTCCTTCTCCTACTGTTTTACAACAATTTCAGGTGTTTAAAAAGATTTTAGAAATCTTTAGTATGGCTTCCAAAATTTTTGGATGAAGAGCCAGCTGCCAAAATTTTATAGAATACAGGTTGGAAGGGGGGCCTCAGGGATCATTTTGTCTGACCTTTCTTGGCAAAAGCGTGTTCTAGACAATATATCCCAGCACCTGCTTTCTTAAGAGTCCAACACTGGGGAATCCAACACTTTCCTGGGGAAATTACTCCAATGACTGGTTTGTCTCATTCTGAAAAAATTTTCTCTTGTGTCTAATCAGAATCTCCCCAGGATGAACTCGTACCCATTATTCTTCACCTTTTCCATGTGACTCCTTGCAGAAAGGAGTCTCCATCTTCTTCATAGCCACTCATGTCTTGCAAAACATCAGGGTACTTTTAAGAGAAAACACTTGAATGACCCCTTACTTTACTGCTGAATATGGTGTTGTGCTTCAGCTGAAGCCCTTTTTGCCAAGCCTGAGACAGACTTCAGGTCATGTGACATTTGAGGGGACACAGTGCTGTCCTGCTGCGGCATCCTTTCAGGGCTTAGGCAACGAAGAGTGCTGTTGCTCTGGCTGTAGAGCAGCTATACAGCTTAATTCAAATGCTGGGCCATCTTCATACATGGCAGCAAGAGGTTCAGAGTGCCCACTGACCTGTTTTCCAGGTTTTACAATTATAGAATGAGACAGAGCTAGAAAAGCTGTGCTATAAATGTATACACTGCAAAAAGGTCACTGCACTTAAGCAGAATAAGATGAAAGCCTATTTTATGTCCCACTCTTGTTGCATGAGCATTGAGAGATCATAGAACTTTTAGACTTGCCATATCTGTGACAGACTTTTCCTCTTGATGAGAGGAGTTCAGGACATCTTTTGGAACCACAATCAGCCTTTGGCTCTACAAGGTTGATGGCAAAGAGCAGCACCCCATTTAGTCCTACTTCACTGAAAAAAGTTGATGAAAAAGCAAAGTAGAGACACAGCATAATGAAGACTTCTAATTCTACTGGAAGTGGTGGAGGAACTCAAATTACAGTTTGTATTTTGATTTGAAAGTGATAGGGCTGAGTTTTGGAAAGGTGTCATTCCTTTTCCCCAATGTCTTTCCAAAGCCACTAGAGGGCCCCAAAGTCCACCTTAACAAATAGTCTTTGGCATTTTTGAAAAGCCCGTACATAGAAGTGAACGTGTTTTCCAGAATTCTTGAGCTTTCTCATTTTGCTATTATCAGAGGAATGTGTAGGGTGAACACAATCAAAAGAAAACAAGGATTTGGGGAAGAAGATACCTTGAAGGGTAGCGTCACCAGTGATTTCAATCCTCTAAGGATTTGCATGGCTTTCTGGAGCTTGGTGGGAGTGGTATCTCCTCAGCAGCACCTGGATTTCACCTGTGTCTTTTCTATTTTATGAGACAGGCCTATATGTAGTGGATTCTCTGAGAGTGCACAGGAGGCTTTTGATTTTGTACCATCCCCTATGAAGATATTTGCTGTATGTTAAACCTCACCTTAAGCCTTACTTCCAAGTTTGTCTTTCGGTTGTGGAGGAGTGAAGCAGCCGGGTTATGCTTGCTGTTGAGTGTGAGTAATAAACAGGGTGAGTTCTTTAGTAAACAAGAAAAGGGTCCTTTTGAACAATGTTTCTTTCTCCTTTCAGAGTTGAATGTGGAGAGCAGCAATGCTGTTCTGCTCTGCATTTTTGGCTGTGACGCCTTTTCCTGGTCTTAAAATTAAGAGAGCTAAACCCAGTTAAGAGGGAAAAAGGGTTTTACCTGAGTATTTATTTAAGGATCCTCAGGTGCGATGAAATGCACATCGAAATGCACCCTGAAGTGCCCACCGAAAAATGGGCACACCCGATGTGATGTGTACACAATTACAGGCCTTGCAAAAATTAGCATATCTATCAAAGATTCCCCAGTGAGGGACTCCAGCGAGACCCCTCGTCTGAGGAACCTTCCCCGTGGATGGGCCTGTCTTTGTTTACAGAATGTGTTCTGGAGAGGACCTTGGTGTCTGGGGTTTCCAGAACATTTGGTCTCTTGGCTTAAGGGAATATTGGGTCCAAGAGGAGTTATCAAACCTAAAGAATTATAACTATGTAGGCGAAAAGCACTAAGAATACATAAAAGCTATATAAAAGAGTGTATAAAAGGGGTATAAAAGAAAAAGCAAAAAATCATCATGGCATCAGATGTATCTGAGCGAAGAATTTCTGGGCATTTGGTCACCCTGAAGAAGAGCACTTCCTTGTGCTCTGTCTCCTTGCAGTCCAGAGTAACAACCAGATCTTTGGAGGTGTTCAGACACATGCAAAGTTTAAAAATAACTCTAGAAATTTTTCCTGTTTGTTCCTTTTCCCGTTTGCTTTTCCCATTCCCTTTAATTAAATTAGCCTGCCACCTCACATGCCATGGTCTTGATTTGAGACATTTAGATAAATACGGGTAAAATTATGTTAAATTTTTGGCAGCCCTCTCAGGATGGAAACTGAAGCTGAATCATATGAAAAGACAATATGTCACTGGGACCAACCATTCACTCACTTCTGTCCTGGGAGAGTTTGAAATGCTGGGCACTGAAATACAAAAATCTCATCATAAATTTTACGGCTTTTGCTGAAACTCTTATGATTTGATGGATGATAGCTAGAGCAACTGACTCCACAATCCAGAGAGGACAAAACTGGTTCCAAGAACAAAATACTAGAATTGCCAGAAACCTTCCTAAATTACTTTGCCTGTGACATATAAGGAAGCATACTGCAATGTGGGCTGGCTCTACTGGCATTTGCTTTAAATGATCTGCATCATATCAGTGGCCCTTCCATCCCAGACTAAAGGGTAGCTGTTAAGAATGACCTCTGTCATCCACTTAATACACTGTGCCTACACTGCCCTGTCTTTTCAAGGACTGTCAATGGATACAAATTAGGCATAAACTATGTGTTTTCCTTTAGAGGTAATTTTGCCTTTCCAGAAATGAATTAGACATTTCCATAAGAAGTAGCATTTGAGACAAATGTATGGCTGCTGGGCTAGTGAATTCCAGAAACATTTTTCACTAACTCTAAAGGTAGATGAGTAAAATACATTATGCAGGTCATGTCTGAGAAGTATTCATTTATCTCCCTTAATTACAAAAGAAGTCTAGATGACTTCATGGGTTGTATATTATGTATATCTACTTCTTGGCAAGATGAATCCCACCTGTACTGTTGGTGTCATCATGCAAATCTTGTATTTGTTTGTGCTAAATTACCAAGTACAGTCTCTGTGCTACGTTTGTGGCACTTGAGGAGAGAAACGCTTACCCTGCAGGCAGCTTTCAACACATACAGGGGCATGAGAGACACTGCAGCTCCCAGGAATGATCAGGTAGAGTTCAGTTATTCCAAAGGATGTCACTTTCCCAGCCTGGGACTCTGGAGATGCAGCCATGGGATGTCTTGAGGCACTGTGTGAACAGGTGTAGCCAAGCTTCTGCTTGAGGAAAGCCTCACCAAAGGGCTTGGGCTCAAGGGTAACACATTTCTGTGTCCTGAGCACCTTCATGGGTTGCATGCTGGGGCCTTTCTCAACCCCACCTGCCAGTAACCCTCTGGGAGTGAAGAGTGTGCTTTGCACAGCAGCCTTACTTGGGACACAGCATGTGAGGAGGGTGATGTCCAATGGAAAGACGGAGAAAAAGGGCTCTGGTAAATCATTTAAAATACACCATCATTCTTCAGGGTGTAGATTAGCAAGTCTTTGCTTTCTTTTTTGGTCTCCTACTGAAGATGTTTCACTTGTGTTATGAATGAATGTTCTATTCTTAAAATAAAGCTTTCTATTAAGGAATGGTTCAAATTAGCAGTAATTAGAATTTTATTTTTTATTTTATTTAAGAGGGCATAAATGGAATTATAAAATTCTTTATAGTGTTTTAATTCCTTTCATAAGCATATTTTGGGTCTTGAGGGACGTTCATAACAAACATGTGTTAGTTCCAAGTACCTTTCTTCTTAAAACCCTTGTGTTTTGGGACACAGCCAGATAGGATGACAGAATATATATTATTTTTATAGCTTATTTGTTGGGTTGACAGAATGAAGAATGTTTTATCCTTGCGAGAAAATTAAACATTCCTGTCTAATTTAATAAAGGGATTGTCTAAAGGACATGCTGTAAGCCTTTATATGCTTTCAGGATCCTCTTCCTGCTCATTAGGGACTGTTCTGTATACTTTTGTAATCAGCTCTCATCATTTATTGTGTCATTTCAATTTTAAGTGGTTTAAAAATGCCTAAAAAAGCTCTGTGGACATCTAGTGTGTTAATTGGATGGGGAAGAGGAAGGTGTTCTTGTAGTGAGTTATTATACACAGTATAAAATATCTCTGGGCAAGATACTGCAGTTTAGTGGCTGATTGTATGGTTCATTCAACACTGAATGAGGAGCAAGAATTCCTTTCAAGCAATGGTCATCTGCTGAGTTGTTTTTGTTTTTATTAATGCTGCTGGGAAGTTTAAGAAAAAATAGGAAGTTAATTTAATTTTTTAAAAAAAGAGAAGACTTGCATTCCCAGAAAAAAAGAAATTTTTCTGAAATAGAATTTATCTCACCCTCCTTTAGGCTCATGAATAATAACATATTCTGCTGACAAAAGGTAACTTTAGAAATATGATATCATCACAGCTAAATCTTGTTGATGGATCCTATGCAGTTAGGAGGACACTCGTGGCAGCCTCATACAAATTAACCTCTCCTTGAATTTCTGATCCACTTTATGTTCCTTTTTATTATTTCTCTCACTGTCACTATCTCCAGCACTAGTGAGGAACACCTGGAGTACTGGGCCAAGTGCTGGGATCTCAAGTAAAAGAGAAATAGGGACATACAGGAACCAAGTCAAGCAAAGGAGCGTGAAGGGATGGGAGCACCTGACACGGGAGTGTCCAAGAGAGCTGAGACTGTTAAACCTAAAGATAAGATGGCTCCAGAGGGATCTCATCAATGTCTATAAATGTCCAATGAACAAGAGTAAGGAAGAGGCATCCTGGCTAATCTCAGAGGTTCTTGGGGACAGGACCAGACGCCGTGGGCACAAACTGAAATACGGGACTCCCCCAGAACACAGGAAAACACCTTTCTACAGGGAGGGTGATTGAACTCTGGCACAGGCTGCCCAGAGAGCATTCTTTATTAGCCTGGAGAAAGGAGGCTCAGGGGTGACCTCATCACTCTCTACAGCTTCCTGAAATGAGGGTGTAACCAGCTGAGGGTTGGCCTCTTCTCCCAGGTCTCCCAGGTCTCAGAGGTCTCTTCCAGCCTAATTGAGTCTGCGATATTCCAAACCCATCTGAACACGGTCCTGGACAGCCTTCTCAAGATGACCCTACCCGAGCAGGGGAGTTGCACTAGACCATCTCAAGCCTCAGGTCTTCTGCGCTTCTGCCACTGTTTCGCAGTTTGATAAGAGCCAGGACAGGCTGTGGCTGAGCAGCCTCAGTGCTACTTAGCTTATATGCAGGCTTGAGCTTCTGAAAAAGGCTTTATGTTGAATTACAGGCTGAGAAAGAAATTTCTTCATTTCCACAGTGAGAAAGAGCCAAAGACCAGAATGGATAAAACATACATCCAGACTGAAGCCCTGTACATTAAAAGCCATAATGCCTAATCTAAATGAATTAATAGTAAAATAGGATCTTCAGAGGCTGTGTAGTCTGTCTCTTTGTCCCTAGGCAGAATTAAATGTACCTCAATCATTACTGGCAAAGTTTCCAGTCAATAATGATCCTTACTATTAGAAAGAGCTCCTTGATATCTAAGCGAAACTTGAGCAACTGCTGGCCCTAGAATTCCATGAATGTGTCTTTTTGCCCCACTGATCATTACGCAGAGTTTGCAAGACTGCTTCAATTCCCGCCTCAGCCTTTTCTTCTCCAGGCTGAACAAACCCTTCAATTCTGTCCACCTTTTCTCACTAAAGACACAGGAAAAAGTCATGGGGAACTTTGAATCCAGAGCGGCACATGCCTGCAGGTTATCTGCCTAGTCTAAGTGCTACCAAATGAATTACCTGGCACTCCCAGGCTGACCCTTGAAATCAGCTCTGATGTGATGTGTGGCATGTACTGAAGACAATGATCTTGCAAATGCACTTAGAGGCTTTTGGGACATTTTATCAGGACTAAAAGCCATGCTGAGGTCAATCCGTATGTACCTAAATGAAACCAGTGTTCCCCACGGGCAAAGATGGACACAGGGTGTCTAGTCCCTGGTGTCTCTGGGCTTCCTGCCTTGTCAGGCAGTGCCTGAGCTTTGGGACAGTATTCCACAGCAGGTTTACAACTGAGATTCTTTGACAGCTTCCTGTCTGGAGTATCTCATCTCCCTCCCTGGGAGCGCTGGGAGAGCTGCCTCCTGCTCCAGGCACTCAGCTGCGTTCCCAGAGCTCGGGAAAGCTCTTGTCCCTGGGGGGCATCATAGGCACCTGAAGCACAGCTGAAATGCACTCACCCAGAGGAGGCACTGAGGTTAACCAAGTTCACAGAGCACTGTAATGCCCCAAAGTCATGCCCTTCTCAGCCCTGATGGGAGCAGAGACTGCACTAGCAAGCACTTGAGGCATTTTCTTTGCTACCTCAGAGCACCTGGTAAACCTTTGCCTTCAACCACCACGATCTGCCTGAAGAAAGCAGTAGAAAGCAAATGGATAAATACTAGTTAAAATAGGAAAGAGAGTAGGGGAAAAATCACTCCACACCATGCCCTCTCCTCCTAGCCTGGTCAGGCAGTAAAGACCTTGAAAGATGGATTTTACTTCTGTATTTTTTACAATACAAAGCTGAAGGAGTCATGGATGCACTAAATTCAACACAAGCAATTCAACTTTCCCCCAGGAACAGCACTATTTGCCCAGAGACAACTTAAAAAATAAGAAGAGATAAGCCTTATATGCTGAGTTAATGAAATCGGTAGCTTCTGTAAACATAATAGGGCTAGAAACAATAAACCAAGAAAACTGGTAAGAATTTGCAATCACAAAAAAAGTTGCTGCTATGGGGAACAGCAAAGAACAAGAGTCTGCACTTATAAAACTCTCTACAAAATTTTTTTCTCACTCATTTCACTTTGAAAACACCTTGAGGAATAATATAAGGTATATTCTGACATTAAAATTCTGCAAAATGAATAGAAATTCACAATACTTTTCAGTGCCACCTAATCTGTATTTTTATTCAAGTGAACTCACTGAATAAAAACAGATAAAAGAGGAATCAGGCCCAAAGTACTGGAGTGGATAAAATAATTTAAATGCAAAGTGTAGTCTGTTAAAGGTAGAGTGCACATTTATATGTTCAGAAATGTACTGATGCTTTCAATCTCTCTCAGATACTACTGAAGTATGACCTATTTTACTCAAAATGTTGTAGTCTAATTCTTTTGTCAAACTCCACTGATTTTAATAAGATATCACTGTTGTAACAAGGTGCAGAATTAGAAATTAAAATGTTCTAATGCAGGCATTTGCTTTTGCAGATCTGTTTCAGATGTCCTTGATTATGCTTTGCTGTGGTCTTTGAAATCACCTTCCAAGTCCATTCTGTGGAGACGACAGCGTTATTCCCAGCCTCTTTGGGGAATGCTGTTTCTAGGAGTTGACTGCCCCAAGGCAGTTTGCAAAGTTTGCATTTCTCCTGATACCAAGCACAGGGGCTGCACCTGTGGCTGTTTGTGGGCATGACAAGAGTACCAGCTTCTGGCAGAAGGGTAAGTTTTAAGTAGAACTTCTTATTGTCTGCTTTGACTCATTGTTATGAGCCCTGACAACAAAGGTGCAAGATCACCTATGAATGCAAAAGACAAATAGACTTGATAGCTCGAGAGAGTGAAAATTATTTGAGAAAGGTTGGGGGTTTCAGCTATATTTAAGATGTATGGGTTTAAAGTTCTCTCTGGCAGAATGTCAACTGTAATACATTTATACCTTGAGAAAAAAAGCATAATATCATTTTTCAGCAGTTTGACAAACGAGACATCGGGAAAAAATATTTATCCTAGAACAGAAAGAGCCCAGGAAGCTTCTGTCACAGACCATGGACTTTTCAAACCATGATCACCTCACTTGCAGTAGCTGATGAAGCCGTATTTGGGACTATCAACAACTTAATTTTGATTTCCTTTATCACTGTTTTACAAAGACCAGAGCTAGGCGAAGGTTAGAAAACAGATTTAATTAGTTTTTTTGATAAAGTTATTAAGCCCATGCTTCTTATTAGGCATTCATATCTACTCTCTGTTTCCCTCAATGGCCAGAGGGTAAAAGAGATCAACAATGAGTAGGTCTGAAAGAATACGGATTTGTATGAACAGGAATATAGAAACAGAATCATAGGGCATGTTTTGAGGGAAAAATGTAGAAAAATGTCTTGGGAAAAAAGTGAAAGTAAAAAGATCCCGAGATATTTTGTGATCTTTTCTTATTTTGCAGATTTGAAACAATAATCAAAACCATTTGATTTCAACATTTTTCAATGTAAAAATGCTTCACTTTCCAAACTGAAATTATTTGTTCTCCTTTGATTTCATAAAATCACTACATTGTTTTAAATGGACAGCACTGAGAGCACATTGACTTATGATATTTCTGTTAAAAACAAAAAAAATCCTGTTCAGCTGTGAATAATTCTACTGCTTGATTTTGCAATATTTTCAAAACGTTTCAGTTTTTAGTCTGGCCAGGAAGTACTACATTTTGTAGTTGCTAGTGAGTTAAAAAAATAAAATAGACTATTTTCTTAGCTGATCATATTAGGTGGTAGCACTCCATATCATCACGAAGACCAAATGATGCAACACTCAGACTAACAACTGAGAAAGGGAAAAGGCACAGAAAATTTCATCACAAACCCCTGCTAGTATTAAAGTATTTGGTAGAAGAACAGTTGCACTGATTTTGAACGTAACGTAATCAAAGTTGAAGTAGCAATGATTCACTGATGGAGCTGTAGCATAAAAAGTCCTGTTTCCTTTGAGGGCAAAACAGAAGTGGTTTGCCAGCTTTCCCCGATAAGGTGGCTAAAAATTTTACCTTGAAGTTTTGGCTTCATTTGCTTCATTTGTTTTAGTAGTGGTAAAAAAAAAAATAAAAAAAGAAAATGCCCTGATATAAGGAAAACATCAGTGATAGAGGAAGGAGAGAGTCAGTCATCTTTTCCAGCTTTCACAGGATTTAGGGTGGCACGGGGAGGGAAAACTGCACCCAGATTTTATGGAAGAAAATCAATTTAATGAAAAGTCTTCCTGAAAGATATGTGTTTTTTCCCATCACCTTTCTTCCATCTAGAGCATCATTCTGGTTTGTGGAATTAAACTTGCACCTTTTGATGCAGTGGGGACTTGCAGGCACTCCTGCTCTTTATTTGACTGGAGTAGGAACTCAACCAGCAGAGACCCTGTTTCAGTGGCATTGACTCTGCTCTGATGTTCTTCAAGTTGAGTCCTCAAAACAAGCAGTAGCTGCACAGCATAGTATGCAGTTTGAGGTTGGTTTGGGTATCTGAATTACCTGAATAAATTTTAATGAAAAAGTGATTGTAAGAATGCAATGCTTTGTGGCTTTGTGAGAAATAAGCAGTTCTCTGTAAATTTTTTTTTTTTTACTTTTCACAATACGGATCCTGTCTATTTTTGTACACCTAACTATCTGCCTTGCATTCTCATTCCTTGTTTTATCATTAACTTTTTTGTCATTGACATATGATCATACCATTTGTCACAAATTTCTGCCGTAATTTTTTTTGCCATACGTGCTCACCTTGCCCCACCCCTTTTCCAGGGTGGGCAGGGGTCTGGAGCTAGAAGTGGGTTATGACATTCACTGCCACAGCCTAGGGCTGATAAGCATCCCTACGGGGGCTGACACTGCACAGATGTCAGACAGCCATGGTACAAGAAAGGTCTCTCCAAATCTTGTTGTGTTCTCATAAAAATGTGAGTCAGTGGAGTAACTAAGGTATTTTGATGGGATTTCCCCAGCACAAAGCTAGAGGGGTTGATGAAGAGGGAAATGAAGGAGCAATACTCCTAGATCTTGTAATGTGCTTCTTCCTTCCTCAGTGCTGGAAGCTGGAGTTACAGGAAGAAAAGTTTCTCTAAGAGATCTTTGATCAATATCTAGAAATTTATTTGACAGATGCAATTAAAACCTAAAATGAAGGTAGTAGATTCTGAAAAGAGTAGGACTGATCTAGTTTAATGAAGATATTTGACAAAATTATATAACATGTGGTACAAAAATAGCGCTTCTATTCATTTCCATAGTAGAAGAACAAGGCAACTTACTGTAAAATTGAAAAAAATCAATTTTAAAGCTGATAAAAGAAAATATGTTTTTACACAGCATGCTGTTGGCCTGGAACTCCTCACAATTTCTATCACAGGCAGCTTTTGGCTGAGCTGACCATTACTTGCGGGAACATTGAGACAGCTGACAGTAAACGCTGAAATAATCTGAGCACTTAAATGTGCATGGGCACACGCATGAATATTAGATCATATATTCTTGTCTTTCATGAAGTCCTTATAACAGAGGTAAGTGGCTTTTGTTTTCAATGAAATATAAAAGAATTCAATAAAAGATACTAATCTTCAATGGAACTAGTCTGTCTTTGTGTGAGATACTTGCAAAAATAGTTATTTTTACATTCTGCTCCAATTTCAGGCCTCTTACTTAAAACATATGTCCAAACGACATGGATCTAACTCTCATTGTTTAAGGTGATGATAATTATCTCTTGCAATGACTCTGCAACTCTACAATTAGCTCTAACAATAATAATAAAAACTTTTCTCTACTGTTTCCTTTTCTGTGCAGGAAGCATATTATGTTATACTTTTATTTCATGTTTCTAGACTTCTATATTCAATATATACTTAAGAGGGGAGAAAACAGAAAGGGGTAAATCTGCAATTACCTTGACTTCCTCATGGTTAAAGGGGTCTGTAAGAGAGTGGTGAATTCATAACATTGCTAGCTTCCACCAGTTTCTGTTTTACACTTGTGTCTCTCTGCCATTCCCTTTTTTCAGAAGTGTCTGAACAAGACTCACTGGCAACCATCTGCCATGGATTTTATTTTCATTGCATTGCACTAATAGCAAAGTTGTTTATCTCTGAGTGCCTTACTCAACAAAAAAAAATTGTCTAGCTGTGGTTGCATATGGGGTAGCTCTCTCTGCTGCTGAGAAGAGTTCATAGAAAGAACATGGGTTTCTTTCCCTCCAGTGTAACGAAATTAAAATGCATGTCCAGCTGATTCATGTGCCACGTGTGGTAGCTGTGTGTTTGTTGGCTGAGTGTGGGCCATAACGACAAATGACTCTGCTGTCACCAGCTGGCTGTGGGATGAAACTAAACGAGAGCCGCAGCTGAGGTCCACGCCTGGCGCACAGCACCACTCCTGTGCATGCTGCTGAAGGTGCTGGGGCAGCAGCCCGAGAGCCTGCTGGGAGAGAAGGGCAAAAGGTCACCTCCAGTTCAGCTGCCTTCTGCTCAGCCTCTGGGTTTGGAGGATGCTGGAAATAATCCTCAGAGAATAAAAGACGTTTCCTTCCAACTTCTCAAGCACCATGTTGTAGGGAATAAATCAACAGCTAATTTGAAAAATATTCTCATCGGCAATATGCTATATTTGTCTATTGTACACTGTTGCTTGCTGGCATTTAAGCAAATTTTATACAAATGTGTTTCACTGCCTCCTTGTTTTATTGGTGATGTTCTTTAATTATGCAAGTGGGTCTGATTTTTTGTCTGTTTCTATAACTTCCTGTGATTCAGTGCAACCATTCTAGCTTATTTTATGTATACTATTATACAATATATACCTAGATAATTTATTTAATTCTGTCTGCCTTAAAATGGAAATCAGTTCACAATTACGCATATAGGGCTTAATCTTCACAAAGGTGCACAGACACTTAGCTCAGTAGAAAAGGGGACTGAGAGGCATTAAATAGACCAGAAGGCAACAGCAGCTTTTAAATGAATTTTCTCTTGCTAAGTATTTTCAGTAAAACAAACATGAAGGAGTGCTCTCAGTAACAGAAGACCTTACTAGATGTTACCTTTTCCCACTCAGGACTTTTGACAGTCTCTCCCATCAGTTAAGAGCTGTGTCACTTGGTGATGCAGACGCCTGACTTGCTCATTCCCACCAGCAGTGGAGTTTGCATGGGTGTTCCCTGCTCTGCTTCACTGAGCTTCAGCATTTCCAAAGGGTGCTTTGGCTTGGCCTGACAGACCTCTCCTGGAGCAAAGAAATAGATTAAGATGCATGGAATAACAACTGAACTCTTTAAAAGGTACGGAACTGAACTCTTAAAGGTACGATATTTTCTTAACAGCAAAGTGAAATTTCCTGGAACCCACCAATTACAATACTATTTGAAAAATGTTTTAAATTTATTTTGATTTTATCACTTTGTTATTTATAGGTTTATGTGCTCCGGCTATTCCCCCATATCTGAAAAAATATGATCAATGGCCATCAATGAGTTGGGTCGCAATCCTGAAGTAGTTACCTATGAGTTTATGATTTTTATTCTTAAACTCATGTTAGATTTTAAGGGGTTTAATATGAAGCATGATTAACTGCAGAGCATGAGATAAAGTACAGTAAGTGTAAACACCCTATCTTTCCATATGCGTACGAACATTTTTGCATTTCAGAGCCGTGGTGAATGTAGGTAGTATACAAATTTTGAATTAAAAAAAAAAGGAGAAAATACTTAAAACCAGAAAAGCATTAAGAAAGATAGACTGGCTATGTCTGTAATGAATGTGACCCAGCTGTGCTCTCTGCCTCCTCTCTGCCTGTACTGGCAGGGGACACCTCTCGGAGCACTGTCCTTAGCAGAGCCACTAGAGAAGTGCACTGACCCTTCATCCTACTCTGTCTGCACACAGGGAGGATGGGGAGAGGTTTGGCCAGAAGGACTTAGTGTGCATTTTCCAGAGGGAGGAATGGTGTGGACCTCTCTAAAGATCATTGTTATTTGCACCTCTTGTGACCTTTCAGAGTAAGACCCACTGCACACATGGCTGACCTTTCCATGGTCCAGCTGCTGCAGAGTTTGCAAAGAACGTGTTTAACTTTGCTATTTGCAACAGGAATTGTATATTTATAATGCGGGATAAGGTCTTGCACAAAGACCAGAGTACCTGATCACCCCATATCCTCTAGACCCAGGATAGTCTTAATATGTTTTTACTACTATGTCCCTTCAAGTAATGCAATGATGATATTTTAAAAATGATTGCATTCATGGCTAGTTTGAGCTAAGATAGATGTAAAGTTGTCCTGGATAGAACTATGGAGGAATGCAAAATTCCTGTTAAATGCACTGTGTCCACAGATCATCTGTGTGTTTTGCTTGACTTGCTGTTGATCTTCTCCCCTTAGCTGCCTGGAGTGAAGACTGAGGCTGGACTGGTTTGGGGTGCTCTTCATCCCTTTTGTGTTGAAGGGTTAATACAAGATGGATCTAGCAGGGATCCTTGCTACCTGCATAGCTACAAATACTCTGTGTTCTACTCAGTGATGAAACTAGAAGCACTAGACAAGAGAAAACAAATCCTTGTAATAAAGGGACTCTGGAAATAAATATACTGTGAAAACATTTCTTACATATATGTATTCTGAAATCATGTGATTGGTAAGAGGAGCTGAATGAGGGAGAATGGTGAGTTTGGCTGATGGTAGTCACCTTTGGAATAATTTTTCTGAACAGGTGTCTACCCTGTATTTTCACTTGGCCTTCCTGTGCAAAGTTGGTTAATGCACATTTTGCTCTTTCTATCTTAGGATCACATTGTTCTTAATTTCCATTGTTTCACTGAAGTGGCACAGCTCTGAAAGACCAATTCTGATGTATGAATTAACCAAGCAACCCATGGCTTAAAATAAATAGTTTTAGAAGGAAATCAGGAAGAACTTATATTACATATGCTAATTATAATAGGCCACTGAATGTAAGACTAAAAGGCAATTTAATATGGAATCTGTCTTGCCTAACTCTAGGTGTCAAAGCTAAATTAGGAACACACAGGGGAACTAGACTATCAAAGAGAGTCATTCAGCATCTTTCATGTAAGGGGAGAGAAACAGACACCATCATAGAGCAGGTTTTTCAAAGATAGTTAGATATGTATTTTAGATATACTCCACTGGTTATGGAAAATCCTAGCTGATTAGCTTAGACTGCGTGATGAACATGTAAATTAGATGAGGCAAATCTTTGTCTTGCTACTGTAGCAAAGAAGATCATGAGATAAGGCAACAGCGAGTTATTAACAGCCATGGCTAACAGTAATGACATTCAAATCATTGAGATAACAATATTAAATAATGAAGAAATAATTCATGAAGAATCACAGAAGTGTGTCATTAACTCACCTGCTTACAGTCTCCCACGTTCACAAAGTCTGTACTGTCCCTCTGCACAGAGATGGTTGTTTGCCCTTCTTGTGTGGTCAGTAGGATACAGGGGATGCTGGGCTGGAATGTGGGGAGATGAGGTTATATAGACCTGTCTGTGGTGTCTAAATTGACAGAGTTGTAGCTGAAACACATTTAATGTGAAAAGAAGCAGTCAGCATCAATGAAAAGATATGAGCTTTCATTTGGAACTGAGGAATGGTCATTTAGCAGTGACTGGAGGAAACATGAAAACGCTGACGTAGAACCCAAGCAGTCATGCAAATATTTGCTGTTTTCCTGCTTTGTATTTCAGTTCTGAACTTAAGGTTGCTGCAAATGAGGCATGGTAGTCGAAACATATTACTGGCCATAACAGTGGCAGACATTGCTAGCTGCAGTGAAATTAGAAATGCTTGTTTAAAAAACTCCTCTGAACATTAACTCTAGTACTACATAGACAAAATAATGATATTCTTGTTTCAGAATCTAATAGCTTGATTGAGTGAATATTTGTGACAGGAGTTATTTGGGAGCTACTAAAAAATGACTCTTAGAAAATTCTGGTGTACCAGCAGGGTTGCTCAGCTCCTAGGAAACAACATCTCACCAGCACTAGATCAGCAATAGGCTCTGTGCATCAAGGGGGTATGTTGCTGGTTACTTCTGCTTAGTGACGGTTCTTTTGTTTGAAAGTTGGAAAGAGAATTAATGAACTCATGGTGTTCCTTGCTGTCTTTGTACCTGGACAAACAGGATGTGCTGAGACTATGAGAAAGGTGACAATTAAATTACTTTAGTTTAAGGCATGGGAAGGCTGAAAATCTTTGCTTTGAGAATGGTGAGGCTATTTAAAAGCTATTTAAATGCTGTGTAGCTGGAGTATTAAAGAGATATTGGAGAGTATTGAGGGGAAAAGACAAAAATGGCAGGAAATCCTTGTGGTGTGACTGTAACTTGCCTGTGGGTAAGAGGTGTCATTGAATTAGCTGTGTATTATATGAACTTGGCACCACACTGTGATTTTTGGCCTCTATCAAATTGCAGTGAGTGCCTGTGCATTTGGTGGCTATATTTTCGTGTTCCCTCTAATCAGTTCTTTTATGTCAGTCGTTTTGTAATTCCATTAAAGGCTAAGCTTGAAGAGCAAGCTGTATGCAAATCCTGTGACATTGCTGACTTTCTATCTGTGCTAGAAAAGAATGACAACACAAGTACAATGAATGGGGTAACTCTGCCTACTGACAGTATTGCAGAGCCAGAAAACATTTCTGTAAGGGCCATGAAAGGTGTGAGAAGCAGAAATAACTAGGAAAGAAACTGTATCCCCAGAATAAACACAGAGTGGAAGTCAGTGTTTCCTCCAGATGTTAACCTTCGGCCATTCTAAAATCCAGATTTGTGTCCATCCAGATTTGTGTCCATCCAGATGGCAACCCCAACCACTGGTAAGAGAGTATCCTGGAGTGCATGAGAGGAATCTGCTGGGCAGCTCAGTGTGCCATGGGCTGTCCTCCCAGCTGCTCCTCTGCCAGTCTTTGAGGGTTCTGCAGATGCACCTGCAGTTTCCTCCAGAGCCATAGACGAGAAAAGAAGGGCTGACTACTTCCCTCCAGCAACTAGGAGTGTTTCTCCCGAAATCAGAGGGATCTGCAGTATCTCAAAAAGGGAAGTGCACTGGCTTTCTTCAGTGGGGTTTCTGGGCCCTCGATCCTCCTTTGCTATGGTCCACTGAGAATGGTGGTCTTGTGGGTACTGTTGAGCCCTGCAGCATTTCCCACATTTCTGCTGCTGAACACCCAGAAGCTGGGTTCTAGGAACTACGTGTTTCTAAAAACAGATTGCAGGCTGCCTAGTGCCGGTCAAGGACAGTGTTAATTTTCCCAGTAGCCCTGAGAGGGTACTTTGGAGCCATGTGGGCCAGTAGATCCTGTTACCCCATGCCATCTTACATCATGCCTGGGGTGGGGGAAACAACTCTCACACTTCTGAGAGGAAGGGGCACCATTTCCAGTCATGGGAACACCCGCTGGATGTAGGGCCCATCTACCACTGTTCATTGTCTCAGCTGGGTGAGCATTCTGCTTGTAAATCACCCTCTCTTCGTACACTGCTGCTATTGGTATTGTTGCTGTTACTGTTTATTTTCTTATCTCATCGCTGTTTCCAGCAAATTGTTCTTATCTTAGACCATAATCTCTGCCTTTTTTGTCTCCCACTGGAGGGGGAGGGAAGCAAATGATCAGCGCCTGATTTAGGAAAATCTCCTTGTAGGGGGGAACTGAACTAGGGAGTGCTGTTCCTAAACCACAGCACAGCCTAAGATCACCCCTGCAAGTGGATGGGACTTGTGAGTACTCACAGTGGCAGGCTTCCAGTACTTGCTCACTTCATCCCTTGCCTATTCTAATTCCCTGACAAATTCAGAGCTGGAAGGGAGTGCATTTACAATGTGTCACACAAAGGCGAACCAGAGGTATAGTACATGTCATAGCAATGTAGCCAATATCAATACTTTACAGTGCAGTGAGTCTTCTATTATTTGAAACTAGGATAAAGAATAGAAGTCAATTAAAACCAAGATTATTGGACCACTAAAGTGAAAATAATTTGCCTAATGTGTGGATTTCACTTAAAAACATGAAATTGTTTTCTGACTGTTACTTTCCTTGACAGAAAGGCATCACAAATTTTATAGTACTTGTTTAAGAGCAAGTTTCATATTACTCATGGATGAGACTTCTTGAGCCAGTAACACTTCATTCCTCCTCATTTCATTCTCTTCTTCTGGAGAATTGTTTCAGATATATTTGGCTTTGAGATAACCCAAACGTGGGATTTTGTGCTTCTAAGAAGTTGGTCCCCTTCTGGTCTTGCTGTTGATGGATTAATTCTTTTTCACACATACACAATACTATGTTATTGTTGTAATTTAGAGAACAGTAAATCAGTTCCACATGCATGTATTTCCCCAGACTCTCATAGCAACTGAAAGGAACTGACATTTTTGTCAGCTGCCTGCTTTGTGCAAAAAGAACACAATGAAAACAAGCAGAAATGTCAAGTTTAGGTAAACGTGGAAGCTTCACAGGTTATACAGTTTGGAATATTCTCTACCATGTGAACTTTCCTTCAGTGGCTCTGAGATACCTAAGCTTTTCTGCAATTTAAAGACCTTGTATATTTTTGTAATATGTTGTGGTTGATGAAACCATATTTTGTGATGAACATCTGTGGTTTTTATTGTAAGCACCTCCCTCTAGCACTGTATGATTATGACTGAATGTACCCCCATAAAAGTTCAGTGCCAAAGTCTGATCCTGTGGACAAGCCTCAGATCAGGGAGGTACATCTGCTGAGCAGGATTAAACCTTCTCTTCCATCTGTGAAGAGGCCATGCAGCATGTTTCAGCCACAATTGTGCACACAGAATAAAAGATGGTGATGATGCTTCCATCACAGGTAATTTCGTGCCCTGGTGGCTTTGTATTGTCAGACAATTTTTCTGGGATAGGTTTCACGAGTTGTCCCTCAGACCAAAAGTATCCTATGGTCCTGAAGACATGGTGCCCTCAACTCCTGTGTTGGTCTGCTCACAAATTTGTGATGGTTATCACTGATTTTCTCAGGGTACATTTGATCATGTTCTTCATTCTTCCCATATTTGGGGTTTCTTGTCTCAGTGGTGGATAGATGTTATAATTTGTCACGGAAGTTTTTGTGAATGGGGATGTTTTTAAGGTTTATGTCCAGGCTCAGTACAGATGGAAGCGTGTCTGATCTTCTTGTCTGGCTGATTTGCTGAAACATATTCCACCACTAATCTGGAAAAGCCAAGGCTTTTCTTTTGAAAAATTGGCATGCAGAAGCAAATCTGGTCCCAGCACTGCAGATGCACAAAGCACTTTAGCAGAGGGATAAATGTGGTTCTTCTGCACAGACTGGGCTGCTTCTCTCTGCAAAACACAATCCTTCTCTCAGAGGATCTCTGCAGGAAAGACAGAGTGGTGCCGATCCTGGGAGATAGTTTGCAGATTTTCACCTCCCCTTTGCAGCTGATTGAATGTATGAACTCAAAGCCTGCAAGAAGGAGAACTCTGAAACCACTTTTGCATTTAATGAAGGGCAATTTGGAGACTTCAGAAAGAGTCATATTCTTATCAGTCAAGAGTCAGAAGAAACATCTCCTGGCACTGTCTTTTTTTTGTACAAGATGGCATTTTGAGGTTTTTTTGTGCCTGTCAGAGACTAAAATATTATAGTTTATGACTTAAACGTTTTCATGAAGGACTTTTTTACAAAAGCTGCAGAGAAGACTACCACACCCTGAATAGGGGCTCTGGGAGGCCCTGGCTCGCTGATGAAGGTAAGACAAAGTAACAACTCATGGCTGGGGACATTCACAAAGCACAAGTTGGAGACCAAGTTGGTCTCCAAGGTGGAGACCAGCCTCGGGGCTATCAGCTGCCAGGCTCACACAGACCCTCGCACCAAAGGGTGCGGGGAGAGAGGCCTTGGGTGTGTGTTGGAAAAGCCTCTGGTCAGAGGCGCAGTGATCGCCCATCCTCTGCTGGGCAGACCAGCTCAGCTGAGGGGCCCTTCACCCAGGCGGGCTTATCTGCAGCACAAGGGGGTGACATGGCCCATCAAAGGCCCCCCCAAAGGGGTCCCCAGACCCTGCACCAGAGCACCAGAGATGATGCAACAGACCCTCAGTGTTGCAAGGGACAGTGTCACACTGGTCCCTGCAAGGGAGGCACGTGGGTGTTCCCACCTGCCCAAAACGTATATTAACCCACAGGATTCTATAGTCTTCAGCGTGTGGCCGTGTGTGGTGGCATGGCATGGCAGCGGGGGACCCTCACCACCCAGAAGACCAGATGGAGGGGAGCAATGAGACGTCATTGGGACCCTTGGATGGGTGATGTGCCTCCACCCAGCCCCGTCACCTCTCCCTGTTCCTCCACCCCCCACGCACACCTCTCTCTCTAGTTCTTTCTTTCTTTTACTTTCTCTTTGCCTCTTTTACTATTAAATAAAACACACCATTTTTTTTGGCACCAACGTCTAACCTCGTTTGGTTTTAATCTTGTTTTTGGGAATATTTTGAACATTCAAAGTTCCTTCCGGTTTATGCACAGAGACTTATTTTTAGAGGCACTGTTATGATCCAATTTGAACCCAGAAAAGCAAAGAAAACTGTCCGTGAAACATACATGGAGAGTGGAGAGGGAAATTTTGTCTGAATGCGTTAAGGTGAGATATAAGCACGCAGTGGCACTTTAGATTCCCTCTAAACAAAGGGCTGAACAGTAGAGGACAAGGCCTAGGATAGGAAGAGCATTGTTTCCACAGGTCCTTCTTCTAAAATTATTCAGGATAGTAGTGGAACAAATACTTTTCTAATGGTGGGCTGGGAATATATAATCATTATTTTGTCCTTATGCTGTTATGACAGAGGCCTCATGATTCTTCAAATGAACTCCTGCAGCTGAGAATGCATTGATAAAAATGTCCTGCTTATCCTGCATTACTAGACTTTCTGGAATAGAAAACTGGGAATAGCTTAGTTTTTTCTGTTTTCCATAAAAAACCTGGTAATAAGTTAATTTCGCTTAGAATGGGCATTGGAATCAAATCAATGAATACAATACTGTTGTTCCCACATGGTCATGCAACTGAAGAGAATTGTATTTTAATAGTCAACATATAAATACAAGAGCACTGAAAGACAATTATATGTGTAGGGGAAATTGAGGGAATTCTGTTTTATGACAAGATCTGCATGAGCGAGAAGAAGTATGTACAAACTATGACTGGATGTGACAGCACTGCCCATCACTTTGGTCAGAGTTTCATGAGCTGTCAGACCAGGAGAAACCATCCAGTAGGAAAATCATCTCAGATAGAAGTCTAGTGTCCCAAATCAATGTGAATTGCCCAGCACACACTTTGGAAACAGTGGAAAGAAACAGGTGCCTCTGGGAAACAATTTCTGTGCCCTGTTTTTAGGATTGAACACAGTACCCTTTGAAGGTGCTTATTTTTTTTAAGGAAACTCCTCAGCCTGATGTGCTGATTTGAGCTGTAAATGAATTATGTTTAGATCCCTAAATTAGGGCAGTTGAATCTCACTACTAAACTAATGGGAGACTTATATGAAATGAAATTTTTGAGCTAAAGTATTTTATGGAAAAAACCAACAAATCTTGTGTTTAAAATGATCAGTCATGAAGGATCTGCTGCATTTTCTAGTAAATCAATACAGCTGATACTTGTGTTTATACTGTTTTTAAAGCCCTTTGCTTTATTTATAGCTTGAATTAGTCTACCTTCAACTTTTAGCTGATAGATCTCATTAAACCCTGGCCTGCTTCAGTAAGCTACTGCATAGCTTTGCTCCCATGCAGTGTATGTGAGGAGTTATCTCTTTTTAATTCACTTGTCTCAGTATCAGGTATCTAGTCTGAATAAATCATTTACTTTCCTCTTGTAGCCCATGGAGACAGATAATGATTTATCCAGGTTGTTTGGGACACTTGTTTTCTGCTGGAGGAAAAGCATCCTGGGGTGATGACACTTTCCTTCAGTTACACAGGAGGCCTGGAAGAGGTGACTTACACTAGGTGACACTAGATCAGCTAAGATCAGGTGGAATAAATTCTTCTCTGAGATGTGCTCATGACATTACTAACCTTGGTTTCATTACATTAAGCACACTAAGCTGCTGGAAACAGCCCTTAAAGATTTTCTTAAATGACTTTTTTCCCCTTCCTTCCCTCTCTTCTGTAGTGTGTTGTGTTATTCTCAATTGAATTCTTCTGAGTTTCTTAAGACCCCTCTCAGTGAGTAGACAGATGGGGATGAGTGACCAGAAGGAGACACTCTTGGCTCAAAGGAACATACTCTCCTGCTCCTACTTGGGATTCCCACTGGAATTTGTAAGGATTATGACAGCACGGTGCTTTGGACAATGCCCAGTCACTCATGCCTCAGTATGACTGATTTTCTCCCATGAACCTCGAATCCTTTCTAAATAACCACATCCCAAAACACGGTTCTCCATCTCGTGCACATGGCTTACATTCTTTGAAAGGATAAATGTTTTGAGGGGCTAAGATAAGCCGATTTATTTTTAAATTCCAGATCTCAAGACTCATAAGGCAGACACTTTGTAGAAGGGTAATACTTAATCTGTAAAATTTGACCTTAGCTGAAATTACAGTGATGTGGCTCATAAGAGACAGTATTTTGTAAACCATATGTTCTCCACTCATGGAATCACAGTGTACCTACAGAAAGTAGTCATAAATTAACTGTTTGAATGCCTGACAATATGTGATGCAGAGGAACTCTGCAGGAATTCTGCCTCATGCTCACACATCCCTCATATGTGTAGTGGCAGGTTTTTGGAAGGAGACCTACATTTTCTGTGCACATAAATGCACAGTTTGGCTGGAATCTGTTCTCAGCTGAAGCAGCCTGAATCTAAAGGAACATCACTGACTGTGCAGCTGCCACTCTAGGTTTACACACTTGTAAGTCAGCCTGTTCTGAAATCCCAGTCAGTCTGCATCTTCATGGACTGAGTGTATAATTCACTGAAAGTTTGTCTGCAAGAGAGAAAATAAGACAAAGGATACACAGAAAAACTTCTCCGTTTCACGGATGTCCTCAGAATCTTAGGAAAATGCCAGGTGCTTTTAAAGAAAGGATACAGAGACTAATTTGGTGTACTTTATCCCGGATTGTCATACTAAAGACGCATGGATAATGTTGGGGAATGCCTGTGTACAGACAGATGTAACCTTGTGGCTCATCAGCTCCAGGCCACAAGTTACTTGTCCATTGCTGTTGCTTGTGCTCAAAATACCAGGTCTTGCCAAGTATTTTTATTTTCTGGAATGGAGTATAAAATTAGCCCATGGCGAGAGGAAAAGATTGGAATATTTTAACCCCATGTATTTTTAAGGAGGTCTCAAGTACTCCCAATGTCACAGGTATAAGCATTCCCATGGAAATATATAGCCAACATTAGTCCTTAAAACTCAACTGTGTTATGCTTGAAGTTGCATATAAATACTGTGGGCACCTGCTCCCATTTCTGTTCCATACTACACAAGTGCTCCTGGAAATGTTTGCTCTTTACGTCCTGTTTTTGTTTTATTTACTAAAGTCTTCTGATTATAATAAAGAAATATATTCACGTAATTCAATATGGTAATTAAAAGACTTGCTTTATACAAAATAATTGCCCTACATTTTTTCTTCTGGTTTATTTATTCACCTTCCCTCCACTTCTTCCCACACATGGGTCTTTTACTGAGCTTTTTTTTTCCCTGAGGAGTTAGAGATGAAATCATCATCATTAAACATTTAATTTTATTCCATATCCCTCACAGCTTCAGATTTACTCCTCTGAGAATGTGTTTTATTTTAGCCATAATGGTTTGATGGTGGTTACCAGAGGCTAACTTTAATAAAGGTGACTGAAGGGTTTTCTAGAGAATAATTTTCTTTTGGAAATACTCCAAAGAAAGGTGAATAAATATCAAAAGGTGAATAAATTGCAACAGGAAAAAACTGCAACAATAAAACTGCCACGATAGTACAAAAAATGTTTTATGCTGGCTACGCAGAAATAGAGAATTTTGGGTATATTTATTTTAATTTCAATTTGCTGTGTGCTTAAATGTAGCATGAAATATGTATTTCCTTCTATGTAGTGTTATACATTTTCAAATTATCACAGTAAAATGATCTTAAATCAAAATAGCTTATAACAACTATATAAATTCTTGCACAGTGCATCCAAACAACACAAGACTGGCTCCTTTTGGAGCTGGTGAAGCAAAACAACACCCAAGCTCCAGCATGCTTTCAGGCACCTCAACCAGCTTCCCTGGAGTTTCCTGTGCCCTGGAGATGGCTTAGCTCACACCTCAGCAAGGCCCTCTCTAATTACCTTTTTTGCTCATTCCTTTTCACATTCCTACCTCTTTCCCCCAGCCCATTTCTCTCTCCCTCCTCCCAGACCCTCCTCTGCGTCCACTTGATGGCTGGTGGGAGAGTGAGGTGCCCGATCTCTTTCTGGACACTGAAGAGCTGTGGGCTGCCCTGTTTCTTGCACAGGAAGCTGGCAATCACATCTTCCAGCTCACAGCAAAAGCTCTGACAGCCACTGAACAGAGCAGAGCGTTGGGACTCGCTCTGAAATACATTTCTTATTGTATAAGGATTTGGGATAGAGGAAATATAATGATAGCAGGTGGTTTTAATGAAAATTGTTTTGGCATGATAGGACTCAAAAGCCCTAGCTCGAGCCACCATTTGCCCCTTAATATGCTAGTAGACACACCAGGAAGGTTTGAGTCAATTAGCAAGCCTCTGTCACAACTGACCTGGGGAGCAACAGCCTATCCACTTGAGACTCCTCAGATGTGTAACTAATAACAAGTTGTCAGCTTACATTATTTTTTGCACATTTTGGCTACATCAAAGATATACAGGCAAAATATAGTGTTCAGAGCAATGACATCAAGTTGAGGACTCCACAGGGAACTTAATCAGTGCACACACATTGATCACAAGTAGTTTTTTCATTGTGATGAGATTTCTCTCCTTGTGTAACTCTTTTAGAATATTGTGTAGGAGAAAAGATAATAGAATGGAAATTGCATCTGCAAAATACAAGAGGCAGTTGGAATATTTTGTGAAATGCTTCTCAGTGAAGCAAAACATCTCTCACAGTATGAGTACTGTGTCTGAAAGATGCATCCAATATGCATAAATGTAGGTGAATTTCAGCCTCAGGAACATGGATTGTCATATAATCAAAAAAGCACTGGATGGCCTGAGTTAGAAGGGACCTTAAAGATCATCTAGTTCCAACCTCCCTACCATAGGCAGTAACACCTTTTAGTAGACCAGGTGGTGCAGAAGCCCACCCAGCCTGGCCTGGAACACTTCCAGGGATGGGGCATACACAGCTTCTCTGGGCAACTGTTCCAGTGTCTAACCTCCCTCACAGTAAAGAATTTCTCCCTAACATCTAATCCAAACCTACTCTCGGTTTGAAGCCGTTCCCCCTTGTCCTGTCACTTTATGCTCTTGTGGAAGGTCTCTCTCCATCCTTCTCACTGGCTCTCTTTGGGTACTGGAAGGCCACAATCAGGATTACTCGTGAAGGGCTGAGTCTGAACCCAGTTAAACCTACATGATCTGAAATGAATTGGTTTGACTTTACTGATGCAAATGGGATCCATGACTGGCATCATGTTTAACCTGAGGAAACTGTTACCCTTTTCTGCAATAGCATCATATTCTCAAAAGAAGTTGTTAAAACTGATTATTTTTTTAAAAATTATTTACAAAATATATAGAAATTTGAAAGTTTATCTAGAGCCAAACCTTCCAGACATCTACCTGACACCAGGAAGCAGCTATTACACCTGGGTTAAGAAGATATGCAGCAGGGGCCACACACAGAAAACACTGAGGCAGAGTCCCACTTTATCTGTGTAACATCAAGGCATAGATGAACTCAGTAACTTTGCCTGAAGATACACAGATAATCTTAAAATATAGGATACTCTCAGTACCAAGGCTCATTCCTTGCTTAAAATACAGTTAGTTCCAGTATGAGTCAAAAGAGAAGCCTAGACTAAAGTACTGTCCACTTAGTTGGTGCTATTTTGTGCTCTCCAGAGTCGACTTTATTATCTACAGTTCTCCCACACAGTTCCCTGCAAAGGTATCTGAGAGTCTCACAAGTACCAAGTGTTCATAACCTAAAGGATGGGAAATATGTTACATAAAAAGAAATTCTTCAGCTCAACACTGTTAAAACTTATTTATTTATTTATTTTTTATTTTTATTCCATCAAGTACATCAAATAAATTATTTAGGAGCCCAGTCTCATGCTTCTGATGGCTGAATGTGTCCAGAATACTGCAGTTTAATAGAAAACAAATAATGTGGGAAATCCAAAATTTCTCAGTCAGATTTCATACTTGGGCTAAAAATTAGGAAGCATGTTACTAGCTGTGAAAAGTTCCATCTTGTTGTTGCTTTGCTGTTGGGATCTCAAAAGGTTACTGACTATATTAAGGACCCTAATTCTGTTCTCAATCTAGTTTATTGTAATTTTATTAAGTTTAATAGTTTATTCTGGATCATCTGATGGAACCCTCTGAAAGAGCACAATCAAGCCTAAATCTGTATGAGGCTAACATTTACCTTGAATTCTTTAAGAGCTCCCACTTTAAAAAGAAATGTGCCAATTAATTTTTAATAAAATCTCATTATTTAAATAAAACAACAGTTTTTTAAAAATGTGTTTAATATCACAAGCTTATTCAGACTCTAATTCTGGTTTTGTTAAGATACAATCAACAAAATATATTTTCAGAAGGTCTGAATACTTATATATTCCATTTATTAATGGTATTTTAATATCTTTTTTTCCTAAAAACTTGTATCATAAAAAAGACCAGGCAGAAAATGTAGTGGAGTGACTCTGCCTTGCTCACTCAGCAGATTAATGCTCCCTTTGAGAGAATATGCTACTGGAAATGTGTGAGGATTGCCTACCATTTGGGGATGAAGTATTTTACCACCTGAAATATTGCCTACCTGTTACACCATTAAATAACAGACAGTCAAATGAGATGTATAGCACACAGTGAAGGCAACCTCACCTTTGAAAAGATAACATTGTCTTTCAAAACTTGTTACACTCTCACACATTCAGGGAAGTGAGGAGGAGTAATTTAGTTCCACTGTGGGGCACTCTGCAGTGACAGGCCCACATTTGGAGAGGGGAAACAGAACTCTCTCATTTTCAGAAGCCCAACCCAGACTGTACAGTTTCCTCCTGCTGAGTCATAGTAAATCCTGCCAGCAATCCCACTGACCCGCAATCCCACTGACCCTTGACCCAGTCCAGTTTCATGCTGGACTGTGTTTCCTGCAAAGCAAACTTTAGCCTACAAGTTCCCAAGAATGTACCTCTGTACTCCAAGGCCAAGTTAAACCTGCCTGCACTGATAGAAACTGTGAAAGAGAAAGACTCATCTTGAATGATCAGCATTTACAGCTAAGGCAATATTGTGGTCCAGTGACCTGGAAACACTTGAAAAGTCAGTCCAAATGACACTCTAGAGCTGCTATAAAAGCAATAGCAATGGACCAAGATTTTCCCAACACGCTCATGTTTAGTGCGAGGCAGCTTCAGGAAAAAAATTACATTCAGTTCTGCAATGGTTGGGCCACAGTTTGTCCCCCAACAAATTAACCAGTCATCCTGTGTATGAAATTTGGAGGTACTCTTGAGAAAGAGCAGATTTCAGATTTCAGAATTATTATTTGTATAAACTTAAGGAGCAAAGTCAAAACAAATTTTTGGGGAAAATGACTGCTTGCTTTCTGCTGAAGTTTCCCAAGGAAAATGAAGCACGTATGAAGAATTTCAATTTCAGATCAATTTGACTGAAAGAGTTTGTATGTAATCCCAGACAATCTTTAGTAACACTACAGGCCTGGAAAGGTTCTTGCAGCTCTTCTAGTACAATACCCCACAATGAAGACAGACCAAAGATGCCTGTAACTTTCACAGAAGTTGCGTGCCTACCTTGTTTTTAAAAATCCTCTAGCAAAAGAAGGAAAGAAAAAGCTCCAACAGCGTCAGTCAGTCTCCCCCATTGTTTCACTGTCCCTGTGGCCAAAAGGCTGTCCTTATTATTCAGCCAATGCCAGTTAACTTGTCAGCAATGAACAGGGCCAATAAAATCCATTCTTGTCAAATCTGTCAGCTGTTTTTACCATTTTAATGTGCTCCAGGCATGTATAAATTGGTTACCTAACCACCTATTCCAGAATAATTCACCAGAACTGGTGTTGCACTGAATAATCTATAATTCCCTGTTTGTGGTTGGTTTTTTTTTTAAAGGTAAGTATTGTATTTGCTTTTCTTGTATGGGATCTGCCCATCTTCTATGAGTTCTCAAAGATAACAGCATATTTCAGAGATTTTTTCATATTTGTTTAAAGAAGTGAAGTTGAATGTCATCAGGACCTGATGGCTTCAATTACACTTAACTCATCCAGACATTTTTTAACTTAATTTATCACTGTTCTGGTCATGCTCCTGTTTTCACATTTCATTTAATGTAGTTAAGTATCTGATCGGAAATTAATCTTTTTATGTGAAGACAGTGAACACTTCAGTACTCTCTGAATTGCCTGTTAGGTTATGAACCTTTACTTTGCCCTTCTTTTGCTTCTCATGTACTTTACCTTGAATAATTTTGCTACCTTTATGTTCCAAAATGCTGTTAACACCTTACCCTCTGAACTTTCTCCATTCCTATTAAACCTATATCTAATTATGTTCCTTATTTCTACTTTTTGTATGACTCCTTTTGATTTTAGGTTCTTAGGAAGGTCTTGATGCAGTTGTAATGCACTTTGCTCCTAGTATTTTATCTCCTGTAAATTTATCACTGTACATTTGATGTAGCTTCTTCCACCATTCCTGATGTGCTTTATCTCTTAGAATACATATTTCAGAAGCTCAAGTCACACTTCTTTTTACTGATCTCTAGGCTTTTCTCATTGTGCCTTCTTCTAAAATTTAGCTCACTTCTACCTTTAACAGCCTCACTGATGTGGTGATTGCTGGTTTGTGGGTGACTAAATTAGAGGGTTTTGTTACTGAGATTCTCAAATTGGAAACAATGATAGAAAACTGAAGTGCCTTTGTGCTTCAGCTGCGAAACTTAAAATTGCTCACAGACACAGTATATTTATATGTATTGTTCATGTAAAGATTACTGACAATCTCAGAGGATTTTTGAAACATTCAAGAAACCCTGCTTTGAATATCAAAACTCAGTTTTAAATTCTGTCATAAATTGGTGTGTCTTACGTTGTCAGATCCTACCTGGATATTAGTCACCTTTGCAGGGACTCCTCAGGGGTAAAAGGCTGCCTTGGACCTCTTGATCTGTGCACATCACAGCCTCATCGTGGTTATGAGTAATGCCCATGAGGCAGAGAGAGAAGGAAATAAAAGAAAAAGAGGTTGCACAGGGACAGTGTAGTTAAGTCTGGCTTATATGCATGAATTAATGTCGAAACTAAATAAAAGCAACATGCAAAGAAACTTCCAGAAAAACTTCCAGATGCTGCTGTTATTCAAAGAAGGAAGTACAGCTGACAGAAAGCAAAGCCTAAACTCAAGTTGTGTCAGTGGATTAATGTCAGGAATATGCCACTGCTACTCCATGGAGCAGTCAGTGATGACAACTTTTTCTCAGCAGTAAGAGGCTTCAAACCCATACAGCCAAAATCAGCATTTCTCTGGCAGCTGGAAAGGTCAGCTGGCATCCAATCTTCACTGATCAGTAAGCCTCCTTTCTGGCTACTACAGCACACAGCTCAACTTCAAGGACTGCCTTCGTATGTCAGTTTCTGGAGAGTCTTTCAGAGAGAATATCACAGAAAAGCACTTGTCACAACTAAGAGCATGGGCTGCTGAAAGGATTCAGAGAGCTAGACTCAAATGGTCCATTATGGCAACATTCCTGCAGGCTAATGTATACTCAAGGACATTAGTCTCCCATTTTCCTGTGTGGCCAGAGCAGAAAGGCTTTCTGAAGCTCTAAACTGTCCTCTGGAGGAAAAGCTCTCTCTTCAACCTGAGCAGATCGGAGCAGGCTACAGTATGGGAGTTCTTGTGTTAAAATGCAATAGTCACAGCAAGAATGTCATGATCTCTTTGAAAACACAGATACTGTGTATTAATAAATACCTACCTGTGAACGTATTTGCTCCTTGAAGTACAACCTACTGTCCTTCACAAAACATTCAAAAAGCATCCAAGGTGTGGGAAGATCCTAACACACTATAGGCTACTATAATGCTTCCTGTCCCCAGAAATCAAAATATTTTGCAGCTACTAATGAACTAAGCTCCACAAAGATGCTCAGAGTCAGATTTTAAAGTAGATATTACCAAAATACCATTAACACAGAATTCCACAGTGGTTATCAGTAATCATGGATAGTAGCTTACAGCTTCCTAGACATACATTAAGCTCCTTTTTTAAGTCCTATAAGCCTGGTCAAACTCCTCTCATATGCTCTGGGAAAGAGAAGCACTCCTTATCAGAAAGATAAGGCTAATCCTAGTTTGCTCTATATAATGTATTGGAATACCTGAAATGTGGCATCTGTAAATTCTGTTGACAGCATGCAGTTGGTCTAGAAGAGCTGTGTTTCTTCTGCCCTCCATGAGAACACAATTTCCCACACTGGCTGTTTAGGAAACCATATACAGCAACCATCATCTTTTATATTTAGTCTCCAGAGATACACATGCATTTTCCCCTCTTACTGTGTCAGTTCTTCTCCTCCCACTACAAGGGTGAAATATTAATTGGCAAAGCTGACAGCAGTACACATACCCTGTTGCAAATACATCTCTAAAGAAGAAAATGTTACATTCTGTCTTTAGGGCACAATTAAGTTAGTTTCTTCATTTTCTGCAGAGGAAAAATAAAAATCCTAAACGCTCCTACTTCAGTGACAATATTTCAGCATCTTAGAAGTGATGGCTTGGAGAAAGTAAGGGAATCTATTCAAAACCACAAAAATTTACAGAAATTTCCAGGTCACTAGTCCTCTGTCACTCTCAGAAATCAGTCCAGTTATCCTCTGTCTCTTAGGGAAATCATGGATTAATATTAACATGGTCTACCTACTGTGAGCAACGTGGCTTGAACTCATGATGTGATGACAATTAAAGATAACCAGAAAGTACTTTTCTGTCCATGTGTAAGGTCTTATTTCTGGGGTGAATGATCGGCACCTGCGTTATTAAGACAGTAGTTCTCTATGCAGGAGGAAATTACTAAGACAGTATCAAAATTTAATATATTTTCAAAAGCCTGAGCCCCTATTGAGGTTCAGGTACTGCTTTTGTTTTTCACTTTTGACTTCTGTACATTATTTTTCCATCTTTAACTCAAAGGGTAGTATCCTTCTGGTGAAATTTCCTCACTGAAACATTTCTATTTTTAACAAATTGCAGCCTGTGCTCTCCACAGAAGAAGCTCATTGCTTCTGGGCAGCAGGAAAACAGCACTCCTGTGTGGCCTAGTCTTCACTCTGCCTTTGAACAGTTTTGATAGGAAAAAGGGGCCCCCTCACTCATGTCATCACTGTGAAATGCACCCTGCATAATAGAGCAGGTGACATATCCACACAGATAATGAAAGCTAGTGTAGTCCTCAATTCCTTGTAGTAGATGAGCATAAAGTTTACAAGTTATGCCTTACTGAGCAGAATCTGTAGGAGAGCTTCAGGAAATGTCTCCATAACTCTTGAGTTATTACCAGTGCCCATGGTATCTTGTACAGGCCTAATTGGCTGCTATTGTACATACTGGATAGGGGGAGATTTACTGGTATTTTTGAAGAATATGAAAATGACATAATAATGACAGAATAGCTTTATAACATTTTTATGCATCATAATCATGAGAATTTTAAAACTTCCTTCTATCAATTTTCTTTATTATGAAGCAATTATAAATCACCATGAATGTGCCAAGTACACAGCGCACTGATTCTTCTGGCATGCTTTCCAACAATTTCTCCCTGCTGAATATAAAAGGAGCAGGGTCTGGCCGGGCTGGAGAGCTGGCCATGTGCATTCTTATCACTCCCAGGCACTTAGATGAAGTGACAGGCACATGACTGAGTTGGGAATTCATCACAAGCAGCAGCTTGCAACAGCAATTTTCCACACGGAGCACCAATGAGAATTAGTTTTCCTTAATACGAAATTTTAATGCCAAGAGCCACACTGCCAACCCTGTAATAAAATTCTTGGTGAATAAGTGATGTGAATGTATCTTCTACACTCTTGTAAGTGTTTTCCTTGCTATGTGAAGGGGAGAAGCCTGTTTTCACAACTGATATGAAGCAGGTGCTGTTGAAAGCTCTCTGACTCTGCATTCATTGTGAATTACTAGGTAGGACTGCTAAAAGACAAAACATTACAGCATTAAAGGACAAAAATGACTGTTTTTAGTAAATGCAGTGATTTCTGATATTCTACTGTATTTTTTTTAATCCATAATGGGAAGGAAATTTTAGAGCAATTATATGCCACAAATGTAGCAACAATAGTAAAAACATGTCTAAATATATTTTTAAAATGTGAAATGATATACAGGACAGCATACTCAACAAATCGGCTTATTTCTACAGAAAATATGGATCACAGAGACCATTCACTGCAACATAATCATTTTGTTTAAATTATATGGGCTGATTATCCATGCTTCAAAATAAAAAGGGGAGCAGATGCATATGCATTGAAAAATAGTTGCATTATCTTTTTATGGACAAAATGGAAGGAGAAGAGAGAAAACAAAATTCTTTCATCCCCAAATTACAAATCAATTGATAGAGTTGTAACAACGAATGTGATTCACTTGCATTTGTGAAAGTAGTTTAGAAAATAAGATTTGAAATTATTTCAGGCAATAGCTCAAATGTATTAACTTTTGCTTAGCAAAACAAGGTCAGGGAAGCAAGTATACCCTCTGCTCTTTTGCAAAACACCTCCTTCAACAGCATCCAGCCTTGACTTACATATCTGAGTGGTGAAAAGCTTTGTTTTCCTTTCCACCAGTGTTTTTACAGGCAGAGGTGGACTGCCTGGAAAAAGGCTTAACATTCTGTTTGTTCTAAATACTAACATAAAAAAATACATATAACAAATCTAGTGGCTCTCTGATTCTGGTGTCAGGTAAAAAGAGCAAAGAGGACAAAAGTCAGATGCAGCCTGGTCTGAGGCTCTATCTAGTGCTATAAAACCTTGCTCCAAAGGCAAAAGGCTAATTGAGCTGCTCCAGGCAACAACCGGGGCTTATCAGAGCTAATTTATTTTGTGGTCTATTACTGCCGACATCACCTCAGCTACCAGAGAAAGGGCTAGAAATCCTTTTGTTTCTGTGAAAGGACATTTTGTCTTATGCAAAGGCAGCTCTTGCTGAGGCTCTCACATATCAGAGCCTCCATCCCTTCTGGAGAGGGTGTCTAAAATTTGTTTGGATTTGATGAGCATTTTGATTTTAGGACCATTAACCCCTGAGGAAAGAAACTGGCAGAGTACCACATCATGCAGCTCCCAAGCAAACACGTTCACTCCCCCTCAACTGCTCTTTCCCTCTCCTGATGTCCCTATCAGGAATATATGCTGTAGCAGCCTATTATGCTCCATGCATAGTTCAAAAGTGCAAATAGAAGCACTGAATTCAAAATGGGATCTGTGGTAAAGCCCAAATGGGGATTGCAATTGACTTTGTTAAGCTAATCTCATTGAAGAAAACATCTTCCTGATTGTCTAGGAAAGGTCTGTATAATGCAATTTAGTTCGAGCTTGCCTAGCAAATACAGCTGACCCCTGGCTGTCATGAGAAATATTCATAGACTGGACAGCCTCTCTATACACCAGAGTTACTTTATGCTAATAGAGTTGTTTCACATCACTGATGGTTTCCATATCAATTTAGTTAAGTTGATGCAAGAAGTTGCAGGGATAGTCTTTCTCCTTTAAAAAAACCCTAAAATATGCCATTTTGAATTATTCAAATGAGACAGAAAATATCAGTTAAATTAAAACAACCCACAGGTTTATGCCTGAATAATTTCATATTTGATCAAAGAATACTTAAATCCACAACTAACTTCTTCCTGGCATCTTGGTGATGTCAAGCTAATTATATCATTCTTGACCTTTCCTGCCTTCCCTACTAAATGTAGACTTCATTAGGAGAACTAAATGAGAAAACATTATTCCAGTTAATTACGTTATTCTGCAAAGGAAAATAGATTCATACAAGGAAAAGAAACCACCTAAGACAACCAGAACATAAACCAGTAATTCACAAGAAAAAATACTCTCTCCATTGCATTTCTTCAGTTCTGTAATGTTCATATGAGAAATTTCTTTCAAGTAAAGAAGAGATATATGGTCCTCTTATCTATGACATGACCTCTTCAGCAAATTTGGGATACCTCTTGTTCAGAAACAACTATTAATAATGCTCTTATGCTTTGATTTTTGTATGGATCATTTTCATAGCTTTATTACTGTCAGAACTCTGTTTCTGACAGTAATAAAGCTGTGAAACACAGAACCTACAAAATACCCATGAAATCTGTATTTAGGTAATAAGTGCTTGGTGGTTCTTTTTTATTTTTTACATGTACCCACTGGAGACAAGAGCTAAGATATTAGCCTTCTTTTAAAATATCAAGTGAACTTTGGCTCAAATGATTTTTTGCCCTTATCCCCCTCATCCTCAAATTTCTCCTTTTATTCATATCTAAACCCTACTGGATAAATGGAAAAAGAGTAACAGAGGAAAAAAATCCTTAAATATGCATTCTTTTTCTCTATATGTTTAATGATTCAAGTACTATTTACCAGAAAGAGGAAAAAGAAAGTAAAATCTAAATCGCTAAATCTGTAAATTGAATGTATATCCTAAGCTACTACTTACCAATGCCAGCTCTCGTGATTTAGAAGCCACTTGGAAGTAGTTAATTTATCAGTTCAAATAATCCCTTACAGCAACCTTGCAGTACATCCAGAAATTGTCTTCAGGAAGTGAGTTCTTATGCTGAAAACTACGAAGGAAGAGGCTGGAAAAAGTCCCTGCACCTGCCAAGGCCAAATGGCGACAACTCAGCCTTGAAGATGAGAACAGAAGTGTGTGCTGGGTGGGATGGCCAGTGGCTGCAGTCCACAGGGGAGTGTCACTGCTGCATTATTTTAGAGATCACCACAATAGTATGATTTGGCCTATAAAGGCTGGTTTATTTTCACTCAGTTCAGAAACATGAGGGGTGCATAGAAATAGGCTGTCGACAAGGAATAAAAGCACTCTGAAGGAGGTTAATTTACTCTAGAGGGAAGAAATCATCTTGTGCAATCCTGAATTAAAGTTTTTGGTTTAATCACATTTTTTCCCTAGGATTTTGGCTGTTCAGAAGAATGAGCTATATAATCTGCTAGTTCTTTTGACACTGTCAAGAACTAGCAGTCATTAGAAATCTGACTTTTCGAAGCAGCGATGCTAAGGAGATAGACATGTTACTAACCTGGAGCACCACTTGCCTGGCAAGCAGGAGGTACACTACTGGGCTAAAAGCACACAGTGTTGGCTGACATAACCATCTGCAGATTAAAGGCTGGTGTCAGGAAAGCACTTTGGTTCACCCTCAGCTTCCAGCATGGATAGCAGCTGCTCAGTGTATTTGAGGTGCAGTCAGATATTGTATGTGTTCATTGTTAGTGAGGTGGTCTGAGTCAGACACTGAATCTTCTCAAGGTCAGAAGAGATGACCAGCAAGCAGCTTTACCTGTGTCCTGCCACTGCAGATAGGGAACATAGGGACAACGTGGTCATGCAGCTGTTGTTGTTGCACTCCAGATTGACCTGAGAGGTTTCATGCTGGCTTTACATGACTTGTTTCCAAAACACTCCACAAAAGCTGATGGCTGCAGGCATGTGTGGTACTGGAAACAGACAGAGGCAAGGACATAATTTCCCAGAGCTGCCTGCAGACGTTACCCTTATTTTTGATTCATGAGACAGCTGGAACTAATGCAATAGGCCCTTGAGTAGGAGAAAAGCTGCTTACCACCATTAAAGTGGTGGAGGACGTATATTCAAAGGAGTCCCCAAAAAAGACACAATGTTAAATTAAAGCTTAGAGCTCTGCCTATGACCTCGTATGGCATGGTCTAAGGCACTGGAAAGAAGACAAGCAAGAGCAAAAGCACCTGGGGTTATCAGAGCATCATGGGGAATATCTCACTCCAGGCATCTTGCAGAGGCAGCGAGTGACCCCATACCCAGCCATAGTACCATTCTTGCCAGTAGCTTTGTCCCTCTGCCTTACTGCAAACCCATTTTAAGAGTGTGTCTGGACTGGTGCCAAAGCATTCAACACCTCACAGAACTGCGCCCTCTCGGCATTAAAAATATCATTCAGCTTTTTTGTAGTTGCTGGAAACATCACCGGGAAATCCAGGACATAGGCTAATGGGGAAGACATGGTTGTAGGACAGGCCTGTCAACAAAGCTTCTCTAGGAGAGTAGACCACAGCAGAGCTGCAGGTGTGGCATCTGGGCAGCCCCTCCTGCCCATGCGACAACCAGGCTGCTGCAAGGCCGTGGAGCTGGAGGGCAGCACTGGCTCCCTGCTCACAGCCCTGGCGGGGCTCACACTGCAGTGGAAAGAAAGTAACTGATGAGCTGCATTGGCTTTCCACAGCCTTCCAACACGGGAGGGCAATGGGGATGTGCGTTGTGGTGTTGGTGCTATAAGATAAATATTCATTAATAATTAAAAATCTTCATTAAACTTGCACCTGCTGAACTCACGAGGCTATGATAATGTAAAGAAGCAGCCAAAAAAGCCATCTGTTTCAAAAGCTTTGTTTTATACCACCTTGTTCACACTCACGGTTTCAACTGTGAGCACTTTGAAGGAGTCAGTAAAATACACAGTTAACAGTCACAGTGAATATCTGCTGTTTAGATCAATGCTCAACTTCTCTAGTCATCTGTCAGGATTACTCTGATCCCACAAATCCCCACGCTTTTGCTGCAGGGCAGCAGCCCTGTGGAGGAAAGGCTGAAGGATCCCTGCCTTTTGTTGTTCAGGACTACCATACAGATTTAACATGTTCAGGGAGTTCGATACGCAATACTCCCACTGCCCTGTGCTGGGAACAGCAGCGGAGTACGCCTGCTCAGTGGTAGCTGCTAAGGAGGAGTGTCTGCCTCTCAGACATACTGACAACTGCCTGTTTTCTTTTTCTGCCCAATTTGGAACTGACCATCAGCGCTCTTGTGTAAACACTGAAATCTGGGTCAATCAACCTCATGTATGACAAGAGTGCATAACATCTGCCCAGAGCTGTAAGTGATCTGTACAACGGTCTGCAGAGTATTTGTCTCTCTGCTTCCCACTCTGCCTCACCACCATTTTGGCCTTTTGGCCCTGGGTCACCAATCATCTCCTTGCACAACACAGAGGACATCCACCCACTCACCCACCATACAAGTGAAATAGCAGGAAATCATGCAGCTTAGTTAAATCTTAAAAAAAAAGATCTTTGAGAAGGAGACAATGTCAAACCTTTGCCACACTGACAGATGACCCAATCTGATTTTGGCAAAGACAGTCACTGTTTTTCCATCATACTTTATATGTAAAAATACAGATTTTGGGTTACTGCATATACACAGATGAATGAGGGAAAAGCTCTATGAAAGGACACTAAACTGCTTGACAGCTCAAGCTATTTTAAAATTTGCACAGATAAATGTACAAATAAAAGACACAAACTTCTGGTCATCTTCCTCTCCTCAATATTTATTATCTTCTACCTAGAAAAATAATCTCCATCTTCCATTTCCCTGAATATCTGAGTTAAAACCTCCAGCATTTTTCTAATTCCACATACTTTGTATACAATACAGAGACATTGTTTCCTGAGCTAGTCTGTTTGTCACATAGCTTGTATTCAAACAATTAGCTACATCAGGGTTTCTCTGTAGCAAATCCATTGCTGATAGCTATGGCTCAGCCAGATAGAAGCTTCTGCATGTTGACATGCCTCTCAAGATAAATCACAAAAAATGGCAAGTGGCTGTTACAGTAAGCTTCTCAAAAATAAATTATAGTTGCCATACCATGTAGCCCTTTGATTCTGATTTAGTTTATCCTTTACCCTTTCAGTATATTCCCCCAAAATAGAATGAGACAGACACGCTCCATTAACTTGTCTTTGGTAAGTTGTAATTACTTGGAAAACTCCTTTGAAGTTGCCGCTTGTTAATGTAAGGAAGATTGGAGAAGTCCAGCCCAGCCCAGCCCCAAGGTAAGCAAGTTTAAAGAAAAAAAAAAAAAAAAAAGAAAAAGGCAGATATAACAGAAAAAGAAAAAGCTAATAGAACAGTACGCTCACTACAATAACATGCTTCATGCAACTTATATTGCACAGCCAGTCCAGGTCAGTTTTACCAGACTCATAAACTTGGACTGTGATACATGCAAGCAAGAAAGCAGTACATACAAGGGCCAAGTCTAGGTAAAATCTGTGTTTTCTGAATTTACAGTGTGTAAAGTCTTTTACATTTTCACGAGTTTATCCAAACACTGCATTTCCTCTTTTAAGAAAAAACTTCAGGAAGCAAATTTAATAAGGCTGCAGGAACCATGTGCCACTGAAAAAAATTAATTAAAATATTTCCCTGATTTCACAATTATCTTTGTAGAGAAGCCACACGCCCCTAAGATGAAGCAGGAGCCCTGGTGATGGTGGCAGATTTGTTCACCACATGTGATGCCAAGCTCACAGTGAGCAGCGCAGGTGAAGACAGCTGGTTACAATCAATCCAGTTATCACAGCTTAATTAGTGACTGCTGATTTGTGTAAGTCCTCATGCCTGACAACTACCATATTTTGACTAAGGCAACTGCAAAGGTAGCATGTTAACTTTTACCTGTTTTCATCACATGAAATATTTATAAACAAATACAAGCACCATTCACAAGTAATCTCATGACTGAGTTTTGAATAAAATTACTACAATGCCCCTCATTTCATGTTTTCAAGCAATTATTTGCAAATACATTATTGGTTGAAGGCCACAAACATTTACCCCATGCTGCTAGGCATTCTGGTGGCAAATTTAATCCTTTTGTGCCAAGCATTCCAAGAAAAATCATTATTTTTTTCCCCCTAGTGATTTTATGTAAAGATTTTATGAGCCTGTGAAAGGAATTGCAGAAAGTCTGGACATTTTTCTCCTTAGTGATGAGAGTTTGCTTCTGCGCACACTTCAGAAGAACTGAGTTATCAGCATGACTGGTTGTTGCATAGGGGTCAGCCTCTGCCTCTGCAGAGTCAGCTATATACACTGCAAGTGTGTCTAAACATGCACGAGAAATTGCTGTGTATGGACCAGAGAGCAAAATCAAGGCTAAGCTTGCATTGAAAACATTCACAGCAATGACAAGCTGTTTGCTTTTCCCGAATGAGGTATCGCTGTTGCATGGCCTGCACAGAAAGGAGACGCAGTTCAAGGACTGACAAAACATACCTTTTTTAAAACATTTTATCTCTTTTTATTTGCTTCTCCTGATGGTTGCTACAGGCAAAGGAGGTATTCAGAAATGGAACTGCACAATACAAACACAGGCAGCAAACTAAGCTGGCGGCATGAAAGGTGTATCTGAGAACACAGAGTTGACAGAGTCAGAGTCGGATTTTGTTCGAGTAGTTTTTAAGATACTCTCTGTAATGACACTGTCATTAGGAAACAGTTTTACCTTCCCATTCTGACTCTGTTTTGGTTCGTGCAAGGGTTCCAGGAAAACCACCCGTTTACCAGTGCTAGCCTTCTTCTCGTCGGCTGGCAGCTCTTGTGGCAGTGCGGAATTCAGTATGGATGAGTGGGCACTGCTTTGGTTCAGCTTCTTCTTCTTCTTTTTTGCCTTACATTGACATGGGCAGGGGGTCAGATAGAGATACAGCAGTACTAAAATAATACTGGCCACACAGGCAGCAAGGGTGGTAAAAGCTGTATTAAATGCTTCATGAGCATGGGACCTACTCACTGTGAAATTGCTAACATTTATCCTGACCTCTATGGTTTCATTTAATAGTCTTTTCTTATTTATTGCAATGCAGGAATACAGTCCTGAGTTCTCTAGCTGGGCTTCTGTTATCTCCAGGCTGCCATTAGGAAACACTTTGAAGTTATCAGTCTCCCTGTCTGGCTCCAGCAATGTATTGTCTGGACTAACCCAGACAAACTGTGTGCCCGTATCGCTGATTCTGCTGTCACAGTGTACAATCAGCCTGTCACCAACCTGGGCATCATGAATAAACCCAAAGGCTTGGAAAGAGCTGTTGACGGTACTTTCAGAGCAATTCATAATGTTGTCGTGCAGTAAAGGCAGTTTATTGTGACCTCTTGGGTCTGACTGCAACAAACAGCTGTACTCATTTTTGAAATCCACCACAGAGCTGAAGTGCCTTTGATACCAGAAGATTAGCATGGAGTACAGAACACAGTCACAATAGAATGGGTTGCCATGAAGGTAAATTCCACTAAGTTGTTTGGCTGGCACTGAACTCAGGCGCTGAATAGGCATCGTCTGGATGTGATTAAAGGAAATGTCCAGCAACACAAGGTCTGTCAGTTTATGTTTTCCAACGTATAAGTCCAGTGGGAAATGCGAGACCAAGTTGTAGCTTAGGTACAGTTTCTGTAATTTGTACAATCCTCCAAAGGCTAAAGACTCGATCTGTGTTATTTGATTATTGTACAGCAGGAGAACCTCCAGTGCCTTTAGCTCCTGAAACACGGGGCTGCCCAGTGTTTTCAGGCTGTTGGATGACAAGTCTAGATACTTCAGATTCGGAGTTGTGGAAAAGCTTCCAGTGCTAATGCTGCTAATGCTATTATGATTGACTATTAAAGTGTTCAGTTTCTCAGACAGCACTGGGACCCATTCAGGCTCCAAAATCCCAATTCTGTTATAACTCAGATCCAGCCTTTTCATACATTTATAAAGATTTCCTGGCACTCGAGTGAGGTTCTTATTTGTGCAGCTTACGATATCACTGGCACAGATGCAGGCTGCTGGACACATCCCCGGGGCACTGCCACAAACACTCACGGTGAAGACCAAGAGGCATGCGAGTCCTTTGCAGTCCACTCTAAAATCTCCGAGTCGAGTAGGAAGAGCCCGCCAGTTTAAAGACATTGTCACTGTCTTTTAGCTGTCTCCCAGTGCTCCTTGCCACAGATTACATGTGCAGTTAGCTTTGCACTAGTTGCTGTCAAAAGAGGGATACAGAGGTACAGCATGTTAACATTTACCATTCATACTCTGCCTGATTTCTTATGCCTTTTGAAAAATACAGGCAATTAATCCTTAGGGTTTCACACAGTTAACGGTACAATCTAGTTCTAAGGTGATGTAAGCTTAACACTGGTTTTATGTAAACATGAAATTCTGCATTCATGTGTAAATATATATAATTTAGATACAGTATTTTTTGTCTTCAGAAAGAATGCAACTATTCTTCAGTCTTGGACCAAGTAATCCAATTTCTGACAGCTCATTAAAAAAAAATTTGAAATGTTCCTCTGTGGGGCATGACTTGGCAATAGCACCCCCTTCCTGTTTCCAAACCAACACCGACAGAATTCCCAGTAGAGGAAAGAAAAAGCCCCAGTCTAAAATGTTTTTTTCTTGTCTAGTGGGAAGCATCTACAACATGCTTTTCTTTACAATCAGAAAATGTCACACCTTTTCAAGCAAAGAATTTTCTCAGACTTTCTAGTTTTAAATGTCATATGAATTTCTTTCTTTTTTTTTTTTCTTTTTTATTTAGTAACTTATGGTTCAGGTAGCAACAGCCTATTTTGAAAGCTATTAAAGTTGTTCAATAACAATATTTCGTATTCTACTTCTTCTACCTTTGCCAAAGTAAGTTATGAGGAAAAAATCTATGCCTAGTGCCTACCTCAGGCACAAGTTTTGGGAACATTCAGTAAGGATGAGTCAGCTGTTTCTCAAAACAGTAAAGAAAAAAAATACTTTGCTCATATGCAGATAGAAAAACCCCAACCATACTCTTTTCTGAGAATATTTTAGTCAGTATGGTTTGAAGCAGGGATGTAAGCTTTGGCACAGTAGTGACTCTGTGGTAAGGGGCATGCTTTTTGCCATCTTCTGAGAAGACGTACACATACATAGCAGAGGAATGAACATTTCTGTTCATTCTTGCTCTCCCTGGTACCTGTTTAGTTTGTCAGTAAATTCACAGGAGAGTTCTTCCACATTGATCATCATCACCCTTTCAGAGTTCAGATGTGGTATTCAGCTCCCACATTATTATCCTCAAACTCACTTCTCCAATCTCACCCACCTGTTGGAGCAGTGTCTGAGCAGGACAAACCCTGCAATGTCTGCTCTGTGCTGCGGATAGTGGCTATGGCCAGGAGCCTGTGGACAGTGCAATGAGGAGAAAGAAGCAGCCTCAGATGGAAAGGAGGAAAGTAAAAGAAGAAATGTATTCTCTGATGGTGCAAGATGGATGAAGAAAAGATGAGCCTTGAGGAAAAAAACATTAAAATCAAGACCTATATGGTCAGGGCAGGGCAGAGGGACAGCAAAAGAAGGGGAGACAGAGAAGAGAAGGGTAAGAGATACATAGGGAAGGAAGTGCAAAACCAGGGGAGGTGGATGCTAATGGAGCATCACCACTGTTACTAAAAAAACTGAGGAGGAGGTAGTCTGAGGATGCAGAAGTCGGTTAAGGCATATGAGACTGGAAAAGCAGATGAGGAGGATGTAAAGGGCACAAAAAGGACTAAGCAGAAGACAAACAAGAGTTTCAAGAGGTAAACCTTAGAGCACCTCTCCAGAGAATTTACATCTGCTACTTAAGAACCCAAGATTCCGATGCAATTAATTAATATATGCAAAATGCAAAAATTTTCACTCCTCCTCAGTTCTTTATTTCCCTCTTCTGTAACCCTCTGCCAATCTGGCAGGCTGCTGTCTTCTGCTGACAAATCTACACTTAAGTCAAGTGGTAGAAGATGTGCTATGAAACTAAAGAGCTGAACCTTCTAATGGCCCATTAAAATAAGAAATATGAAGGCAGCATGGGAGAATGGGACATTTCACCTTTCACAAGAACTTAGATATACATTGGCTTTAGATGTTTGCATTTAAAAAAACCCCAAACATTAAGAGTCTTAATGGGCTTGGCAAGACTGCCAAATCAAATGCTCAAAAATAAAGTGCCAGAATTATGTTTTTCTTGCCATTTCAGATTTAATATACAGCCCTTGGTTACATGATTGCTAAATTCTCCCCCCAAAACCTTTCCTGACACTGTGCACAGGTTCTGAGGAAGAACAGGGAAAAGAAAGGGTGACTACATCAAGAGCTTGGTAAATCCTGAGAACTGTAGCTGTCCTAGCCTTTGCCACAAAATTCCTGTGAGATCAGGCAAACTATGTAAACTGATGACTCTTAAAAAATAATGAATATATTACAGCCACCAGCTTGGCACTTAGAAAATAAAGAACCTCTGCACGTTAAATTTGGGAAGGACTGATCTGAGCAAGTGCTGAGATGAGAGTCAAAGTGCTGTGACTCTATCTGGCACTTCTGACTGCACAGGCTTCTCCTGCTTCCCTGTTTATACAAAGGATATAGTAACATGATCTAAGCTATAGAAATATCGTAAAAATAAATTGATTGTTTTGAATTAAAGTTTAATATCAAGATTCATAAATTCTTCTAGGCTTTTAAAGTCTCCTGAAGCCACTAACTGCATGGGGTTTTCAATGGAAAGTTAGGAATCCAGAGGAATATTTTTTCAACCAGTCCTAAGCTCCTTACTTAGTTGTTTTTTCTAGTTAGGTAGTCTTTAGCAACAATTAATAGATACAAGTTCTTCTAGAGGGTGAGACCTGTGAAGCATTAGATAAACTGCCATCGGAAACGAATTCTATACCACAGTGTGAATTTGTATGGCATACAGGCATAAGGCACAATGAAAACACACTGGCAGATGAAAAAGGTATTCAAGAATTGTCTTTTAGTCTACTATATGAAGTAAGGCATCTGAAAACTACATACCATAAAACCACATGCTTGAAGACTGGATTATAAAGCACACACACAATAGGAGATGAACTGTTGCTGCAAAGGTTGCCTTTCCCACTAACACCTGAATGCCTGATTCTGCAAGCTATGAAGCCTAATTTTTAATGTAACTGCACTTGCAAAAAGGTGAATAGGACTTAAACAATCAGCTCCCATGTTGAATACAACTGTGGTCCTGGAGATACTCCAAATGGAACATACTAGATGAATGCTCTGGTTTGTAAGGGTTACCAAGTTTAATACACTAGATAACCTTGCATGTTTGTTTCTGTCCATGACTACAATTATCTTATCGGAAACTCCAAGCTAGTCTGCAACCAAATCCCATGGGCAGATGTACATCAGTGGCTGGTGTATACCAGCATAATACCTTTGCATTCTAAGGAGAAAAACAGTTCGCAAGGGCTGAAAACTGGGTTGTCCATTTTCAAAGCTCACTGGAGCTGCAAAATGAAAATTGTTTCAGATAACTTGCCTTGTCTGGCAGGGCAAATCCAAATTATAGACATCCTAAACACATCACAGGACACACAAGAGTATTTAGAGTACTCTGATGAGCAGAAGACTTCCTTTCCATGCCCAGCTCACAGTGCAATGCCTACATTCCCAACAGGTTCTTTGCTCTTTTGGAGAGTAGGACTGTTGAGCTGCAACTTGCTCTTCAACCTGTGTTCCCCATATCCTCTGCACAGATTACCCAGGATGGTCTGGAAAGCCAAGCACGTTCAACATAACTATTTATAGGGTTTGTGATCATTTGAACTTACCCAAAATGACTGCATAAACATTTCTGGGTAGTAATGCATTAAGTGGCAAGAACAACAAAGCCTACAATTAGCCCCATAATAAAGAACCTGGCATTTTGTTTCATCCCAGTAACACTACTTCACGTCTTAGAGAAGTCTTATTTTACAAATTTCAATACTGCATTTTTCCCAAGAGAGATATTGCTATTGAATACTATCAGCTAACGTGTGCCAACAGACTTTGGCCAAGTACTTCACCATTATTTCTGAATGAGCTGGATAAATACCTTTTCTGATTTATAGTAAACTGAAGGGCATGGTTGGGAGTTTTGCTCTTGAATTCTGTTCAAAGAAGTAATTTCTTTGTGGTGTTAAAGTTCAATATTTTAAGTTCAGTGCCAAAAACACATTACTCCCTGAGATGAATCATCTGAATAGTAATGGCACACATGCTTCTTAACTGTTCGAGAGGAAAGGCAGGACATATTCTGCTATCATAGCAAAAATCCTCTGTGGTCAGAAACAGCAAAATTGACTACAACCAATCAGCTTCTAGAGAAGCTAAGGATTTGGTTCTTGGTTTTGAACTTTTTAATGTGTATGTTTGTTGTTGTTTTATGTTTATCTCTGGGGGGGTTGGTTGTTTGTTGTTTTGTTTTTAAAGTAATGAGCACCTAGACCTGCTTATGGAAAAGGGGAATGCCAGGCAACACACAGTCCCACCATCAGTTATGACCTGAAGATCAAATAATGTTTTAAACACTCTTTTCTACTTTCTCTGGGCTCTCTCGCCCACTAAGATGACATTAATAATCTCTACACCAGTTTTCTCATCCTCTCTAAGTACCTTCAGGCTTATTGCTGTTTCTCCCACGGAACCTGTACACCAAACTATCTCTCTCAGTTCACTTGAGACTTTGCTAAAAAATCCTTATGTGGCATATCTCTTAATTTAAGCAGTGAATTGGACTGGAGATCACAATTCACCTGAATGATTTTGCAAACACTACTATTAGTCTTTTCACTGTTAAAGAAATTGTATTGGTAGATGTTACTCCTACTGTAAAGCATTTTCTTGTACATTGGTGATGCAAATAGTCCCACATCTGGCTGGTACTTTCTGCACAGTGAAAATGCAAATATTTGCACACAACCCTGCTGCCTGCTGTACTACTGCAGGAATAGTGTTGAGCCTCTAGAGAGAGAGATCAAAATATCAAAGACCTCAGTTCATCCTCCAGAAAGTTCACACCATTTCTACACCCCCTACCTCCTTCCCTTGTGCCACATCCCCTGTGACTGTCTTCTCTTGAATCTCACCCCAGTCGCACCAGCCCACAAAACATTTATACATCTCTGCACCTCGCATTGACTTCCAGTGTCCACACAGGTGCTCTCCCCCTATACCAGTCTACATATCAGATGATTAGGGCTGTGCTAATATAACAATGTATGAAACAAAAAAATGATGGCTCAGGCATTATTGTATTCTCACGGCCCTATTTTTTTTCCTGGCATTTGACAGAGATTCCTCATGAACTCAGAAGCAAAAGTGATTTTTAGAATGGGGTTTTATTAATTTCTAACAACAATATTCTACAAGTATAAGTATTCATGCTTTTAATCCCAACTTTATGAATCCTGCTTAAGTACATGACACAGCCATTAATTACATATAGACTAGCGGCATCCTACACAATTAGTCTTTTAAAAAATTACATTTATAAAGAAGGTCTGCATAAACTTGCATTGCTTGTGTGTGTGTGTGTGTGTGTGATACTGTCAGAGGAAATATTCATAAAGCAGCCACCTCTCCTCAGTCTCCAGGCTCTACTCTGCCTTTATCACTCCTGAGCAGAAAAGGCTCTCTCTGCATCAAATCTTCCTGACAGCTGTGCTCAGCATCTCTGACTGAACAGATATAGATTACCCAAACATCATAATCCATGAGATTTAGTGACATGATGGATTGAACAGCAAAGACTGTTGGTAAGCTACATCTGGGAGACATCTTGATACACTGGACTAAATCCCTGAGCTGGGCTAAACTGTGCTTGGTGCAGGACCTAACAGTGATGAAAAATGGCTTTACATCATATTTGCAGCAAGCTGATCCTGAGATCAGTATGGCAAATGGAGTGTTCTCTACGGCCAGCATCTGACCAGACCTCAATCATGCTGAATTAGAGATTAATTTGTCCTAGTAACCTTAGCCAGATAAAACTATCATCTCCAACTAATCCTTCACTAAAGATTGAATTTCCTGGAAGAGAGATTTTTTTTAAAAACATAACTCACTTGTGTTAAAGAAAACCGAGACACAGAAGAGCAACTGGGTGATGTACAACAGAGCCTCAGTCGGACTAATCAACAGTCTCTTTACAGCAGTACCAGCTACGTGAAGTCAACATCTCTGCAGCTCTTATCTCTCTGAGAGAGTGCAAGGGAAATATGCATCAGTGAAACAACAAATCTATCCTTTTTTGCCATGTTACTTTGTAAATCAAGCTGCAACCAAGCTTAAACCTTGCAAATTACTTCAGTTGCTAAGGAGATCAGCAAATAATTAAGAAAAAATGCAATGATATTACAGTATCAGCAACCAGTCTCCAAGCAATGTCAGATCTTACGAAAGTTTTGTTGCCGAGGGAAGGATCCTCACCGCCTCCAAAATTTTATCTGAAGGCTAAACTTCACAGAAACCCCCTTGCCGACCATTTGGGGGGGCTCCTGCCAGTCTCACGGCGGGGATTGTCCGCTGTAGCCCCAGATTCCTACCGGGAGTCGGCAGAGGGCAAAGTTTCGGCGAGCCCAGCGACCGAGCTAAACCAGCATCGGACCGGGGGCACCCACAGGCACTCCGAGGGGTCTCTGACCGACTTCCCCGGGCAGGCTCGGCCACTGCCGCCCTTCCGCGGCGGAGGCAGGGACCGGGTCTCCCCCGCCCGCTGCCGGGCTGCGCTCGCCTCCGGCGGCCCCTCTCAGCCCCGACTCCTGCCCTCCGGACCCTGCCCCCCGTCACACCCCGGCTACCAGAGGGATGTCTGCTCCGCCACCCCGCCGGGCAGCGTTACCTGGAGCTTCCGATGGCCGCCTCATGTCCGGGGAGCGCGATGCCGGCCCCGCCGCCGCCTGCAGCCCCTGCCCCGCATGCTGCGCTCCGCTCGGCTCCGGGGGAAGTTGCGGGACGCCGGGAGCGCGGCAGCGGCTCCGCTGCGCTCCCCCGCGGACGCAGGCAGCGCCGGCCCGCTGCCCCCGGGAAGGGAGCTGAGGCCCGGAGCTCGGTACCAGCGGCGGGCGAGCAGGGAAGGCAGGAGACTCCCAGAGTGGCGACGGGGTTTTTATCCCCTCCTGCCTCCGCCCTCCCGGTCTCCGCCGCCGCGCAGCACCCGACCCGACCCTACGCCGCTTCCTCCGACGCCCTCCCGGGGGCTTCCGCGGCAGCGGGACGGAGTCGTCGGTGCCCCGGGGGTGGAGCGCACCGGCTGCCCCCGCTCCGCCCCTCGCCTCCCGGGGGCTGCCGCCGCTCCGCCCCGCTCCGGCCCCGCTCCTCACCCGCCGCAGCCCCCGCCGGCAGCGGGAAGGCTCCGCCGCCCGGGGGGGCTCTGCCCCTGCGCTGCACAGCAGCCCCCAGCCCGGCCCGCAGCTCCCCGACGCCGGGCGGGGGGCAGAGAGCTCGGCTGTGCAGTCCCCACCGGGGAAGCCCCTTTGTCGGGAGGGCGCAGCCGAAGACACGGTCCTCGTTAAAAATACATCAAAACTCCCCGTGAGCGGAGATGGAACCGCGGGGTGTTTGTTCCTAAGGGGCGGATAAATATAAAAGGCATTGTGTTAGCTCTAGAAAACCGTCCTCCGGTTAATTAAATGGTCAAAACCCACGGAAGCGCCGTCGTAAACTAGGCTTTGATGGGAGCAGAGGAGTATAACAAATGATATAAGGGGTTATCTAAAATTAGTTGCCGCGTACAAGGATTCTCTTTACCGTGGAATCTGTGGGAGAACTGCTGCAAATCAAATGGGGATGTGTGACCAGATCAGGAAGAGGCAAAGCTGCAGCTGAAAGCCAAAGAACACATTTCCTTCTGTTTCACACTGATTTTAACCTCCCCCGGCCAAATTTCTCACGACATTTCCATCATAATTTAGAGTACCCTACATTTAGAGACTGAAACTGAACATGGGCTACTTTGGCAAATAACAGAGATCGGGGATTTATTGTCATCCAGACATACAGTTTATAGAACAGTTTTCAGCAAATGGGCTTGCATATTAAAGCTGCTGCAAATCACACTTTTCTTATAAGGACACATAGAAAAGTGATTTTTAATATGAGAGTTTGTGGCTACATATAAAGCTAAAGAGTTCCTTGTCCTAGAATTCACTCTACAGGCAAACTAAAATTCTTTAGTACTATATAAGGTATAAGCTAAAGGGTTCCTCATCCTAGAATCTACCCTACAGGCAAACTAAAATTCTTTAGTACTATATAAGGTATAAGCTAAAGGGTTCCTCATCCTAGAATCTACCCTACAGGCAAACTAAAATTCTTTAGTACTATATAAGGTATAAGCTAAAGGGTTCCTCATCCTAGAATCTACCCTACAGGCAAACTAAAATTCTTTAGTATGATACAAGGTATATGTTGAAGATCAGATTCAATATAGAATGAAGGCTGGTGAGATATAGGTGATACTGCTATTGTTTTAAAAGTCTTTTTGAACACCACCTTAGAGTAAAAAATTAGCTTTTTATTCATCATTCTTATTTTGTGCTGAATTTCTGTATTTCTATGCAGTTAGGCTATACAGCACTGAAGCAATTTTAATCTCGATGTTATTGATTCAACACTGATTTGTTTCAGACTCTCCACTGGACTATTCATTTGTTTAAAGAAACTTGTTATCTTCATTTAGACTAAACCATTAAACTTTCCTGGTGACCTTTCCTGGTGTATTTTGATACTACAAAATATTGGGTGAAATTTAAGTCGATCACATTACCAGTACAGTCTGAGGAAGAGTGTAATCACTTTTGTAGTCTTCCTTCCCCTGCTTTCAAAACTGAAAATGTTGAGCCTGCATTCTTCTTAAAGACCTACTTATGGAATGAAAATTTCTTCTGTGGTAGCATATGGCGTAGCTGTCCATTTGTGAGTTTTGTGCACACTTTGATTGAAGTAAACTGGTTTTGAAATACTAAGAATTTTAATTGCAGCTTGTTCATACCTCAGTAAGTGTGGAGGACTGGTAGGTGCAAAGTGACCGTACTGCTTGTAGCTAGGTTATTTAGATTCCAGCCATGAGATCTGGACATAGTAATAATTGCTCTGGGGAAGGCAGGATCCAGATCAAAGTGAAGTCCAATACTTGAAACAATAAGAATTTTGATTTCCATTTTTATTTTTCTTGTTAATGCTGACTGGGCTTTGCTTTTTATATTGGAGATCTCAGGGCCCAGATGCTCAAAAAATTGATGGGAGTTGTGATCATCCTTTCATGAACTGCTCAGCTTACAGAGAGAGGCCATCTGCCAATAAGCAGACTTAGCAGAGAAATCATGATCAAGGGATGTATCGAACGGTCTGAAAGGAGTTCAGAACCACAGGATTCTTATGAGTCTGGAAACAGCTGGTTGTAAGCCCAGCAACTGTTCGTTCCCACAGAATGCTGACAAATTTGAACACGGCATGATGCAGTCTAACTCTTTGTGCTATTTCACAACATAAAGGTGCTTTTGTCCCTTATTACATACTAAATTACAAGGAAGATTGCTTTTTAAAATCTAATTTGGATGAGAAAAATTGATATTTAGCTTTCCTCTGCCAAATAGCACTGATGTGAAAACAATACCTATCCAGTATCTTTGTTGATCATACACGGGCACAAGCTGTGTGAAGCTGACAGTACATTAATTAGGATGTGAAACCTCTCTTTTGATAATCTCTACAAATGTAAGGTTTCTGGCATCACCAATAGAGATTCTTGTTGCAGAGAATTGCTGATAGCTGTCTGCTCCTTCCAAAACCATCAGGATCCTGCCTGTGTTTCCCTGCCCCTGCACCAAACTATCTATTAGAGTGAAAGCTTTTCAGTGCTTGTTTTCACATCCTGTGCAGTGCCAGACAGACTGATGAGGCTTGATAAGGTCTTTTAATAACAATATTTACCATGTGATTTTGAAAGCCCCCACGAATACAGAAATGCCTCTAGTATCTTCAATATTAAGTTTCTTTATTAAAACGACAAATTTATTACAGTTGTATAATGAAATTGATCATTAAAAAGACTCTTTCAAAAGCCATTTGGCTACAGGGAGTTTGCAATACCTTCTTGAACAAGCAATGTAACTACTGCGCTAGAGATTAGCTAGGAAGGGGGTACTGAAAGAAAGGAATATCCTCCACCTCTCCTCTTACACTCTGCTTCTTTCAGGGGCATGGTTTTTCTGCCATAGTGCTCATGCGGGAAGAAGGATTTCCAGCCTCTAGTTTAAGGCCTGGTTACATAAATTACAGCCATAAGATACCACACAAAAAAAGGGTCTCAGAGAGACATATTCCTTTTTTGTGATTCCTCCTTTCCATCCTGAATTAATTCTGTTTCAGTCTGGGGGTTAGGGTACTTCAGTGAGCTGGAAGAAGTGGCCTGCAGTCCCTCTGCGTGAACTCTGAGACCCCAGAAGAAGATAGGGATGAAAGTTGCACAAGCACTTAACTATAGATTTGTGAGTACCTGAGGGGAGTCCTCTTCCCCCAGCTGGCACAACGTTTTCAGTAAAGTCTACACCAAACAGTTTGACAACATCTGCCAAGCCCCTTAGCGGTGAACACGTGGGCCATGGATCCTGTCTGGACTTCACTGTGAGACACAAGCACAAGTGCTTGGTCCTGTCAAGGCTCTAACACTTTTGGCACGCCCTGAAGCAGAACATGTCCTCTGCCCTGTCTGGGTGACTCTGGGAATCCTGCAGTGCCTCAGGGGATGGAGAGAACAAAAAGCAGGTCTGGCAGGAATGGCTGTGGCAGACAAGTGTTTTAAGACTTTTATCAGATGATAAGCAAAACTGTCACTTGAAAGTTGCAATTGCTCTTAGGGTAGTTTATTGGGTCTGGCTGATACGGAAGTCATTTTCTCCATAGCAGCTCTCACAGTGCTGCTCTTTGCTTTGATAGCTAGAAAGGTGTTGATAACACACCAGTGCTTTGGCTACAGCTGAGCAGCTCTGGTACAGCATCAGTCCTGTTTCTCAGCATCCCCCCCCTTCCAGCAGTAGGCTGGGTGTGGGCAAGATCCTGGGAGGGGACACAACTAGGCCAGCTGACTCAAATTAACTGAAGGGATATTCCATAACATATGGTGTCAGCTTAGATATAAAAGCTAATAAAAAAGCAGGAGGAAGGGGTGGGGACTTCAGTTGTTTACAATGTTTGCCTTCCTGAGCAACTGCGATGTGTGTGCTGCAGCCCTACTTCCTGGGCGGGGGCCTGAAATCGCTTGCAGGTAGGAAGTAGAGAATAAAATTATTGTTCTTTGTCTTTGCTCATGTGGATGCAAACTTTTGCTTTTGCTTTAATAAATTGCCTTATATCAGCCTATGAGTTGTTTTCCATCTTATTTTCTCACCCTGTTCAGCTGGGGATGGATTGGCCTGGTGGGCACCTGGTGTCCAGCCAAGGTGAAGCCACCGAAAATAATGATGATAAAGCTGAGTTCCTATGGATGAGGATCAGGGAGAAGGGTAACAAGGCAGACATCCTGGTGGGAGTCTATTATAGACCATGCAACCAGGATGAAGAGGTGAATGAGCTATTCTCTAAGCAGCTGGCTGACATTTCACTATTGTCAGCCCTTGTTCTTCTGGGAGACTTTGACCTGCCTGATATCTGCTGGAAACTCAGCACAGTGGAAAGAAGGTAGTCTAGGAAATTCCTGGAGTGTTTGGAAGAAAGCTTCCTGACTTGGGTCACAACAACCCCCTGTAGTGCCACAGCCTGGGGCAGAGTGACTGGAAAGTGGTCCAGTGAAAAAGGACCTGGGGTTGCTGGTGACAGTGGCTGAACATGAGTCAGTGTGTGCCCAGGTGGCCAAGGTCAATGGGATCCTGGCTTGTGTCTGAAATAGTGTGGCCAGCAGGACCAGGGCAGTGATTGCCCCTCTAAACTTGGTGTTGGTGAGACCACACCTCAGATCCTGTGTCCAGTTTTGAGCCCCTCCCTTCAAGAAAGACACCGAGGTGCTGGAGTGAGTCCAGAGAAGGGCAGTGAGGGTGGTGAAGGGTCTAGAGTGTAAATCATATGAGGAACAGCTGAGGGAACTGGGGTTGTTTATCCTGGAGAAAAGGAGGCTCAGGGGACACCTTATCACTCTCTACAACTGCCTGAAAGGAGGTTGTAGCGGGGTGTGGGCCCTTCTCTTCTCCCAGGCAGCTTGTGGCAGGATGAGAGGACGTGGCCTCAAGCTGCACCAGGGGAGGGTCAGGTTGGACATCAGGGATAATTTCTTCCCTGAAAGGGTGGTTAAGCATTACCCAGGAAGGTAGCGCAGTCACCAACCTTGAAAGTGTTCAAGAGACAACTGGAGATGGCACTCAGTGCTATGGTTTAGTTGTCATGGTGGTGTTGGGTCAAAGGTTGGACTCAATGGTTTTCGAGGTCTTTTCCAAGCTTAATCATTCTGTGATTCCTTTCGGCTCTGCTTTCCAACCAGTTTGAAGCTGTGCCCTGAGAATAACTTTTCTGTTCCACCAGGACACTACTCGCCAGGCTGCTCAGTCTCCAAGGAATCAGACTCTTTTCTTCTTTTTCTCTTTTTTTCTTTCCTGCTGAAAAGCTCCTCTTTTACCCCCACGTGGAATGAAGGCTATTTATTAGACTAAGGACAAAGGAAATGAGTGAGTCCTTAGACCGGTGTGGGGATGTGAGAAGATTGTACTCACTCCATACCTGGACAAGTGGTTCCTTGCTCTCCACACTTAGGCATTCAGAAGTGACTGAATTCCTTTCTGTCCCTCAAACATATTTATTAGTCTGTGTTTTGACTTTCATAGCTCTGCAGGTCTAGAGGGGATGTTTGAAGACATCACCTGTCCACCAGTGCAATCTTTTCTCATTCTTTCCTCAGAAATGCCATCAGCTGGTAAGTACTGTTGAAAAGGGAGTAAGAATGGCTAACGTTTAGTAGAGCTTCTCATTAGGAGTGTGTGTATTTCAGAATAAAAGCTTTATACTACTTTTATTTGTTGATATAGCCCTGACTTCTGTCCCTTTTTATGTTCAAATGCCTCTTTAGTACCGAAGATACCGGTTCCTCAATTTAGCAGATTGCTGTTACTTGCAGTCCTCTCTGATGTCTTTGTTTTTCAAGGATTTCGTAAGACCAAAGACAGGAACAAGATAATCAGATACATCTTAAATGTCTCTGTTTATCAGATTGCTTTACTTTACTTGCTGTGTGCTGGCACCATCAAGTTTGTGTATAACTTACTGAGCATGCAGTTTATATCCTGGGTAATTTCTAAAACACTGAAAGAGTTTAAACCGAGATATTCCCCATCCAAAGGTGTGTTTCATACATTGAATGAAAAATAAATGACCATTCTGAGATGAGTTCTTATTTTGAGGTAGATTTGGTCTTGAAATCTAAAAGTTTGGAAAAACTGAGGTGTCAGTGGCTTTGTGTGCCTTGTGGATTTTTAGGGTCCTTAAGTCTTTAAATTTGCAGATCTCAAAACACCCAAAGACCTTGTTAAGCAGTATTCAAGTCTTCAGAGCATGTTTATATGCAAGGAAGGCATATAAAGGCAATTTATTTTCATTTTCGATTCCGCATGGTGAACTTGAGAAAATGTTACAAATTAATATACAATAACAGTAGGTTATTGGTTAACTGAATTGAGCCTTTAAAAGTAAGGACATTTGGGAAAGTAATTTTTCATGGCCTTGAGCAGTCTATTTTAAAGCAGTATGGTAGCTTTTCTATGATAACAGGTAACTTAACCTTTAAAATGCAGTTCTTCATGCAAATAAACCTGGGTAATGGACTTTAAAAGGTGATTTTGCAAGCCCTCGGGCATCACTTATTTCTTGGAACACCATGTCTCTCTCACATATCCAAAATAAAGCAGGAAATCTTTTTAGAACACCAGATTCATTTTGCATTGTAATGGAATGTAGTGAGTTCCTACAGTAAATGTAAAATATTGTCTAAAGAGAGAACATGCAAGTGCATTTTCTAATGAAACATGGGTACCACCCCACAGCAAATATAAAGTATTTGTGAATACTCTAGATCTGCAATATCAATCATGAGGTAAAGGAAGATGGACAGTCTCACTCTTGGCTTTAATTGTTCATGGATACAGTACTAGAGTGGCTGTACTTACCAGGAGTTATAGTTCAAACCCATTTTGTGGGTATGTAGCACTGGTAGGAGATTGAGGAGGTTCTTGAAGCATTTCATATTGAATGTGTGACTCATTTAATTAGCTCCTACGTCCTGCTCCCCCTCATACTTTTCATGGTGCTTCTGCACATTTTCTGTCTCATTCAAAGACCCCACATGCTGAGTATGACAGATCATGAATGGTCAGTCTTAAACATGATCTGTCAGGCGAGTGTGCCTGGACTTAGAGTGGGAGAGAGCACAGGAGGTAGTGCATTGCACAGAAAAAAAATAAGAAAAAATAAAGGTAATTAAAAAGCCCATCTAGAAGATCAGTACTGCCTTCCTCTGCATTCCTTCTCCCCATAGGGCTCAAGGTGTGTGCTGTGGGCCTCCATTCTGTGACCAGTATGTGGAACCCCATATCACAGTGCCACAGGATTCCCCGGACTGGCACAAAGACACCAGATCTGGTACAGCAGTGCTGTGAGTTTGCTCAGGCAGTGTGTGGGGGTGTAGTTACATATCTGAAAAGGACAGACAAGTTTCTGCATACAAATTCCTTCAAAAGGGAGTTAAAGATCTGTAACTCCTCATAACAATGAGTTATGGCTGCAAGTCAAGAGAAATACTTTTTAGGAGATGTAGAACCAATGTTTTATTTTTACATTTTATAAGAGAAGAAACCGTATCTCCTAACAATTATTGTGATGCCTTTCGCCCAGCCTGTGTCCTTTTAAAATCAGATATTTTACCACTAGCTTTTAGCAAGAAGCTGACAAATAACATAGGAAAACTAAGTAGGAAAGAAATAAAATTGTATGTTACTTTGGTGAACAATGTTTACTTTGCAAAGGCTTTTATGATCCATAGTAGTCCAAGCTAAAACTGCTCTGACTTTGCTTCCACTAATAACAGTGACGAGCCCAACCACCTATTAATTTAGTTACTTTTGTGAAAAAAAGGATATAGGGAAAAATGTATTCAGAACTGCTACTATGATCCTAGACATGAAGACAGCTTCTATGCTTATTTCTTTAGGCAATATATCATCTGGAAATAAAAGGACACATTGCACATTATTCATAACCATGCATCTTGAAAGCAGCAAGGGTGACTGTAAGGGTAGAATTTTGTTTATATGCAGACTCATGTTCATTATGCTGCTTATTCTTTTTGTTACAACCATAAACCAACACAGTCCACTGCAGCAATTCCATAATATGTCTCCAGATGTGTCTCCATAATGACCACATTGCTGCCTTCTTGTTTGCAGTGCTTTTGGGAATGCTGGAGTGGCCCCTCACATGGAACGTACTTCTGACTCACTTCAGATTTTGCAGAGAACCTTTGCCTTCTTTCAGTTTCAGGACTGAAATGATTGCAGTGTTGTTCACTGCAGTTTGCTCTCAGGTAAACTTGTGTTTGCAGAAATTAGAATTCCCTGTCCTGCTCTCTCAGTCTTGCTTGTGTCTTGTGCAGAGGTGAAAGTCAGTATCAGCATCTGTTTTAGGCTAAGTTCATAGTAAAGAGGTGCCTAGGAGTCTCCTTTAAACCCTGATATTTGTAAGAAGGGAAATAGTCATTTAAAAAAATAATGGAGCTTTTTTATTTGACTATGTTTTGAGGCATATGATCCGACAAAAGTTATGAGACCTAATTATGGATTTGATCATATCCCAGTTTCAAAATAGCAGTTAATGCCTGTATTAAAATGAATACATTTTTATTAAGAGTAAATTCAAGAACATATTATGTATTCTTATCAGTGTACTCAGTTGAGGTTGTGGTCTTTTCTATAGGGATTCATTTCCAATGCACCTGGTGGCTGATAGCATCTGAGTGCTTGGGTTTTGAAAAATGGGGAACTGAGAAAAAGTAATATATTCAGAATAATCAGAAAATATTTCAAAACAGCTTATACTTTGAACTTCAAATGTATCGGAAAACGAATTGACAAGTCTAGAATTTGAGACCTATTTTAAAGTGGAGAAAAAGACCATTTGAAACAAATGAAGGAGAGAAGCATCTTTTTATTTGTGGAAAAAAACCCCATTATGCTGCAATAAGAAGCTTCTACAATCCATTGCTTTAGTCACCACCTCCAGTGACATTAGGTAAAGCAGAAATATTTGGGAGCACAGGAGGCCATATGGTAGAGACTTACCCTTTCTATCTCCCTGTTTATTTCTAGTGTCATTTCAATGTTCTGAAAAAGCAATTCTTTATTTCAAATCCTGAAACAAGAAAACTTTTTTTTTTGTCTTTGCATTTTCACTTGATTACAAACTCTGATGGAAGATTTTCATATGAATGGAGCATCTGCTGGGTATCCTGTCCAGATGGAATCTCCAGTAAAGCTAAAAACCTCACGTTCACTTGTTTGTTTCTTCTTCCCACAGTCAGAGAATTTGCTTGTTACTTCTCCTTCACCCAGTGATTATTTTTATGAAGCTTTTAGGTCTAACATTATGTCTGAGACTTCTGTTCTTCTGTAAGTTTGGCTGAAACTTGAAGTCCCTGGGGAGACAGACAGCTACAGCGACAGACAGTCTGTCTGCATAAGCCTCATTTCCTTGAGACACCATGCTAGAAAGAAAACAGCTGAGATGAGATTAGAATGCCCAGTCCCTGAAGAAGGAGAAGTGGGAGATACTCTGCACTGGCTGTGCCATTAGTGCCTTTAAGAGTGGGGGACTGCAGTCAGCTTTGTTAATGGTTGTGCACATACGGCATAATTGATTTCAGCAGGTGCTTTCGCTCAGTAGCCACTATAGCCTCATTTATGGCTGGTTTTATTGATAAGAGACTGAACAGACTCATGTTGGTAGGTATTGCTGAAGTTAAAATTGGGTAATTCTGGTAAATGACACTGTAGAGTCTTCTGACCTGCTCAATTCAAAAAGCTTTAAATATGCAGGAGAGAATGGACATCCCTCCATCTATTATTTATTCAGGTAAACTTATCCCATCATCAGTTCCCTGAACTGATCTTACTTTTTCCTCTCTTGGGCTATATTTTTGTTAATAAGACTTTTCAGATCTACCAGAAATTTAAAATACAAAATCTGAGGCTGCCTAAGATCATCATGGTATCCAAAGGACTTTTTTTTTTGCCCAGGACATACTTGTCTATATCATTCTTGTCAGTAAGTAACCAGAAGGAAGAGATTTAGAAAGCAGATTTCATAATGTCAGATCTGCCTTCAGCTGATTTTCTGTAGGTTTATTATTAATATGAACTACTGTGTTCAAGGAAATAGAAAAAAGCCCAAAGTTTTATTTGCATTAGTAAATAACATATTTTAAATGGAAAGCCTACACTCCAAGCAGTGGAAAAAAATTTGCATTCTAACCTTTGGAAGGAATTTTTGGTCTTCTGCCACAAGAACCAATCAGTTTTTATCAAATACTTTATTATTTGATAACTCCCTGTGCCCTCACAAATGATTGTGCTTATTTTCCATCAGCCATCTGACTGCTAGAATCTTGAAAAACAACGCATGGTGAGGTAAAATAACTGCCATTCTTTAACCAACCAAGTCTGCTTTTCTCCTCTGGTAAGTTCCTAGGGTTTTTTTGGCTACAGAGAACATCTGCTTTTAACGAACACAAGTCAATAAAATTAGTATGTATGTTATTATGAGGTTTCCTTCCCTTTCTATGTAAGTATGATTAGCATTTTGAACTCCAGATACCTTCTCTGGAGTTTAAATATAGCTCCCTGTTTTTTTGGCATCACTGCAATATTGATGATCGTACGCATTGGAAGAAGCTGCAAGGAGACAGCAATTTGTGCACCTTCTGTCGTTGTTCTTGGCCTCACATAAATCCATGAATACATTTCTCTCTGGATTTCCTTGAACTGATTTCTGTATTCATGCTTGTGTCCAGTAGGATCTTACAGAGGTCAGTGTGAGTGGAGACTACAGTAAGATTAAGATTTGAGTAAGAATCTGAGTCTGTTTTAAGTACTAGTTCACTTTTTTTTTTTTTTGTTTGGCAATTGAAGTGCAAAGGTTAATTTTCTTAACTTGTAGAACTAAGTTTTGAGAGTCAGGTTTTTTTTATATTAGAACAATTTTGGTTTTTTCATCTTTGGCCATTGCTACCTATTACATCTTGAACAGTCTGTACCAGCACAGTTTCTTCTGTCCTTTGTTGTTTATGGGTTTTGTGACGTGACTTGTGGCCTGCACCCAGCCAAATATCAAAGCGTGTTCTCAGACAGTATGCATAAATGGTTTTACTGAGGTATCAGGTCATCTATGCTCTTTATTCCTTTGTTTAATTAGTGCCATCAGTATCTGCAGGATTATTTAGTCTTTGTATTACTGCAGATCTTTTTGGCTGGGAAACTGGAAAGATATAGCCAGTACTCATCTACTCATCCTATTTTCAAACCTTGCCTATTCACCTCTGGTGGTGAGATCCAGCAGTCCTCTGCTTCTCTCACATTTTTCTGAACCCTGCCATAACTGTGGAGAAATAGCTTGGTATTTTTGAAGGAAATAGAATTTCATATGTTAGAAAAAAAAAAGTTTGGTGTGTTTGGCAAAACTCATGTAACAGCTAACATCACCTCAGCCAAGCCACTGCTTTTGAGACATGCCATTCCCATTCAGAGCTTTTATTTAGATGAAGACATAACAAAAACTTATTTTAGCCAGACTTGATTTTAGGTTTAATTTGGACTGACAGTACATGGCTGACTGATACTTGAAGTTAGAGATCAGGTATGTTCTCATGTAAACTTATGCTCCAGTCTGTCAGTTTGTAGATTTTTAAGAAATGACCAAGGGATTAATTTTGGAAGGGCTAGTAACGCCTTATTTTGTTGAGATAACTGAGTAATTTCCATTGTAAGTTTCAGGTTTTGGTTGCTGATAACCTTGGAAATATTTCATAGTTGGAGAAAAATATCCCACACTGTCTGTCTGCCTCAGTTGGTGCTTGATTAGGAAGTGTCAGATATTTCTGAAATGTTCTGAAATATATCTAGGGAAAAAAGGAACAACCGGTATTGCCTGTGTTAACATTTATGATGAATTTTCCCTAGCACCTCATTTTGCAAGAATTTGTGAGGAAGTAGTCAATTTGTAAATCTTTGAATAATTATGTTTTGCACATTAATACACCATATACCTTAAAAATTCTGCCTGGCACTGTAAATGCCCTAGTCTAGGATGGAGCAAGGAGAAAAACTATTCTTTGGTCTTGAACCTGACACCTGAACTGGGAGTCCGTCTTTTTCTTTCTTTCTTTCTTTCTTTCTTTCTTTTTTTTTTTTTCCTAAGGATCACTGCTGGGGACAGAACAGCTGGGAGAAGGGAGATCCTTCTGTGGCAGTAGGGAAGAGAAGTGCTTAGAGGTGGGTATGAGAGCAAAACGGTGATGGAAAAATAGTAGGCAATGGGTTAACTGCACAGAGAGAAGTTATCACCTAAGGTAAACACGGGCAAGCTCATTTCCTGTTGACATTGTGTGATCAGCTAGTGGCAATCAGAAACCCTAATAAAACCCAAGATTTATCAAAAAATCAGGTAATCATGGAGAGTTTTGGATGGGAAGGAACTGTTGGAGATCATCTGGTCCAACCTCCCTGCTAAAAGCAGATCCAGCTGTGAAGTCAGATCGGGTTTCTCAGGGTCTTACCTAGTTCCAGCCTCTCTGAGCAACCCTTTCCTGTGTCCCACATTGGCTTGTCCAAGTTGAGAAAACTTTGAGCCTCTTTCTCAGGCAGATATAATTGACAAGCTGTCTCCTGAGTGGAAAACCTCTGAATCACTCAATGCTGCCTAGTAACATTGAGTAAATTGTTGATTTCAGTGTAAATATTGGCAGTGGATGGCAGCTTTTTGTGAGATTTCTGACAGTGGTTTTCTGTGAGACTTGTGTAAAATGAGGTGTACAGATAGCTTGCAGCATCTTTCTGGAGTTACAGAGATGTCTGCTGTATTCCCCTCATTTTTGCTGCATCCAGAAATGTACTTTTTCCTCTGTCTTCTGTCCTTTTCCCCAGTTTACCTGTTTCTAATCTAATGGGAAAGAGATCTTACTGGAAACTAAGCTTTCATTCAGATAAGCCTGTCTCTGTGTGAGCCACCACCTGCTCCTAACGGACACCCCACTCAGCCTGAAGATTTAACTTGGCAGAACTCAAAGTTCTCAGGGAAATAAACTTTACAATTTATCCTGACATCCACCCAGGCACATCATATAGTACAGCAAGTTAGGTAAGATTTTTTAAGAGCATTGCAAAAAGGAAAAACAAATAAAAGGACAAAAAGCAATTTTGTCCATATCTCTGTTGTACAAATTAATTAAGAATGTTTGAAAATCTAGAACAATATTTTGATTAACGGTAGTGGCTTGTTTCAAGCTTGTATGTCTAAGTCTTCTAGATTAAAAAAAAAGTATGCATATGTCTTGCATCCAAAAATAATTTCAATTTACAAATATGGACAATATTTATGTCAGCACCAGATTTGGTCATGGCAGTATAGCATCTGGCATGTGGGATCAGCAGCACAGTCAGCTGTTGTATGAAATAGCAGCCTTGGTTTTTATTTCTGATTTTTGCCTATTTTTCCATTCATCTACAAATGGACAAAAACAAGTCAGGAAAAAACCCTGCTGCTAAGCTTCTCTTTGAAAGTGTAAGGTGGTGAATACATAGTTCCTTTATGTGGGTTTCATTAACACAGAATCTTTCTGCAGGTTTTCCAAGGCAGTAAAGGCTGTTCAATCATTCTGCCTGTGTATCTGTGTATCTCTGTTCCATGAGAACAAAGTTTTACTCCACTGTTCAACGTTAACAACGTTTTCTCAGATGAACAGACCTTTTGTTATTAGGTTACTTAGATATAGTTCCTATTGCAGCTGAGTAAGGAAAACCTTCCCTGGGAGAAAACCTGCAAATTGCCTGCTCTGTTTGGTCTGCTGCTGGCCAGTCACCCGGTGAATGCTGCTCAGCAACTCTGCACAGCACAGCTGGCAACCAGCCCCAGCCCTGGGCTTGGAGGGCACGGGTAGTGAGGGGTTGTGGGGAGAGATGGGTGACACTGTGACAGGCAAAAGAGGGTCATCACAGGAGGAGAAACTGGAGCTACTGCGGCAGGGGGAAATACAGCATTGCAAGATCCGTAAGATTGAAAGCCTCAGAAATTCCTTTGTTGAAAGAAGTTGATACTTTTTAACTTAAAAGTGATATATCAAATTTAAGTCATGGTGATGCTTTATAGTAAGCTATCCATTGTGGTTAAATACAGGCTCATATTCTTCTGGACTCTGAACTCTGATCTGAAGCTTTGCTGGACTTCTGTGGACACATAGTTATGCTTTTAGGGCATCTGTGTTTGACCTGTGTACACTCATTCCAAACTGATTAGTACACTGTGTGCTCTGATTGTTTCTCTAACACACTTAATTCACAGAAATATTTATATGCTTCATCTGTACCTAAAACCTAAAAAACCCTTTTTGTTAATAGTAAAAAAACCCATATATGACTGAATGACTGATAGATAACTTCTGGTGGTGAAATAATTGTTGTAGAAATATACTGTCTGGTTTCATTTGTGAAGTCCTTTTCTTATAGACTTGATAGTTCTCCAGCCAACCTTCAGAAGATTTAGGCAAAGCCAGGAAAGTCCCTTTGTAGTCCTGCAATGTTCAAGTCAGGCAGAAGGATCTACCCTCCCCCCAGGCAACAGGTCATTTTTCAGGTAAAGACACTCTCAGGGACTACTCCTGGGGAATGGAAAAAGCATGTCAAAAGATGAAGTGAAAAATCTTGAACACACTTGACTGGAGAAATGCCCTCAACTCTTTGCAGTCCAGTCATAAAGAAAGTACTGCAAAGGAACTGTTTTTGTGACAAACTTGCTCATGGGCATTCAGAGTACAAAGTGCTTTGTGTGGTGATTTGTGCCAGACATCTTGGGACCAACAGTATAGTTTTGGATCTCTTCCAGCATTTTGAGATGGAAGGATGAGAAAAGAATTGATCTTTCAGTTTTTCTTAAATGTGGCTGGATTTGCATTGCTTGGCATTTGTTCCTTTCAAGTGTTAGTTGAAGAGCAATATCATAGTGATGTTGCTTAGCTCATTTATCAGTGTTTATGCGTGGATTTGCAAAATATTTGTGAAGGTGGGTCCCATGACTATTTTAATTTCACAGATTAAATGTTTGAGGAACAGAGATGGGTAACAACAGACATTCTAAATGACATCAGGTAAATGGAAAAACTGGAAGTATACATGTTTATTGCCTTTTTCCATGCCATTTCCCACAGAGATTTGTCTAATAGTTGGTTCTACTTTGATGTGGGAGATACAACTTCTAAAGGGGTTTTAGAACCATGAAGGCGTGGTTTCTTCATGAAAAGAGTTGCTAGCGCTTTCCTTGAAAGTTGATAAAGTGATCTAATTAATTCTACATCTATTAAGTGATGAAGACTTTAGAAAATGAAGCCTGATTATGGAAAAAACCCTCATACCATCTCCTTCCTGAGTAGGTTTTGCTGTGGTGTCTCTGTTCTGGAGTGAAATGAGTATTTAACTAAATTAAATGAGCTTTGCGCAGAAATGAAAACAACAGGCCTCCTCTTTAATTCAAGGTAAACACTATTTCTGAAAGACTTGATTTCCTTTTAAATATCTGCTAACCAAATGTTAATTTCCCAAATTTAAAACTAATATTTGCTAACAGCAAAATGACCATCAATCAGTACTAAATTTCCAGGAACACAGACATGCACATAATGCCTGATGAAATATGGTGATGTAAATGAAAATCACCTGACTGAAGAGGGGCAGAACCAGCAGCAAGATCATTTCTGTGACTCTCATTTCTTAGCTATTTCTTTCCTCCATACACTTCAAGGAAAGAAGGGGCTGCAGTGCCTTTTTCTGTTGTCCATGCAAACAGGCAGAGAGATCCACATATGTACTGTGCCAGTTACAATTATTTTTAATGTGTGTTCTCCAGCAATGTATGCAGCCACAATTTGTCAGTAGTAAAAAACGGGGTGTCCACCATTTTCCATGATAGTTTGTTTCAGTATTTGCTCATCCTACCTGTAGCAACCACTGCTTTTCTCACCTTGTTTTGGAATGGTTTCTTTTTGAATCTTTGGCTTCAGTTATGTCTTTGACATATGCATTTTACAGATAGGCATGGTACATGAAGACCTGCCAGGGTGCTAAGAATTTAGCATGACCTTGACAAAAATCCTCGTCAAAGTCTATTGTTATGCTTTTCTGCTACAACATGCCAACACGTCACTCAGTAAACCATCTCTGTTTAGGAAATTTAGCTTCAAGGCTGAGTATGTTTGAGTAGGAACAAAAAGTCCTTCTGCATGTAATAACCAAAAAAATTACTTCTGTTTTATGATTAATTAAAAATTGATCTAGCTTTGCTTAAGAGTAATAAACATTCCTGAGACAAGAATCTGAAAAAGAGCAGAACATGCAATTGCAAGTTCTTTTGACTCTGAAATTGTGCGTTTATCCTGGATATGTCTAACATGCATATAATTTGATTCAAGCTTAGTGCAAGCCAGAATTAGAACAGCAAATTGCTTACTTTTAGGAAGAAGTGTAATCCAGGGCTTTGCTGCTTACATTATTTGTGTAATTAGAAAAAGGCTGTGGTCGAAGTCACTAGTTTAATCTCCAACAAACTGTAGCTTTTGATAACCTACTGAGATTGAAATCACAAAGCCACTTTTTATTAGTTAAAAAGAAATTTTAACTAATCCATAACTAAAAGAACAGTGAATTTGTCTTTTTATAGTGTTATAATAACACTGCAACTGGAAATGAAACCACAGTTTCTTAATTACTTTACATGATTGAAAAGTTGATTTTATTATTCAAAGATAATGTGTAGATCACGTCTAATATTTACACAACAGCAGTTCAATATTTGGATTCTCAGAGAAAAGTCTGCTTGTTTCATTTTCAGATCTGGTCTAGTGATAAATTCTCAGTTATCGTAATACACACTTCAACCTTTGTCTGCCCTCTGGCTGTTAATAAAATTTAATCTAAGTGATATAATTCACTGATCATAAATCGTGATTTAAACTAGTCATCAAAAAAACTTAAATTGTATATTTTTTAACCTTTTTTGCATATTTACATTTCAATTAGGTTCTGTATAATGGCATCCCCAATATAACTCATTTGAATTGTGACTTTCAAGTAAACTTACCTTTACACTTGAAGATTCATCTTGACTTAAAAAAGATAAAATCTTTTTTAGCTGAGCAACTTCTACAGTGTTACAATTATTTGTAATTGTTTATTGAGTTTTTTCAACATGGAAAAATGTAAGCAATATATTTCTTCATTACTTAGTAATTAATTTGTATATTGGAAGTTATGGCAAGCTGCATTTGATTGGAAATTAGGAACCACTCAGACAAAAACCAGATTCCTTTCTATTGAATTAGAAACCCTGCTTCACTTTAATAAAAGCAATAAAGATATCAGGTGCTTATATTACTGTATTGCATGGAAGAAATTCTGACAGTACTTAATAGTTGAAGTGAATCTGGAGAAGACCGAGTCTTTCAAAGATTTAGACTTAATAGATCCTCTCTGTCTCATTTTTATTTCTGAGCTGAAAGAAGAAGACAAGGCTTATTGCTTTCTTGACTTTTCATTTGTCAACCAGATAATCTGATTCAAGGGCAAAAAAGACAATGTCCTGAAAAAAAAATTTTCAAATTTTAATCACTTTGTGTTCTAGACAATTAGCCAGTATGTTCCGTCTTTCTTAAAATTCGTACAAACTTGTACTACTTCAATGACTATCATTTGCTATGGTTGGTATGACTGATGCGTGGTAGTTACAGACATGGAACTGTTTTCTTCTTCTGTTTTTAGGTATTTAATTGAATACTTTGTATCTGGAATAATGGCATGCACTTTCTTGACCTATCTCTTTGAAAACTGCTATACAATTTCAAAATTTGGCAGTTCCTTCTGTGTAGGGTTTTTTTTTTTTTGAGGTTTTTCCACATCTCAGCAGTGTTCTCAGCAGGTTGAATGCATCTACCACCTGAAATGTCAGTGTAAATAATATATGTGAAAACATTGATAGAGAATTGCTAGCAAGTACCTTCCAAGTAAAAATTAATAGACTTTCCAATGTACTTATTATTAACACAGGGATTTGTGACTATTATTAAATTTCAATTAGTGCTGTATTTTATGGTAAGAGCTAAGAAAGCCATGACTGTGCTTCAGAAAAGAATAAAGAGATGATTCGATTAATTCACCTATGCCAACACTTTCCTCATCATTGCTTTCAAAAGCATATTATTATTAAGCAATATTTGTGGTCTGTAGAGGATCAGTTGTGTCTTAAGTGTGCACAAAATAATGTATTAAAGGCAGATAGCAAGGTGAACCATCTCTTCTGAAAAAAAAACCCCAAAGCCCAACATAAAAAAAAAAACCTTGCCCAAAACAAAAACCCAAACAAAAGACCCCACCAAGATAAAAGAAAACCCCTACACTTTGTTTCTGTGTTGGTTTTATATTCAGCTAAAATAATCTGGGGAAGGAGGCTTTATGGTAACTTCTCTCTTATTTCCAAAAGAGGTGAAATTTGCAAGGGGAGAATGAGAAGCACCTTAAGGTAAAGAACCTATCACCAACTTCCCCGTTAGCTGCTTTTACTGAGATGGTCATGTCCCTCCTTCCTCACCTATCCTGCTGTACATCTCTGATGCTTCCCCACAGCTGGATCTAGTGCTTGTCCTTTGAAAGCTGTATTAGCTTCCCAAACCATCAGCAGACTAACCCAGGTGAATAAAAGTCTGCTGCTTCCAAAGGCCACTGTGTAAGTGAGCTAAACTGAATTACTGGGGAGTTAGACAAGAACCAGTGGCCCAGAAAAATAGGATACAGAGGTACAGAGTAAATTTAGGCTGTGAGATTGGCTAGAATTTCAGAAAAATTCGTTCTCTGAGCCTTGAAGTGGAACCTGAAGCAAGGGACACATGCTCTAGAATGTGGACCTGTGCCTCATCAGAACCTGCTGATGGAGAAAGAAGTTAGTGGGAAACTTGTCCTTGTATGATGGAGAATATTTGTTACTTGTTTTCAGTCCTACCCCTTCTAGCTTATGCAGCCAAGCTCAGCCCAGAAGTAAAGCTAAAACGTGTTAGGAGACAGGAACCAGTGTGCAGTGTGTTGCGGCCACGTCTCTTTGGACATGTGAGTATTTGATAAAGTGAATTCAGACCAAAGTATCTACAGCTCTAAAACTCAGAGACAGACAGTTTGAGTTGTTGGCTGCATCAGGAGAAACACTTCATGAAAGACTTCTTTTGACTGAGTACATGTTCAACTATATGTAAAAAATACAAGGCAAGGGTATAATTGTCAGGACTCTTGAAAGTAGAATTGCACAAAGGAGTACTTCAAAGGCAGTGCAAGAAAATCCAACTGCATATGTACACAGCTTGACTTTTTGCCACCACAGCATCTGCAGCATCTCTGTAAGCAAGTTCCTGAGTAGAGACCTTGGCATTCTTTTGTGTTATTTATTATTCAATATACAGTTCATGAACCACTGGGGAGAATGAATTTGTTGCTGCATCAGAGACGCTTGACTGAACATAAAGTAGGAAGACTCTATGGCTCAGCATGCTTGTCATTGATAATTATCAGTGCTACGTTCACAATTCCACTGAATTTGTGATAGAAGTGCTATTTGCAACTGGGCAGTAATAGATTACCTACCAGAGAAAGTAGCAGCTGGTTGTTGCCTGAAGCTATATGCTGATTGCAGCGTGAATTGCAGTAGCTCTATACAAAGAGAATGAAAGTATTAAAAAGTTTCCATTAACTCTTTCTGAAAAAATGTTTACATTTGTTTCCTTCCAGAGAAGGAAGCATCTGCAAAGCAATCTACAGGGGTTCCTTGATCATATGTTGGAAGTTCCCCATTATACAGTGAATATGGCAGAGTTTCTTCTGCCCCGATCTCTCTGCCCTTTCTACACATTGCAGGGAGGATCCTGCACCTCAGCTGGGGCAATCTCAAGAGCTGGCTGTGAGGAGAATGGATTGAAAACAGCCCTGGGGTTTGTGGGGGTCTGTGGACAAGAAGCTCAACGTGACCCAATAATGTGCTCAGAAAGCCAAATGTTTTCTGGGCTGCATCAAAAGAAGCACAACCATCAGATCCACTCTGTCCTGAAGTGAAACAGTTTGGGCTGGAGTCAGAGCTATGAGCCTGGGAATGGAGAATAAGTGTGGGAATGAGGAAGAAGGGAAGACATGGGAAGTCAGATGCAATATGAAAAAGCTGGCAACTAGGGTTGTAAAGCCATTTTTGAGGGAGAATATGGAGATGAGCAGAAAACGAAAGTTATTCCAGCTAGGGCTCCCTAGGGAAAAGTAGAGCTGACGACAAAGCTTTTTCTCATCTGCAAGCTGAAGCTTGTTCACCCATCTTTATAATACTAAACTGGGGTGGGAAAAATCAGCTAAATTTATTGTCAGCAAAATATTTTAATATAATATTGATCATAGGTAAAATAATGCTTTTATTGAAAGTATCTTTGTATCAGCAGAAACAATTTGTTTCTGTTTAGAGGAAAAGAAAGACAATGGGTCTCTTAAAAGATTTCAGTGCCCCAGGCTTTAGGAAAACAGGAGGAGAATAATGACAGAATTCTATCACATTTGCAATGGAAAATGTTATCAAGGGTGAAAAAACATACAAGTTAAAAGATTTGGAAAAGTTATTCAGATTGAATGAGATACTTAGGTAAAATATTGTCTCCCACAAGAAAAACAGCTTTCCTAGTTTTATAATCTTGGGAAAATTTAGTCAAGGCTTATCACCTGATACCTTTTGGGTTTTGGTTTTTTTTTGTTACTTAACAGAGTCACGGTTAGGAGCAGAAATGGTTAAGTTTAATCTTTAGAACTAAAATCTTGCCTTAATTGCACAGTAATGCAGCATCCGCGTTGATGTAGACTCTGAAAACACACTAGCGTAGACTCTAATTTGCTCTAGAATCTGGATAGTTGTTAGGCAATGTCTGTCATGTATTACAAAAATTGCTATGTATGTAATGAATATTTAGGCTTCCTTGTCGAGTACAAGGGCAATAAAATAGATCTTTTTCTCATTCCTATTAATAGCGATGGAAGACTTCAATGAGCTGGAAGTAAAAATAGCATACATTTCAACACTTCTCATCTTGCAATGCTTTAGACTACCTGCATTGCATGCATACTGTCTCAGCTTCTAATAAAGATTCTGTAATCATTGGTTTTGATCAAGAGGACATTATTTTTCCTTGAAACTTACTGCAGTTTATCATATTATGCCCTGCAGGTCTCTAAAACACATTTCTATTTGTTTAGGAAAATGCCAGAGGGAATGAATCAGGTGTAAAAATAGATAGTAATTTCATCTCACAGATGATTTTCCAGAAAAATTTGTACATTAGAAAGATTTAAAATGATCAGAGGCAGACCTCTGTTGACAGGACATTGGTAGCCATCAAATTCTGTATGGTTGTGGGATCTTTTGCCTTCTTGTCGTCCAGCATTGTGAAATAACCCAGTCATGGAGGTTTACAGTCTGAAATCACTTTAAACTGTTCTTCAACAGCCTGGCTAAATCCTAGATTGGGCCATGTCTTTTAATCTGTTTCTGGGAATTATCCAAAGGAATTGTACATACTGTCTGTGATGAGCTTAGGGATTGGGAATGTTTAAATTAAACTGGAAAGGAATTAGCCAACATGCTATGGGTAGTAACTTAGAAGCAAGAGGGTTGTTGGGGTTTTTCTGGGTATTTGTACTTGGGAAAGATTGAATGTAGTTTTGGGTACTTCATACCAATTTTAAAAAGTATCTGACATAGTGGAATTATAAAATAATGTACTTTACCTCGGCATTGGATCAACTGAAAACATGCACAAATTCATTTAAGGATCAGTGATCATCTGATCAGCAGGAACAGGTGGAGTGCCCTAATGTAATCACATATACACACTCTTAATCACCTTTAAAATAGTTTAATTCTATCTGAGAGTGCTGCAGAAATGTAATTTCCAGGCAGTGTCTAAGCCTTTTGCCAGCACTGTGAAATACAATCTTCCACACAGATAATATTCTGCAAGACTATTTTCAACAATGGATCCTGTTTGAAAATGTAACAGACTAAACTGTGCTCCTCTGGATCAAAAGCTAATCAAACTCCCTTCTGCTAATGAGAGATGAGATCAGAACTGTGGAAAACATATTGTGGACCATCATCAATTAACTGATAAAATATGTCTGATTTGGGGATTGAGCCAGACATGCTGTGAATGGGGTTGACAGGCAAAAGTGGTGCTGAATAATGTGGGAGAGAGAGGGGAAGCTGTAATCATCCTAGTCTCTGGTATGACTTCTAGATATTTGATCACAACTAGTTAGCTAAAGGTCTGTCTGGCCCTGGAAGAAGCTATCTAATGTAGGTAGAACATTAGAACATCCTTTCAGAAATCAGGTAAGAAGACAGGTTAGGCCATGTTTTGACTGCATTTATTCAATGTGAGAGGGACTGTGATACTGTTAAAAAGAAATAGAAATCAATGCCGCAGAAATCAGTTGAGATATCAAGTTTAGGAGAACTTTTCTTTCTATAAGAATCTGAAAATGAAATATTAGAAAACTTGGATCACAACAGTGTGTCACAAACCTGGCTGCCCACTAAGGAAACTAGGCCTCCTCTATGGTAATTAAAGTCCCTGGTAGACATAGATTTGACAGTACTGCTAATTACCCAACCTTGTTCACTGAAAGGGAGCTAGTTGCCTGTAAAATAGAATAAGTATAATAGAATAAGTATAATAGAAATGACAAAGACTCAGAGTTCAAGAGAAAAATAATACGTTTTGGATTAGGAGCACAAGTGTCTTTATATAGTTTCTCCTTCTATTTATGCAGACCTGAAATTTGTTCAGCAAACAATTGTGGGGAGCAAAGAGCTAATGTGACTCATGAACACTGGCCCTCCCATTGGCTTGATTTATTTTTTCATTCTGAGTACTTCCTTTTTCATTAGTTATTGCAGTGAACCCCTATTGTGTGTTTTGATCTGCTGCTCCTCATCAAGCCCAAATGATGAGTCAGGCTGCAAGAATCAAGCTGGCCTTGCTTAATAAAACATTACTTTTTGTGAAGCTTTCTGCCTGATCTTTTATCAATAATGAAGTATTCATGGTATTCATACCAAGTAACATTTTTTTCTGTTTATTTTTTCCCCTATTTTTTGTTTGATGGTTTGTTTGTTTGCTTGTTGGTAAGTTTTTTTTATATTTTGGGGTTTTTCATTTAATTAATATAAGCCATGAACAGGTAGAACAAATAATTGGATAAGGGATTCACATGTGACGCTCGATTTCTACCCAGTATTCTGTAAGCAGCTGATTGTGCCCATACACCCATCTGCATCTTTAAACATTTTTGTTTCATGTTCAGCAGAAACAATATTGTTTATTTCCTAAAGGATAAGCAATTAGAAATGAATATAATTAATACATGTGGCTCTTTTTTCCTGTCTCTTATTGGAGTCCCAACAAGCCGTCCACATGCTTCAGTAGGTTTTATGAAACATTTGCAAATGACAAACAGATGGCCTTTCTGGGTTGCTCTATTAAACAGTGAAGATTAATATCGCCACTCTTCATGCAGTATGTTCAGTCATATCTTGTCTGCCAGGAGCTAGTTGTTTTCAGTGTCTCTGTCTGTAAATACTTATGGCCTGTTCTATAATTGAACAAATAGAGAAATAAGCAAGCTTGAATAATATTCTTTAAACAAACTCTTAATATTCTTAAAAAAACATCTGTAATAAATGAGATTTCTCATAAAGTAGCAAGAACCTATCTATCTTTACTGAATTTATACATGTTCCCTTTTCAAAATTTATTTTAAGTGACCACAGTATGTTTGTACGGTTTGCTTTGGCTCCCATTGAGGAAGACAATGATTGTTGTGAGAGCTTATCAGCTATGGGAAAATAGCGTATGACCATTTGGTAAGGATATCAACTGACAGCGTAAGAATGACTTCCTATCATTTGCCACGTAGAAGTGCTTTTATAAAAGGCAGATATTTCACCTAAAAGTTTGTCTTCCCAACAGATGAATAAAGCAAACCTTCATTGTCCTTAGGCTGGAAGTAGGATGGAATTGGATATTTCTAGATTTTCAACCCTTTGGAGCATTTGGCTAAGCACATCAGTGGCAAGGTTTGGATTTATACCTAACTACTACTCTACCCTGACTTCCCAAAGTGAAAGAGCTCTAGATGGTTTCCATTTAGAAACAGGAATTTCTGAAGAATAAAACTGTCCATGCAAGATGTTTTGTCTGCCTTATATAGCGACATTTCCTAATCTCTGTTAATCATTAATTAGAAAACTAGCTGGAAGTGTCATCTTTTCTCTGACTTCCGTGCAGCACTGTGCACACTTAACATAGATTAAGTCAAAATTATTTTATCTCTTCTGCAGCCCTGAGGAAAGACTTGCTGGCTGAATTATTTTGATACAGTCATTGAGACAATTTTTATCCACTTAATTTAATTTTTCTGTTCTAAATGACATCAGAGAAATAATTTGGATGTCTTATTACTTTGGAGATATTGTATCTCTGCCATTCAGTGAACTTCTACCACGCTAAGCTGTCCTTTTGGAGATCATAAAAATGTCTGAAAAGCTGCTTCATTCTGTATGCTGCAGCTCATTGCTTTTCTCTTTTATATATATTCTGGCTCATGCTGATCAGTGGTTTCATTGTCTGTGATGTTGCAAACATCTTCATCTTTCAACCGCTCACAGTCATAAGCGTTCCTGGAGCAGTATTTGATCCTAAAGGCTTCAGGAATAAAAAGTTGGACTGGATAAATAAAGTTATCAGTGGAAACTGTATGTTGGAAAGTGCCCAAATTTTTATTTGCTTTGGCATTTTTTCATAGGTTATTTTTCCTGAGGAGTTCATTAGTTGGCTTTGACTGGATAATATGAAGATTCTTGGCTCTCTTATTAGACCTCTAGATATGACAGCTGGGTCTCACCTCAAAGAAGAAAATTAAAGTTATTAAAAAAAAAAGACAATTACAGTGTTCCTCAATATGTGCTACTGTTTCTAATACTGTGGAAAATCTTGCTGCCTTGTACAGTTGGATTGTTCTGAACTGAAAGTGCAAGATCAGGAAGCCTGTGTTTTCAGATTATGGAATAATTTACGCTGTATGGTCCACATCCCCTAACACTGGTCACAGCATGTTGTCCACTGACAGAACTGAGCCTGGGGAATGGCCAGTGTTCCCATGCTGCCACTCCTCCCTGGAGTCATTTGATGTCACTGAAATTCTGGAGGCAGTTGGTCCTTAAGATATGAGAGGGAACCACAGTCTAAGTGGATGAGTAAAATCAGAATGGCCAAATGTTGCTGTTTTACCAGGGACTGAGAGATGCAGCATCACAGAAATTCAGCGAGAGAATGAATTGTTTATTAATTTACAATTCCATTTATATATCCTAGTTCCATAAAGCAATTGGACAGTGTTCACACTTCTCCTAGGGTGATTGGTTGAAGTTCCACGGCACCCACTTTAAAACATTTCTTCAATGTACCATAACCAGAACTTAGCAAAAACACCAGATGTGAATGTTATTTACAAAACCTATCTTACTGTTTTAATAGCTTGCATGATAAAGGAAAAGTTGTCACAGAATTAATGCAAGAAGCTGGAAAATTCTTCTGCTAGCAGCATTTCAGTATCTATAGCCAAATACCTAGGAAAGGGCTCACTTGGCTTTGGCAGATGTAAACTACTCAACTTTTTATGCAGGGGGTTGCAGAATGCTGGCTGTTGATATTACGGCCCAGGACTGCACAGCAGCTTCCTTTGGAAGTAATGATTTTTCTTCAGAAGAGGGAAGATTCATATCCTTCTGAAGGTGATGATAACAGTAAAGGGAGCCTAAGAAATGAGGCTAGACTTAAACTACACTGCTAGATTTTAGTCAGCTGAAATTAAATTATTTTTTCTGTCATGATAAAAATAAAAGAATAAAAATAGAGAATAAAAATGTTAATGATCCCTGTATTTTTCTTTTAAAATAATACGTTATTTAATCTTATTGCCCTGAAATAAAATAACGCAAAGTATTCAAACATATTAAAATAATTTTTTTTCATTAAAAATTACTCTTATTATTAAGAATGCCTGTATTCTAAAACTGAATTTAGCTTACATCAGTTCTCAGATCCAGTTAGAATCTGTCTGTTAAAGGGCTATGATTCAACAGACACATTTCTGTCACATGTATATATATTTGATGTTTTATAAACTTGCTCAATTTAAATTTCACAACCCCTATATCAAGGGCACCACACTCAGACCATTTTGGTGTGCTCATGGGTCCCATAGTTATAACTTTCTGTCTCTTTTAACAGAAGTCCTGGGGAGATCTTTTAAGTCTAAACTGTTTGTTGTACTATTTCCAAAAAAATTAATGGTTCTTCTACTAAAATAAACATGACATAAACACAGTTAAAGGCGCAGTGGGAAAAACAACTTTGAGTGAAAGAAGGTAAAACAGTCTAATTTTACTGTGTTTAAAAGTGAACATTTACGTGTAGCTTATTTTAATGTTTTTTGTACTTGTTTGGTTTTTTTTATAATTAGAAAGTAGTTCTTCCTAAAGGTGGATGGTTTCATTATGCTTACTTGAATAGCATGAATAATTTGATTTCATGCAATATTTAGCAACATTTGTTGCTAAAAATAATCATTATGAGGCTATAGCCTTATCTATATTTATCTATATTTTGGAAGTCTTAAAGTTGTACATATAGATACATACATGAAAAAGGGGTTTGCACAGTAATGAATGAAGTTAATGTGCATTAGGTCATTCATCATGAGTCTGATTCATTGTTCACTGTGATCTGTACATTTCCTTTAGTGAGATTTGGAATGTGCACTCATGTGAAATCCATTTAATTTTCCAACTTGATACTGCATTAACGCATTATCCATGGCATGGAAATGCATGTGATGATAAATATGGAATCAAGCACTAAAATAAAATGAAAATATCCATACTAATTATACAGTGCTATTTAAGAACAAAAGAAATTGAAATAATCTGTTTTGATTTGTCAAGAAAAACTAAAAAGAGAGAAAGTATTTCCACTAGTTTCTGATAGCCAAAGAAAAAAATTTTCCTATGCATATTTATCAGATTATCTTTTTGCTTTTTAAAAAGCACTCAATGACTTTTGTGACATATAGAAAATTTTATTATAGAGCCTCACCTTACCAGTAGTTCTTCTAACTGTTATTTCTGGATGTGATCTGAGAATGCAGATAAATTACTTGCATTTAAGGAACAGTATAGTAAAGACAGCATGAATTTCAAATGTGTATGTCATGTATCTGTAAGCAAAAAATCAGCTCTCATAAAGCGTCAGATTTCTCAGTGTACTCCAAAACTGTTCTAAATTTAAGGGTGGTTTCTTTAACAAAGGACAGCAGCTTTGGCTGCTCTTTGGAAAAGTAATGTTCAAACAAATGTACACCATGAAGCCTATTTAAAGAGTGGTGAGTAACCCCATATCCGAGACACTAAAAGTTCTTGCCTCTGCTTTCTGCCTAACCACTCCTTTAATTTCTCCTACATAATATGTCACATAATTTCCATCCTGTTTATATCCATAATCAGAAAAGTGCATAACATATTCATCCCTAAATTGATTGTGCGTGCAAAATTATTCAGTGTGTTTTAAAGAGCAATGCAAACAACTTCATTTTTTATTTTCATAATGAAATAAATCAGATTATGAAGTTGTATAGTCTAAAACATAGCTTTTAAATAAGAAAAGAAATTTAATATAAAAATATTAAAATAACTGTTTTGATACTGTTATGTGTAATAATATTTCAATCAATATTAATGCTACTATTGTAGTTATGATGCTATTATTGTAGTTACAATGCTATTATTGTAGTTTCTCAGTTTAGTATTATGATTTGAGAAAAATTAGCATTATTCCTCTTTACATGGCCTGGACGTTATTCCTAAAATGCTGTGAAGTGATTCTGTGGGTTGGTAGAATGTGAAAAACTTAGGGATTATGGTGATTTTACAAGTATTATTCAGCGCTGAAATTTTAATTGAAGAAAAGTCTGTGTGACTTTTGTACAGGACATAAAATATATGGTAGCGCAATGTGCTTTGAAGTGCACATTAAAGTCACTTGCAAGCAGAGCAAGCTCATTACAAAACCACCTCTCTTCCAGCAGCTCCTCAGCCATGCTCTGTGGGCCACCAGTCATCTACAGGACATGATGTGGGATCCTCTCTGGAGAGCACAGTGGTTCCTGTGGTGTTCTTTCACTTTGTTTCCATTCTTTTAATTGCATAGAAAGAAGTTAAAAATCTGTCAGTACTTTCCCAGTACAGTCTAGCTTCACTGTAACAAACCCCAGGGAATCAGGGAGAATTGTTCATCCTAACAGGACTGGTCTGGCAATTCGCTGCACTGAGACAGTGAAGAAACACTGGAAATAAACTACCCAGCAATAAGTTGAACTTTCATGACAGCTACTTCACACTGCTAAATATTTAAAAGATACTTTAAAAAGAAAGCAATGAGGAAATTAAAAAAGAAATAAAAAATGTGCAGTTAGAGGCTAAATCCAACATGCTGTGATAAAGACAAGAACAGTGTGACTGGTGCTTAGACCAGTCTTCTGTAGGCACACACTCCAATAGCTGATGACCAAGGAGAGCATGTCTGCCTGCTGCTGAAATCTTTAAAGAAAGGGAGAGGTTGTGACTTGCTTTAAATTAAGTAAGTCAATGCTTGATTTCCTTCTAAACATATAATGTAATTGTGAATGAGGTGGAATTAATTTTCTGTTAGAAGAACTGGTAACTGTGTTTGCCATGATCCGCAGGGAAGTGGGGGCCACAGACAATGTTTTTCTTTTGATGTCATCTGTTTTGGTTCCCTGTTTTAATCCCCATTGCACCATCCTATAGTCTATACTAATGTGGTAAGTTTATGGTCCTAATTTAAAGTCAGCAGAGACAACATTTATGCCAGAGGTACTTTCAGTTGCTCCTGATTTCAGTAGGCTCTTTAATTGATTTATAGAGGGAAAATCAACAAGCATAACTCCTTTTTTAAAATACTGTTTAGTGATTGTTGTTCCACTTCAATGTAATTTTACTTAAATCTAATTTCAAGCCATCTCAGCTGAATTACTAAATAATAACGTTAAAAAAACCCCCAAACCTGAAAGAAAACCAGATACACACTCAGATCTTTTCCTAATTGCAGTTAAGGAAAGCTAAAACTAGACAATAAAAAAGCTGGTAATTATTTGAAACAAAGATTTTTTTTTTAATTGAACTAGTAGTAGGTATGAAATCCTGAGTATTAATATTAGACGTATTTGGACAATCATCTCTTCCATTTGCTACAATCACCTTAACATCATCTAATGGTTGGCATTATCAACTTCATATAAATTAATTATTTTGGATGTCTTTTAATATCAACATTTATTATCAAAATAACAGGTTTTTAAGTAGACATGTCATGGTTCGATTATCTGGCAGATTCTATGGAACAAGACAATTTTACTCCTTTATAATATATAAATGTAAATATTTACAATTTCCGTTTACTAGGTTCAGATTTTTCTAATTTTCACAACTTTCCACACATGATCCATTGAATTCTTCTGTAGGGAGCTTCATAGCAGTAAGACAGAGAAAACAAAGACAGTTTTCTACTTCAGTCGTTGATGTAGCCTTGGTGTCACTGGGCATTCCTCCTTGGGCACAAAAGAGCTGGAGAACTGGCTTAATGCTGAGACACAGAGTTAAGATGTGTATGGCTCCAGTGTTTGGGACTGACATTTCTAGAAAGCAAACACTGTGGATCTCCTCCTCCTGCTATCTTGCATGGGAAGCACTGGCGGGAGCAGCCTCCTGGCGTCGCGGCAAACTGCCGTAAGAGAAACCAATAAGTACTGCAGGTATGGTCATGCAACATTTTAAAATTGACTGGTGATTGACAGACTTGTTTCAGTGTTGCGTCAGCTGCTGCCCAGTGAGGGGTCAGATGCAATCCCCATCACGTTCCTGATCAGAAGGAAGGCTCTGGAATGGCCTCAAACTGTGCCTCGTTGTTTGCAAACACAAATTTCAGTGCAATGACTTGAACTATGCTCCTGTTACTTACCCACTGATGATGCTAATAGCATCCAAAGAATAAAAATACTTTCGATTTGTTATATTTGTAAATTACAGTTGTTCTCTAACAGCTGAAATTATGTAGTAAACAATTTTTTTCTAAATATAGCGTTTTTTTTCCTTATTCAGTTTGCATACTAAGACATCATTTCTCTGTGGCTTTGCAAACAAGTAATCATCTGTAGAGACAGAAGCTTGTCAGATGTATAATACATATGCTTCTCTAGCTAAAACATCTGTTATGTAACTTGTCCTAGGTCAGTCTGCTTAATCATGACATTTTTTTATGCATCATTGTACTCTGCAATTGTCAAAGAAATTTTATAAACTTTGTTGAGGTAAAAAATTATGTCCAACCATTATTTCCCCATAAATTTCTTCTGTGCACTTAAAAAAAGCCAAAGAAGGAGGAATGATAACTTCTGGCAGTTTAATGTGGAAAAAGAAATGTTTGTGTTTGGTGTATCTCAAAACTTAAAAGTAATTATTTCTACTATTGATGCAGTGAATGTAGAATAATCTTACTTAGCTAATAAGCATGCTTTGATTTTAGTTATTTAATGGCCCTTTAAAAATGCTACTTTCTAAGAAGCAATTAAGTAAGTTTCCATAGTAGCAATTACTTTTCCTACATCTTGAAAATTGCTGATTCTGGTTCTCCTTAAATCAATTGTAAAAATGCCGATGTGTTTTGGAGGAGATTCATGATGCAGATGTGTATAACCCTGATCATATATAATGTCAACTGATATTCAAGAAGAAATCCATCTGATTAAATGTAGGTACCTGCTTATGGGCAGGATGAAGCAATGCCCAGGCGCCAGTGACTGAACTCATCATGACCACAACAGATCATGATGAACCCTGGTGAAGACTTGTAGACACATACAATAGCAGGATTGCTTTCACCTTTAATCCCTCACCCCCTCACCCTTCAGAGTTCTTCTTTTCTAGCAGGCTGAATATTAAGATCTCCTCTTGTAATCATCATTGGAGAGTGTTCAGCCACCCACCAAGGAGCACACATTTTGCCAGAGTTGTTGCAGTATAAACAGTTCATATTTCAGAGGGTAGAAATACTGCCTCAAAAATACAGCTTTGTAAGAATGTGCAGTTAACATTTTTTGGTTTGTATTTTCACAGTTCATCATGCTCGAGTTCAAAACATCCAGCTGTATTTGTATGGGAAAGGCCTGTCGCTGATTGCAAGGAGACACTTTGAAGATGCTTGTTTAAACTAAATATTTATGTGAGTTTATAACAGATAGGAAGATATTTAAACAGGATAATCATTCTTAAATTGACTTAGACATGTAATAAACTTAGAAGGGAGAAATAACTGATGTTCCTTTAAAGTCAGAACTATGTTGTGAGCTTGTTGGTCTCTGTTCATGACAGGAACTACAGCAGCCAAAAACAAAATCCAAAATTTATTAACAATCTTTTCTCACGGATCTTTCTCTCTTCCAAACATATATTTAGGCCAAGGACTGTTGGAGCTGCTTCATATGCTGAAAGACCAGGCATACTTAGAAGGAAAACAGTATTGTTATCAGTCTTGCCATGTAAAGGACATTTTTTGTTTATTTATTGAGGGAGTAATACATTTTAAACAGTTAGGTCTTCCACTGTGTCTGGGGAATATTATTTATTTTAAGGTGAAAACCTGTTCTGTAGCAGCAATAATTGTGAGTACATCAACTTTTACTGTGTGGTAGCTTCTGCCTGATGTCTCTGAGAAGATTATTGCTTTATGGGAACATCAAGCAGAGTCTGTTATTAACATCAACACCTGGGTCACCTTAGCTGAGAGAGTAGCTCTGCATCAGCTGAGCTTAGGCCACTGACTGGATGCATTCCCGGAACACTGAGAGTGTGCTACAGTAGCATAAACTATAGCAGAGGTGGCTTCAACAAGGGTGTTTTACTTCATGAGCAGAACATGCTGGAGGAAAGTGAGGCAGCTTGCTCAGCCACAAGCTTTTTGGAGCTGCCTAAAATTTAGCCTAAAATAGGCAAGTCAGCTGAGTCCCTTTGGCATTTTAACGTCAGTCAATCACCTACCAGCTTATCAAATGGTCTCCCAAATCACACCATACTTCTTTGAAAGATAATCATAAGCTCTGCAGTGTGGGTATAACTGGAAATATGACAATATCAAATTGTCTCATATAATGTCGTGTCTGGTGGCAGTGAAGTGAAAAGATACAGGACAAAAATGCTATTAAGGCCCTTGTGAGGGTTCAGGATTCACCAGAAATTAAGAAATTTAAAAAAAAAAAGGAAAGCTTCATATTATAAGCTGAAATGATTTAATTTTGAAAGTTGTTTTGCTATTGTGTAAATGCATACAAATGGATTTGCTCAGTAGCATCAAGGCAGAGCTGTAGGTAGCAGAACAGTATAAAAGACAGAAGTAAATGTTAGTGTTCTCCTAAGATCATGTACTCTGTAGCTTAGGCTTTCTGAACTGGCACAGTTAGATCTCAGAAAGTCACAGCTCAGCCAGGCAATGTCTAATCTGACAGTAATAGGAATAGAAAAAATAGTGGTACTTAATCCTGTGATTAACTTGCTGATCATTATGTTGTGTTGTGTCTTTTCCTCTGCTTGGGCAATTTCTTAAGAGTCATGTGGCAGAAGAAAGGAGGTTAATTTGGCAACCAAACAGAGCTGAGGCCAGGGGAGGCAAGAGGATTTTTCACTGGGAAAAGGGTCTGTAGAGCAAGACCCAGCAACTGCCTTATAAGCCAAGATCAGAAAGGTACCACTTGTTGGTTATCACAAGCATGACAGTCACAAAGGTCACAAGTGATGAGAATGACTGCTACCCTTGATACTTACAGTCTAACTCTTAATACTTACTACTCAGCAGGTTTATGGCCTCTTCGACTGAAAGAAAAATTTGATACGACAAAGGCTGAACTCAGGTTGACATAAGACTTGATAAGAGTTGGGATATGGCCCCTGAGGCTTGGTGCCACACAGATGTGATCAGAGCACTGGAAGGGGAAGTTTGGGACCAGACTATTGGACTCAAATGAGTACAATGACATGACTGAAAATCTGAATGCATATTTGTAAAACTAAGGAAAAAAGAAGCAATGAAAAACATCATTGTTTTGTGAACTCTGAAATGCATTTCTACTTCCTCCCTAAATATGTTTAGTCCACACAAACTAGAGTTTTGTATAGTAACAAAAATAGACTATATATTTTGATTTTAAAAGAAAGAAAGTCATGAATGTCAGCACCTTTCAAAAGTCAGCATCTTTTATGAATATAGAGGAAAAAATATTTAGGGGAAGGTTTGATTTCTTTTCTGTTTGATTTTTTAACTGGCTTTGTTTATTGCCTTTATACTAGATGTTCTGTAAAAAAGCTTTAAAAATTACTATGTGGGCTTTTTAATTGATATTGTCTGAATGACCTGTATCTATTTATATCTATTTACCTATTTGTTTCTGCCAGTCCAAGTAAATCTCTCCCTTCTAATTAAAATAATGCACTCATTAAATAGAAATGCAAGGAAAAAGAGAATCTCAAAACATATCAGTGTTACATCAAAACAAAATTTTTTCTTTGAAATGAGCTTAGTAACAAAACAATCTCCTGCCATTCCAAAAGTGAGTTTAAAAAACATAACTCAGTTAAAACCACAGCAACTTCTGAGAAGAATTCCTGCTGGTCATATACCAGCAAGACACCAAGTTTCCTAGGAAATATCAGCCCACAAAACCAACAGAGCCAATTGTGTAATACTTATGAAGAAGCAACCTGACTCACTAGTGATACAAGGAACGCCTGCATGAATGATGAGGTCTTCTTCCTACAAGTTAGTTCTGACTGAAAAGCCCTGTGTTTCTGTTAAAGTACTTCCAAACCCAAAGCAGCTGATCTGAACAGGCAAGGTGGGCTGGGGTGGCATTGTTGCCCTATGAGTACAACTACACACCTTTTGATCTGCTTGGAAGATGGTCATATCTGCCTTGTATGATACGTGTCTACCTATGTTGAAACAACTTTTGCAAAATACATGTATAATAAATTCAGGCTAGATTAAACCAAACACAGTCCTTGAATAGGTCTGGGGTCAGCTGGGGTTTATTATCTTTCACGACAATGTCAAATTTATTTCACTATAACTTCAGTAACTTGGTAAAACTCCCTGCAAACAAATCATGGCATATCATCCGAGACTCAGGTAAAGCAAGGATGACAGCCTTCCTTGTGCTAAGCTGTTGCTATCACTGAAATGCTCAAATTTTGCTCTTTGTGATCAAGCAGACTGAAACTTCAAAGAAACTGTCAGGGCTGGGCTTGCGTTTAGATGGTAGTCACTTTTCCAGCAGGTCTGGAGAAGACGGTGAAACAGTGAAATGGGCTTTATAAACTCTGGAAGAGATAGCATTGCTACTGCTGCCATTAATCTTCCTATTTTAGAATCGCTGCAACTAATTTCTAAGTGGACGAAATGTAAGAGACACTATAATTACTAGGAAAAGAAAAGTAAGCAGGGTCTAAAATTTTCAGAATTTTAGAGGTTTCCTGATATTCCAGAAATCCAAAGGTCTGGTTCAAATACACCAGAGCTGCGCTCTATGAAGGAAAAAGAGGAATTATTTTCTCAAAACTGTGAAACTTTGTACTATAAATTTGGTGAATGGTGTATAACTATATCAAGCTTTTTAGTGCAGTACTGAAATTTAACCCCTCATTACCTGAAGAAGGTAGTGCAGAAACAGGCCAGTAGCTGAGATGGCAAATTAAGTCTGCTTTAGTCACCTGGTTGAGTAGAAGGTGTTCCTGCCCATGGAAGGGATGTTGGCACTAGATGATTTTTAAGGTCACTTATAAGCCCGACCGTGACCCAAAGGTGTGCTCTTGGCCATGTAAACAAATGTCATGGCATAACTCTCTTTTAACTCCCCTTTAACCTTCTTTTGCCTTGCTGTTTATGCCTGTTGGGAGTAGTCCCTGTCTCATGCACAACTCCTGAGCTATGTGGACAGTTCTTGGTGTAGGATTGGTGCCAAACTCAGTACAGATATAGCAACTGACTTCCCTCTTTATGTTTCAGACTAGGTAAATGGCACCAAGGTAAAACTGCAATGTAAATACAAATATCTGTCTGGCTAGGCCTCTGTCCTGCTGCTGTAGTAGTGGCTGTGTGTAGCTGGACCCTGGAAAACCGCCTGCTGGACATATGAGCTCGTTGGTTTCGGTGCAAATCTATGTGTTCTTCAAGCCAAGTATGTGTTTAAGTTTTTTACTGGAGGGAGGCCTCTTTTATACTGATTTGAAATATTATACTGAAGGCAATGTGACCCTCATTTTCTCATTTCTTCTTTAACTCTTCTTTTCTACAATTGCCTCTAAAGGATGCATAGTCCCTCTTTCCTTTTTAAAGCAATTGTCATCTCCACCTTACTGCTCTCAACATATCCCCATATCCCTTTTTATTTCTGTTTTTAAATTGCACCCTTTCCTATACATTCAAATCCACCCTACATCGGATTTTTTTTCCGTAATATCTTGTGAGAAACTTACTCTATCCATCGTAAACTGCTCTTATTATTGTGCATATTTGTTTGATGTGTTTTGCTATAATTGCTGTTCATTGTGGAGGCTGCTTCTTTGTACTAAATCTGGAAAGATAAAGAAGGTTTTAAATAGTAGAAATCCTATTTTTAACCGGCTCTTTCCTTTTCTAATAGCTAAAAAGGAATCATATTATGATTTTTTTCCCCCATTTTTTAGTTTTAGTTAACTGTCACATACCTGAACTAGAGACAGTAGCATGAGGAAACTGCATTTTATACTGTGGTACATGGTTGAGCTGGTCCCAAGAGCTACACTGTGATAGAGTTTTTTCATAATTGATAATTGAGGCCATTCTGTTATTTCCTACACATCTTTATGATATCTGAGTAGGCATGCACTTGAAGACATGCATTTCTGATGCTAATGGCTCTAAGAGGAGCACCTGTAGAATGTATTCAAATTTGTGTCTGATGAGAAATAGATGTAAGTGGACAAGGCCTCTATCTCCACACAGATACGTCACATAAGCTTGGCAATGCATTCTCTGAGTTTTTCTGCTGATGGGTAGAAAGCAACTTACAACTGTCAGCAAAATACAGTGCTTCACAAAATGCAGTCTAATTTTTCACTAAAGGTACAACTGCAAGAAATGCAATGACTAGCAGTAGAAAGTGTCTAGTCTTTTAATGCTCTGTTAAACACAAATGCTATTTAATGACTCTCTAGGAATCTAGGTGATCTACTGTCTGTTTAAGATGACAACTGGACAATTTAAGCTAATTAAAACTCACAAAGGTCCTGCTTCTGCCGTTGTCTGGAAAAAAACTACAATTGAATTTAATGGTAAAAAGGCAGGACCTTATTTAGGTTATACAATGCCATGATTTCTGACATGTAGATGACATTGTGCTTTCCAGTAAGAGAATAAGAAGTATGGGTAATCTTTCACCGCTTAATGAACTGATTTATTTCTTAAAATTGGTCGAAAGTGCATAGGCATAATTTTATTACTAGGCTTTTTAAATGAGATATCTAGATCCTTAGGGCCGGGGCTGCCTTCCAATAACATGTATAAAACTTGGTCCTTGACTGGAACTTCTAAGGACTGTCACACTGCAAATTATAAACATCCACAATAAAATACTTCTTACAGAATCTGTTTGGATCTAACTCAAGAATTAATAAGTTACTTCTAAAGATTTTGGAGAATAAACTCCCATCTTCTTTTGTACACATGCTGAGCTTCCAGTAATTTGATAATTATTCTTAAAATTAATGCAACCTAGAGATGACAGGAAAAAATGCAGCAAATCCTCAGCCATGTGAACTTTTGAACCCAAACTTTTAATAAATTTGAGATGGTCACTCTGTAAAGGCTTTCATCAGAATTTTAATGGGATTCACTTTGTGCTAAACTGCAGAAAGAAAACTAAATTGCATACAATCCTTCGGGAATAAAATATGGCTGATTATAGCTTCAAATATGTGAGGTATGCATTGCCTAAGAGCCTTATACCCTTTATATGCTCTCCTGAAAAGCCCAGTGTCTGTTTCTGAAGAAATTTTTTGAGATTAAATCTACTAGAAGCCTCTTTTTTATTACAGAAATTAAGTCCAAGGAAACTGCTGACAAGATCTCAGATTGTCAGCAGAATGAATCAAACGCACATTTTTAAGAGGGAAAAATAAAGAGCTTTATTTTTTTCCCACAAGATAGGGAAAATCTCAGGATTTCAAAGATACTTTTATGATGACCTAGGCTACAGCACAGAGTGAAGCAACTGAAAGGGATATAACACATCAAGACTATATGGACTGACATGGCATTTCACATGTTTCAGTGATTTTTCTATTGTGGTGCCTGAATGGGCTGATCTGGTTTTGAAGAGCTTTGGTGCAGCAGTTCAGATCGTACTGGCACTCTTGTTAGGATATACCAGTGGTAGCCTCTGCACTATGGCTCCCTTTCCTTATTCTCACTTCAAAACCCTTTCCTACATAGTTTCCTGCACAATTTGAGGTCGCAGAAGGATGTGAAGGACATATGGCATCTGGTGCTGAAGTTCTGATACTGATCTAAACTCGGCCCAGACCTTTTGTACATGGTTAAGAAAAATCAGGCTGGTTCACTGGGCAGTCATACTCTCAGCATTTTTGCCTGCTAACCTTTTCCCTTCATGTCGTTTGGTATTTTAAAGGGAAAAAAAACCCACAAATAAGCTAAATATTGGGAATTCAAAAACTTGTGCATGGTCCCTGCCAAGTTTGGCTCCTGGGTCTGTCTTAACCAGTAGGCATTATTTCAATCAAAACAATTTGTGAGGAAAGTCAACCTCGGGCACAGGTTCAACTATTTAGCTAGCTAGAGCTTAAATAATCTGTTTTTCCAGCTATTTCCAAATGAATTTATGGTTTTGAAGTAAGCCCTTTTTTGCTGTATTAACATGGTTTGTACCTTTTGAATCCAAGGTCAGAGTTTTAGCTGTGCAGCATTTTCAGCTTGCTGTTATTACTATGTAGAATTTTTCAGGATTAGCGGTCTAAAATATAAACCATGTCCGTGTGTTATCATGGCAGTAATAATTTGACCAATGCTGGTCTTCTGGAAACCTTTCAATATTTATTTTTCTCAAGTTATCAGTATCTAAAGGATTTCTTCTCTTAGTTTTTCTGAAGCATAGCTTGAAATCTATTATGCTGTATTTTTTTCCCTCTATTCAAACACAAATCAAAAGTGTTTTTCATCAATTTTGCTAGTGTTCACTGTAGAATTAAAACTGACATTTATAAACATCAATGTACGTGTGGTAGAAGAAGCAGACCTTTTGAGCTTTCATTCTTCAAAGCATCCACTTGTCAAAATCAGAAAGGGGAGTGGAGGGAAACCACATATTGTACGGTAACAAACAAACAAGACACAAAGGATTTCTCTTTTCAAACCTGGCATGTACTCCAGAACAGTTCTTGCCATGGGAACACTTGATTAATCTCAGCAGCTTTCACTTGTCCCACTTGGGTACTGTCCTGTCACTTATCCTGCTAACTGCAAATACAGAGCTGTTTTACATAAAATAAGGGGTGAGTGAGCTGGTGTTCCTACTCATTTTGCCAAGCTGCAGCAGCATACTCTCAAATCTATTGAACATTCTGGAGAGTGCATTTACCCAAGGGAAAATATGCCCCGAAATAATTTATGATCCACCCTGTTCTAGCAAAATGCAAGGAACACGTTGTCCTCTCTGGAGCACTGTGACGCAGTTTCACTGACATAAAATTAGACAAGGCTGAGACTGGTTCCTCTGGTGGTTGTGTGATGGATTGCCTTTGTGGTTTCCTTTGGGAGCATTGAGTATTGCTAAAGGGGCAAGGACCCGAGCCTGTCACACATCTCACGTGGGTTATTAGGCCAGGTTCTGAAGCTTTCTCTTCTAAAGCAGTGGAAGGTGTATGGCTTCAGTGCATCCTCAGTTAAGTCCCACAGTTCATTTGAGTGAATTGAAAGGCAAGCTTGTAATATTTCATGCCTTCTCCCTTTTTCGTTTTTGTTGTTTTCTCCCCTCATGTAGAGACATGATGAGGAAGAGAGGAAAGAAGGAGAGAGGGGAAGATCAATTCCTCTGATACCTTCAGCCTTCAGCAGGGAAGATGGAGATCCCTGTCATCAGTATTTCAACACTTTACAGCTTATCTCTCTGAATTCTTATTCCCACCCATAGAGAGGCCATAGGTGCGAAATTAAACTATAATGAGACAATTATATGGAGAACAGCATTTTTATGCATGTAAAATATTTTCATATTTACTTGTATATAACATCTTTCTATACATTTTAAAATATAGTTCAGGCATATGTAAGAGAACTGTCAGATATTTCCAGGATTCTTCCAGTACTGAAACTACTGCAAATCACTGGAATGCTACAAAATAGCAGGCTAAGGAAAGTGCTAATCATAGAGCTAATTACTGACTCTGCCTATTGGAGTGCACTGTTGAGGCTTGACTGTGGATAACAGTTTGGAAAACCCATGCAGAGTGTGAGAATGGGCCGAACTACCCCCATCTTAGGTCTTCACTTGCAACGAAATGTTGCAATTAAAATTACTGAATAGCAAGATGCACAGGGAATCCTCAAGTATGCTTAATTATGCTTTCCTATAATGCAAGAATCAGGAGGCTTTCAGTTCTTATAATTAAAGAGATTCTTGAGAAGGCAGAAGAAAATAATGTTATGCATGTACTGGGATTGACCTTGGAAACTGGAGATATCAGCTGCCCACTGTGAAGAGATCCTTACTTGGTATTGCTTTCCAAACTTTTGTTGCGTGTGCTGAACTTTCTGAGACAGGTGCTTGCCTCAGGCTTGAATTATTAGTACTTTTCACCCTAGCATCTCCAATCATGTTTTGTACACACTGCAATGTGATCACTAGTGGTGCAGTTACATTCTTCTCTTCAACTCTCATCTTTGAAGCATGGAATTTGTGGTGTCAGGAGCTGGAGGAGAAAGAGGACAATGCTTCTGTCCTTCACCCTCTGCAACACTGACACTAATGGTGTCCCAGCCTTGTCCCATGTCTTCTCCACAGAGCCAGGAAGGAGCTATTGCTCTGCAGTGGGTTTCACCAGTGCTTGTGGTGCAGCCTGCTGTCCAGCTTGGGAATGTTGTTTCTTTCCAATGGTCCTAAAGTCTTGGGGTTGAACCCTCTAGTTCCCGGGCAAGCTGTTGTCAATGTCAGTGGTGTAACCCAAAGAACAAAGATCCTCTGACAAAGGGCATGAAAGGGAGCCAGCATCTGGCATAAAGAAATAGATAATTATGTGTTCCATATACTTACTACCAAAACACATGGTCAGCACTGACCATCAGAACATGTTATCAGCCAAAGGCATAGTAGTCCTAAAAAACTATGCATTAACTGGCAATGTGTTGTAAAATACTGTGTATGATATGTAGGGCATAACCTCCCACCACTATTTGTGAGAAAATACAGTAGAAAATAGAATACAAATATAGAATTTAACACAATTTTTCAAAATAAAAAAAGTTTTTATTGTCCTTAATAAGTTTTCTGCTTTAGTTTTTCACCTACTGATTTTCCACCAAGACTGATCGATTGAGGCAAAATGTTGGTTTCATAGAGACCAGCTTTGCATTTATAAACTTCAACCCACAAAAACATCTTGGAGACTTTTCATTTTTTGCCATGTAGAAAAACAGATATTGCTCTGCTTTTCCTTTAAAATAAAACACAATGAAAAATGTTAAAAACTGAGATGCTCTTCAGATGTGTCTTTAATGCAAAAGCTTGGGGCCAGTACAGGAATAAAAATGAAATTGTGGCCTGGTTTGGGGAGGGCTGGTCTTAATCAAGCAAGAGCTCTTCCTGATTTTATCTGCAAAATGATCTAATAGAAATCATTGCCAGTATGAAGTTCATTTGAATGGATTAGTAGAGCCAGCTTCTGAGCATCCTGATGGAAAAGTCCATTGAAACTTCGTCATTGCTTTTGAATGAAAAATGTGCTGACAAGTGCATGAGGAAATAAAAGAGAAATTTATTGATCAAAACCAAGACCAACTACGCTATTTTGTCTGCAGGGATGGGAATAGTTGTGTAGTGGGTGAGGAGTAACACAGCTTCACCCCTGCCTCCTTGTTGATCACAGGATTTTGTAATTCTGTCCCTGTGGCCACTCCAGCTCTGAAAAACAAACATATGTAAGGTAAGTGCTAACCTGGTGGACTGGAGGGGAATTTAAATCCAAACCTGGAGCTGGTAATCTATGAAGAGCTTCATGCTCATTAAACAAACAAACAAACAAACAACGGAAAAAACCCTAAAAAGAACCCCAGTACAAAACCAAACCAAGCCAATACCCTGCACTGTTTAATTGAAAAAAAAAACCCAGAGCAGGTGGTTTCTCATTTGCTGCTGATAGTGCTGGCCTCTGAAAAAGGCAGTTTTAGGATCCAGCTGGGATCAACCCCATCCTTGGAGAATACAGGTGGTTTTTTATGGTTCTGCCAAGAAAAATAGATTTTAATAACAGCTGGCCTTTGTAGGAGCCTCACAGGCAGACGCTGTCGGGAACAAAATTCAATGCCATGCATTTCCTCCCCATCTTGTTCAGCTTCCCCTTGCTGATTTGCCTGGGGCCGATTTCCCTCTTGCAAAGAGCACCTGTTTGTCTTCATTTCAGTGTTTTCCAGATTGTTTCTGCTTCAAAATGGTATTCTATACTTTAGAGCAAAGTGAATAGCTAAAATAATTTTATTTTTTCCTGGAGGAACAGATTTTTTTTGTTTGGCTTTAATAAAACAATTAAACAAAATTGGCTTAAATAAAAGAGTTAGTAAGTAAAAGAGTTTAATATCTTCAGACAAAAATGGGTTTAAGTGTAGCCTTTTTAAAAAACCAATAATCTGAAAGTAAATTTTGAAAGTTTGTAAAAAGAGGGAGTGAACTTTTTGATCACAGTGTATTTTTTCATTTATTAAAATCAAAGTAGTTCAGTACATTCAACATGAACCTCCACATACTTAAATTAACTAGAGTCTTTATCTCTGATGAGTAAATTATCTGTCTAAAAAATTTGACATCCTTCTGTATGAAGGTTTGATGTTACGAAAGCCTGATACTATTTCTTTGGATTGCCATGGTATCTGATCACTTTGACTAAGATTTCCTCTGTTTGGCTGAAGGTAAATAAAATGTTGTGTGTTCCAAAGCTGAGATTTAGATGAGAGACCTAAAGTCTCTTTAGATGGAAGACCTTCTGTCTGACCACGTCACACAGCAGAACAGCAGAATATCTTTTTTGCAAAGAAATTTGGAGCATCGTCTAAGAGGAAAATCCTTTTAACTTGGGAGGTTTACTACTTTAGACACTGCCCCTGATTTCTTTGCTCATTTTCCATGATTTATTTTCTGGAGATTTTCTGCATATGCAGACCTATTCAGAACTTAGATGTGTCTTCAGAAAAAGACGAAGCAGAACTGTAAAGGATTTTTTGGTGTTTCCCTGCTTTTTCTGACAAACTATATCTGGACATGAACTTCGGGGTTGCCCTATTCTTTAAGCAGCTGGTAGCACAGCTGTGCTCTGAGGAGCAAGTACAGGACATGTCTAAATTAGGTCCTTGTGTGTATCACAATCTGTGTCTAGAGCTGAAATGCCCCGTAACTAGGTGGGATATTCTCTTCAGACTTAGTGTTGACCTTTAGAACTATGTGCATAGCAAGGACAGTGTGGATTTAACAAATTATTATTAGTGCTACGATGTAATGAGTGGTGAGCCTCAAATCCTTGCTCAGGTGACACCACATGGATATTTATAGTGACACCAAGGGCATTGTATGCAATTCCACTTACCCACAAGAGCAAAATGCTGCCATCACCTTCTGGACATTTATGCAGTTTTGTGTTTGAATATATGGAGAGCCCAAACATAGTGCAGACCCATCATATAAGCAGATGCCTAGGCTATCATTATTTGGTGGACACTCTTCTCTCCACATGGCAGGAAGAAGAGTGCCAGAAAGAAGGACAGTAGAGAGGTGGTGTAGAACTAATCTCAGTCCATTAATCTAGAAGTAATTTGTGCCCTTCTCATGTGAAGTAATTCTGATTCATTCATCTGTTTCTTATGTATTACATTATCAGCACCAGATTTGATTAGAGCTGCTATGCCAGATTCAATAGCTCAGCATCATAAGTGTGCTGCCTAGTAAACATAGTTTATATTTGAGAGAGTATTTCAGCTGATCAAATCCAAGTATATTCACAACATTAATTTTATGCTTGCAGGAATTCTACCTAGTCTATTTAATATGTCACATGGAGTTTAATTCCACTAAGATCAAAAATGTAATCTAATCATCTTTCAACTCAATATCAGTTATTAGAAGTTTTACAGTTACTCGTAAACACAGTGAAATATTTCTCTGCTTCTATACTTGAACTGCAATAGTCTAAAGTTTAATCAATTTTTAATTTGTGTTGTCTAATTTAAACTTTGTGTTTTAGTTGCTGTGCTTGGAAATGGTACAAAAAGGTGTCACTTGCACATATGGACTGGAGAAGTTGCCATAATAATATTCTAACACTTCTAAATTTTAAGAGTATCTGTACTTAGGGGCCTCCTTCAGTCCCTTGCAATGGATGCAAATGGTTGGTGCTGAGGTATGGAGCTAGGCCACAGCTGAGCCCTGGTTATGGGAGTGTGGGGAGAAAATGAGGGGACTGCTCCTGATTAAAGACTGGGACATGGCTCTATGGAGACAGAGCAAGAGCTGAGCTTCATGCAGCAGTTTTTAGCAGTTGGTTTGGGAATTGACACCGCTTTCGATAGCTACCTCTAGTGAACCAGCTTGGACTAACACAATCCAAGTGCTTTAAGTAGTCAGGCAGGCAACAAATGGGGTGGAAGATAACCTCCTTGTGGTCATGGCACATGGTGTGAATCTGCTGTCTGCTTCCATACAATTTTCAGCGGTTTCAAGCTAGTTTGACTCTGGAACCATGCTTTTCTTACTCTGTCCTTGCTGAACAACATTTTTCAGTTCTGTAAACAGGATACTTGAACAAACATTACAACTTACATAACAGAACCTTAACTGGAGCTAATTAAACCTGATTAACATGAAATACTAGGAATACAAAAGGCTTATTCTCCAATAGTGCCTCATTCTTCAACATTTATTGTATTTATTTGCTTGTAGAAATTATGTAGGACTGTCTATACAGATACCAGTCAGTTTTTAAATGATGTTCTAAGTATCATGTATGGTTGAAAAAATCAGAAGCAGAAATGCATCCATCGAGTTCCTATTTCTACTCATCTGTCAAAGTAAGCAAGGAAATATGTTTGAAAATAACCTTTTTTTTTAAAAAAAGATGCACTCATAAATGTATCAGTTATTGGTTTCCGAATGCTACAACTGTTTTGCACAGTAAACATTCAGCTAATATGTTTTCACTTGTCAAAAACCCTTCAGACTTTTATACCCAATAGCTATTGTTTAGATAAAGAAGATGCTATCTGTAGCTGAAAATATTCATTATACTTCCCTTATTTGGATCCAAATGGATATATCTTGGTGAAAAATTATGACTGAAAAAAATGTATGTTGTGGGGGAGGGCAGTTGAACCTTGTCATGTCCCATTCCATGTCCAGATTTCTCTCAGCTTTCTGAGAATTTGATGTGTGGAGGAATGACACAGCATGGCCTACAGAGGAAAAATCATGAAAGCATGTGGATCTGTGGGTGGATAAATAATATAACTGTTCTGTAGAAAGAATTTGTGCAATCACAGAAGATTTTAGCCCGGAAGGAATCTCTGGAGCCTCTCTGCACAAAGCAATTAAAACTCCAAATTTTTATTAGGTTTTCCAGAGCTTTGTTCAATTGTTTTTGGATGTCTCCAAGGATGGAGATTGCTCAGCAGTTCTGGGCATCTGTTCCAATATGTGACCACCCTTATGGTGAAGGGCTTTTTTTATCTAGTATTTAAATCTATTTCTCTTGCTGCAAATCTTGTCTAATTGTACCCATCTTGATAAGAATTGTCTAGTCTGCCTCTGTAGTTAATAGAAAGCAAGAACCCCCTCCTGAAGTCTTTTTGGATGGGATTCAACAGCCTCAGGATGTGCCTCAGACACAGAAGAACCCATATAACACACAGAAATGATCATAAGGCACTTCTAGACCGTCAGAGTCAGGTGAGAAGGTTCCTGTCTCGTCTGACAAAGATAATTCTACGTGTTTTTTGAGTGCACTCTCATGAAGAGTATTATTGGAGTACGTTCTTACTGGATCTAAAGGAATCTAGATGGTGCTCTAAATGCAGCTGATTTTGCAGTTTGGTTGGTTTAGTACACTGTCTTATTCCCCAGTTCGGTTATCTCCCACTGCCTGACTCCTGAGCCTTCATGAAAGATGTCATCTTTTCTTGGCTGACTCTTAAACATGTAGCTCTTTCAGAGTGAGCAAGCAATTTGTGAGTTTCCTCCAAATCCCCAAGTATGTAATTTGGAAGTGTGGATCTTTTTTAACTACATAATTTTTAATGAAATAATTATTTCATTATACAGTCCATTCGTTACTCACCGATGCTATAAATGGCTTGTTCTGTGGGTAGGTGCTATATATATTAGCATTATCTTGAAATACTTTTAATGCTATTTTTTGGGTATTTTTTAAGGCTTTTTAATTATTATAGACCCTATTGCATGTATGTTGTAAATTAAATGCTTTTGTTTGCCATTTGGTGATTACTTATACTGTGTTGCATACTTATTTCTATTTTATCTCAGTGTGAAATTGTCAAGTACTGGCATGGGAGCAGAATGATTCATGTCATGAGTCTGAAAGAACTAGGCTGAGTTTAGTATTCTTCTAGCAGAGGAACACTTCTGGTTTAGTTCATTTTGTCTTTCTTTCTCTAAAAACAATTGCTTTTTTTCACGCTAGGAATTTTATTTAGATTCTTAATTGGAAGAAATAAGGGTTTTTGTTTTTTATAATGTGGAGAACTACTGGAGGAAAAGCAGAAAAAAGCAATCAGAAAGGCAAAGAGGCAAAGACACAGTAGAGCAGCTGTTGAGAATGAAGTGGAAGGAAAATAATTATTTCAGCCAAGGGCTTACGGCCCTTGCAGGAGCACAGCAGGTTTCATGGAGGAGCAGCAATGGCACTGCCTGCCTACACCATCTTCCCTCTGTGAGAAACTTTAGTTGTAGGAGATTGGGATCGTTAGTACTCCTTCCCAAGTAGGAAAGATAGTCTCAGACTACTAAACCTGGTTTCTCATTTAAGGAGCTTGAGAACCACTGTTCATGCCTGATATTATTAGTTATAACAATAATCAGCCACATAATGATAGCAACAGTATCCTTATCCAAACACCTTCAAAAAATAAAGATAGCTAAAGATCTGTGTGGGACTGAGTCATTAAATTCAGGCTAGTTCATGTTCAAGGGCAGTAATCACCATGTGACTCCTTCTTTTGTATATGTTGTGAATTTGACAAGGCAGTTTGTAAACTTATTTAAGAAATATGCATCATATAAGAACACAGAGAAAATATTTTTGCATGTGTTTCTTTCGTAATCTGAATCTACTTATGCAGTGGCAGAGGTAGTCCAGATGAAAGCTTTGACACTGCAGTTTTTAAGGAAAAGGCTTTTGCCTTCCTTCCATTTTTGGGTTAATGTTGGCATATAATGCTTTGCTTAGAATGTTACTTGGGTTTGTTTTATATTATGTGGATTGGAATAATATTTTTTTTTACTATTCTCTTAGGTATGAGGAAACTTAATTAAACAGAAACAAAAAAAAATAAATTAAAGCAAGTCTGAATTTGTTAGGACAGATGCAGTTGTGCTGGGAAGAGAAGGATAAATTACAGTTGTTTTCCAGCTCAGGGCTCTGAAGAAGGCTGTGTGGCGTTTCCACAAACGCCTCTCGTCGCAGTTTCCCCTTCTGGAGGCAATGTCTGTTCTCTGGCTGAGTTCTGTGTTCAGTCTACCAAACTAATACAGCAAACACATCCACAGCTCACAGCTGCCATTGTCCTGGCACCAAGTGGGGCAGGAGAGAGGAGGGAGGATGGCTGAAATCCTAGGCATACTTCATTTTCTCCAAGCACAAGTGCTCACTGCAGGTGGACAGTGCAAAGAGAAGGTGCCTCTGTCTCCCTCTGTCCTTCCTCCTCAGCCTCTTCAGTCCCAGACTTTTCTCCAGCCTGGACATACCTGTCCTCAGTCATGTGCCCAGGGTCCTTCCATTTAATTCAGGTCATTTCTCCAGTCTTGCAATATAATCTTTGTCCAAGCCCTTTCAGTCTTTCCTGAGCCTTCCCAGTTGAGTTGCCCATCTTTTCACCAAAGTTCCACAACTCCTTTTTTTTGTTGCTCCATGAGCAATTTTTTGTCTCATTTATGGCAGTTTCCAAACCAGTATTTAGTGAGGGCAAAACAGAAACTGGCAGAAACAAAAGTATTTTTAATTTTAACTATCCTAGCAGACAAGTGGGTTATTAACTGCTCGCTCAGACTGGTCTGATGAAGCATAAACCCAGCAGGAACTCCTGTAGGAGAAACTTCTCTTTACACTTTTTGTGTATTTTTTCTGCCCTGGAAAGTTCTCAGGTGTATCCGTTGTAGATCTGCCTCATGCTTTCACGTCATCACATTTTCTGAGTAAAACATTCAGGTTTCATTGGCATTACAGTGCAAAACTTCCAAAGGAAAAGCCTGGCACTGAGGGCTGTTTTGCAGCCTTTTCAAGTGTGCCGGTGGGTACAGAGGCTTGTGAGCCCAGGAGGCAGCAAAGAAACAAAGAGCCCAAATAGAACCATGTTTCATGCAGAAGTACAGATAAATGAGTTTCTTTCACATTCGTGTGGCAGTATATCTTGGACTTCGGAAGATTTTACTTTAGAACTACAAAAGCAGGAACTAATGAGCTCTGTCTCCACCTGTTTTGCTGGTAGAGACAATGCTGATGTACAGAATCCTTGTACTGGAACACCTCAGACGAGGGTAGTTGTTTAAAACTCTGGCTTAACTCAGTGCCTTGTTCACAAAACTTTGATCTAGGAGCAGTTAAGGTTTTTTTCATTATATGGTCTGTCATTTCAGGGCTCAGGCTGGATTATCATCATGATTTTGTAGGACTTTAGTGTATGTTGATCCTGTCCAGAGCCCTCTGGTTCTTGACATTTCTTCTGAGGCTTTTCACTTGTGCGATGGTGTGTGCAGTCAGCAGAGACAGAGCTGTGGAGCTGCTGGTCTTTAAATACAAGCAGTTTTATATATTAAAAAATATGTGCTATTTGTTTTGGGTTTTTTTTGGTGGCCATGGAGTTATTCTTAAACACATAGCAATCACTAGCAAGTGATCAGGGCATGCTCGGAATAGCTCAGTAGCCCTTAGGAGTCTAGGAAAAATCTCTGTCAGTCCAATGCTAACAATATTCAGAGATGGGTTTGTAAGCTGCTTTTTTTGGCTCTATGGCAGCCTACCAATAGCATTAGATGAAAAATGAGAGGAGACAAAAGATGAACCCATCATTAATGAGGAAATTTCTTGATGCAGATAACCGTATTTATACAAACCAGTGAGGTTTCTGACTTCCAGTGCCAGTGTGTGCAATGCCTGTTTTCATACCCTTACACAGCCATGGAAAGGCCAATGCAGATGGTATTCTAAAGCCTGTGATTACCAAGTCTTAGTAGTCCCTTGGGCAAACACAAAATACTCTTGTTGTTGGACTAATAAGCAAATCTTGACTACAGAAAAAAATATCTTTCGTCATATAAATCTAAGTGCGGATGAAATGTGAATAAACACTGAGTTTGTGTGTATAAATCCCAGATGGCTAACAACAATTTTGCTATAAAATATTTATATTACATAAAGTCATGTATTTATAATTTTGTTCCATTTCCAATTCCACACTCTTTTTTCCCCCTGCTGTATTCTATAAAATCTTTTGAATATTGCTTGGTCAATTAAACAAAAAATGTCTAAAAATGAACAAAATAATAAAGGGTTTGTTCCTGGCCTAAATTTTTAAGGACTTGCATCTTTTGCCATATGTAATTTTTTATTTTATGTCTGTCTTCAAATCACTCTCTTCAGTGCTGAACCTGTCAGAAAATGGGTGATCATCTAGAGAGGAAATTTACTGGAAATATTTAATAGCTATTGGGGCTCTGTGCAGAGGCATCCCACTGACAGTGCTGCCCATGCATTTCTCTGTGAGATATTCCTCCTTCCCGTCTTCCTACTTGTTTGTTACAAGTAGAGACTGACAGAAAAAGAGAAAGACAAAAATCTACACTTCAGAAATTGAGGATTTCCCCTGCCTAGAGGTTTTCTTGATGATCTGTTGTGAGCAGCTCTAACAAGTCAGCTTCTTGCAGGAAAACATCTAAACATCTGTAAATTTCATTAGATCACTATAGTACTGGAGCAAATGTCCAACATGACATGGTTTCTTCAGGGAAGTTATCCTGCATCTGAGGAGTGACTGTCACTGGCAAACCTTGACAGCCTCTTCCCTGGGCAGCCACTGCTGCACCTCCCTTTGTGTCTGTTTCCAAACCAGTGTCCTCTGAGTCATGTCACCTGCTCCAGTGCAGGGCTGAGGCAGGCCCTCCACCCTTTTTTTTCCTTTTTCCCCTGTGATTCCAAGTAAGGAGAATACATGGGTAAATCTAAAGTCCCAGAAAACAACACAAATGCAAGGAAGTTAGTAGTTGCATTTGTTGCTTCTAAAGTCCTGCAGAAAACACCAAACAGTCTTTAATTCAGGACTAGTTTTAGTGGCCCACACTGATGTGGATGGTCTGTGCAAAGCTCACTGTAATGGGAAAACTTTTCTTTTGGTTTCTGTGTATAGTTTCTCCTTCTTTCCTGGTTTTTTTGGTTGGTTGGTTGAAGTTTTTTGTTAAGTTGGGCTTTTTGTCTTATTTTTGTTTGGGTGTTTTTGAGATGCTATGTTCTTCTACTTCCTTTATGATATTATTATTTGCAAAAAATATTCAGTTTGACTGTTGGTCTCAGTCATTTAATATTCTTGTATGGTTTGCCAGTAATGAAAAGTAGATGATAGCTTTTCTAAACTATTTTTTGTTTCTTAACTACACTGGAAATGTAAATACTTGTGGCTGTAGCCATGCAACTTCAGTGTGTAAATTAAAGTCTGTTGGGGAACTCACTGCACAGCACAGGCTTCCTCATGCCACAGAGAAACCTGAGAAACTAATAGCTGTTGAACCACCCTCAGAAGTTCTGCAAACTACAGACGAAGAGTTCACAAGCAATTTCCCCTTGCCATTTGAGATTTTCAGATGATGCAGTCCTGCGTAGGACTTGGCAGCTGGCAGATTGGGCTTTTTTCAGTCTGGGCGATGCTACTGCTAAATAAGTGGTGGAAGCCTCCATCCAGTTCTTGTTCCATTTTAACTGGAAGACACCGGGGATCCAGTGGCTCAATTTAAACAAGAGGAATTTTTACAGCTTTAGCAGAACACATCCCTCTTTCTTTAGTATAATGACGTCCATCACTGTCCCCTGTTGACACTTGCTCGAGACAATGTAGTTGTTGATCAGACTGAGTCATCACTGAGCAAATCAGTAAAAAATGCTCCTAAACAGGACATAAGACCTAGTTAAGCACAGTGATTATAAATACTATTTATAATATCATATGTAAATACTATTTATAATTTCATATGTATCTATTGTTTGAAGTCATCTTACCTTCCTCAGAATAATCTCCTTACAGTGATCTTTGTAAATTTAAGTAATTTTTATGATTTTATTCATAGTCAGAAGTACCATTACAAATTTTTATTCCTATTTAATTGCTGGAGAATTAAAATCTGAGACTTACAGTTAGGTGTGGTCTAAATGAACAATCTTTGTTCCAAATGGATGACCAGAGTTATAATTGCCCTGTCCTGAACTTACTTTCATTTGTTTCTTTAATTTCTCTAAACAAGGTAACAGAAGTTTTAGATATTTGCTCTAATGAGTAATTAAATTAGCCAGAAATTAATCTCATACTTGTCTCCTGTAAACTGGATGGGGAGCGTGCAGGAAGCTTGTTGAACTAATTGTCAATATTTCCTCTTTGCAATAAAACAATATATGTTATTAGTGATCTTTTAGGCAAATAGAAACCTACTTTTTAAACTTCTCAGAAGAATAGACGTGAATTTTATGATGGCTTCATAAAGCTGAGGATCAATAAGAGAAATCATTCTGAATCTTAATTACTAATTGATTAATCAAATGAAATATTACAGATTCATTAGACTGTGTAGATTGGGATTATATGCTTGTACCATATATGTAAAGGGTATTACACTCCGTGATTCACAAGGTCTTTTTCTATCTTCTGTTCTAAATTATGAACTTAGAAGTCAGAAATTGAGAAATCTCTTCCTACAATGCTGTTATTAAAGGCTCATAAGCATGGACATCTAAGCAAATCTTTCAGCTGCTTATGATAATGCTTACAACTATGGAAGGATGTCTGAAACATATCCTTATATGTCAAAAATGTTTTCTCTGTGACTTTGTCATTCTTGGCTCTCTGGAGAAGAAAACATTCTCTTCTTCCTCAGCACAATTTAATTTTTTTTCAGTATCAGGAATGTTTCTGAATCATAATAAGTAACAGATTGTAACAGAGTTGAAAAGTTAAAATTCGTAGAGGGTGCAAGAGGTATCTATGCTGAGGGTGCAGAGATTGTGTACTATCTCCCTCTGCATGTTATTTTGAGAACCATCAAGCAGTATTAACAGGAGGTCCCAGACCTTCTCCCCTTTTGAAATTGCATGCAAAACCCCAAATTCAAGGAAAAAAATATGAGTCACAGGAAGAACAATTTATCATTTGTAAGAGTAGACTGGAGTGAGAAACAGCAGGAACATACATGTGACCTGGAAAGGGCGAGTTAGCTGCCAACCTTCAGACCTCCATCTGTGTCACATAACACAAGAGGTGTTTGCACTCTGAGTTTGCCTAGTTTCTGAACATTGCTGTTGCCCAGACTCTTCTTCAGTGCATGCTTAATAGTGCTACAGTAAACAAAGCATGGTTTCTATCTTTTGAGCAAACATGTTTGGGATTCATGAAGAAATTATCATTATGCCTTTTTTGCCCTCCCTCTGCTGGTAGCTTAAAACTTTCTCAGGACTGCCTAGTGGATCAAGCTCCACGCAGAATGCAAGAGCAGTCATTGCAGTCTTTCAACAGTAGGAGTGACATCTGCCTCCTAAACATGTACCGTAAGCGTGTCTGCAAGAAGGAGATCCAGCTTTGATACTCTGGTCTGGCCAAGGCCATTTTCTCAGGAAGGGCTGCGTCACCAGACTGTGGATGAGCTGAGAGGTAAAATCTAGTTTCCTGGAATGAAATACATGGTCAGAAAAGTCTAGGGACAGTAATGTTGGGTTGCCAGTGAGACAGATGTCTAAGAACTTTTCCCCAGAACTTCCTAGGTTTTGGGGCTTGCATTAGTGGTTATTAGGTAATAGAGACACATGCTCTTATAAAATGTCTAAAGCCTCTGAGTATCCAGACAAAGAAAAAAGGCCTCTAATCACAGAATGTTTTCTAGCCCTAGAATAACCTGTACTACTGGGAACACTCCTGCAAGGAAGCAGGCTCAGACCTTCCCAGGAACAAAATGAAATCAGGGGCTCCCAGATTCTGGTTGAGTACCAACATCCTGTTTGCTGCTGCATACAGCAGAGTCAAGTTTCCTACCTCTGGCGGCGCTGGAAGGGATAACCCACTGACAGTGTAAGGGGGTGAGCCTCAGTCTGGGAAGCCTACCTTCCTGATGTCTCCTACACAGATTTCACTTCCAGCTCAGGCCACTTTTTGTGTAGGCTTTAGAAGGCCCGATCAGGCATGTCGGTCGCTTTGTCATATACAGGCAGGAAGTGCCAACTTTCAAAACAGGATTTGGGTTATGAATTCTCAGAGATGCCTAAGATCTCCTGTCGCTTCTTTTTCAGAGGGATTTCTCTGTTGATTAGGCAGTCAGCTCCCTCTACAGCTCAGTGCTTTGTATACCCTGTCTGAGACACTTGTCTTGGGCTTTGGAGGACAGGAGGGATGTGAACATTGTATGAAGGACAGAGGCCTGAGAGTCAGGTGCTGCAAAAACTTAGTTCTGATCTTTAGTTTTGCCATATTGGAGATGTGCTCAGGGAGATCATTAATGTGGTGAGGAGTCTGGCTGAGAACGTTTACCCTTGGCTGGAGCAAATTCAGGGTAAAGGTTTGCTTTCCTTTTGAAAATCAGTCAACCTCTGCTTGTTAATGTTAGCTAGAGAGCGCACATTAAAACATCGCAGTGGAAATGCAAAGAATTACAGGATTATTTTTTCAGTTTTAATCTTCAATGTGCTTTACAAACCTTAAAGTTCAGCTTTTGACTGAAGCATTTAGACATTGAGGTGGTGCAAGTGTTTGTGTCTACCTAGCACTCCTTGTGCCTGTGCTCAGGTGACCAGTTTGAGCCCTCGGAGCTCTTTTGACAGCCAAACTGAAAACCTCTACTCCAGACATCAGAGTGAAGGGAGGAGGAATATCCTCATCCTTTTCCTATGGGGTGGGAACATTGGTTTCCAACCATGGGCAGTTGTGAGTTACCCAACCCACATGGCTTGTCAGCTTCTCATTTTTGTAAATTGACTTTATCCAGAAACCAATAATTCTAACTGTCAGCCGCTGGGTACATGCATCCAAAGGTGCATTCTTTGACTGTTACGACCATATCATATAAAATTTATTTTGGATCAGGGTGTAAGTCCTGAAATCTCAGAGCAGGATTTGCAGGAGAGATGTATACAGGCATCTCCAAGTTACACATTTCATCCTTATGGATTACCCTTTGCAAGATTTACTGATTTGTACTGTGCAGAAACAGGCTTGATGACAAGGTCCATGAATATGCTTCCCTCAGGAAAATATATTCACCAGCTCCCTGTGTTTATAAGAATTACCATAAAATAGTGATGTATCCTCCAGACTGGAAAATCCTTTTGAGTGGCATTATTTTTCCTGTTGAGAGCCTTATGCTGTTATTCAGTGCTTTATTGACCCAGCACGCTCACAGTTTAATGGATAAAGATAATATTCTCAGTGTATTTATTTTAATATTCATTTTAATATTTCATTTCTCATTATGCTGTTTTAACAAACTTATAAAGTGTCCCCAGAGAACTTCTTTGTTGTGCTTTGCTCACTTCTGGTATGATGAAATTACTCAGATTACTTATCAGTGCACTTCTGGAAATGCATGGTGAGAAATGATACAACAAAAGGAATTCTCTATGTTAACAGATAAGTGGGGAAGGATCAAAAAAGGATGACTTTTATCCAGGTGTAATAAGATAGGTTACATAAGAATAGGTCCCGAGTATATTCCAAAGCCTCGTCCCAGGCAAAATCTAGTGGCAGAATAACATGATGATGACAAAATGCCATTTTCTGAAAACAGATTTGAGAAAAAGGCAAAACTGAAAAAGGTTCTCCTTAGAGATTTTTCAGATTCCAAGGGTTTGATGTCAGAAGGAACCTTTTATTATAAAATCCAATCTGGCCAAAAATTAAAAAATTTAATATTTCAGTGGAAGCAATTTGATAAATCCAAAGCACATTTTTGACGTGAAGAGTTTGGTCATAAAATTTTGGTGGATTCTACCATTGTATTCCAATTTGGGACAGGAAAAAGTTTGAAAACTGTAAAAATTTTCTGGCATATATAAGTCTTTTCTTCTCCAAGTCAGCTGACCCACGATGATTTGTTAGCTGCACTGGTGTCTCTGAGCTACCCTTTATTTCTATAGAAGATGGAAGAGCCAAATCTTAAAGACTTTTAAAAAAACTTTTAAAATATCTCTGCAAAAATTAAGATGTTGAAAAAAGGTATGTGATTTTGTCTAATTTTATAAACCCCGGCATTTTAAAATGTATTTGAATGTATTGAAAAAACCTTTATGTTTTCAGAGAAACTGAATGTCTAAGGTTAAACAAATTGGTACTTTAATTGCAAGTCAGTGCAAAACATGGTCTATTTCTTTTCAGAGCTTTTTGACTGTGTTTTCTGTTGTTTTGCTATTGGATCTTACATGTATTCTGCAGATTTTTATGCCCTTAAGCATTTGAAAATCTCAGAACCTTGTCTATTTTTTTTCTCTTATCTTGCACAATATTATTTGTTTTTACTCTTTGAACTTCTGAAAAATTTGTGATTTTGTTTGGAAGTGTCATGGCTTGATTAGTTACATTGTTCTTCTCCTTAACTGTTTGAGCTCTTTAGTGAAAGAAAACAAACAAGAAGCAAAGCTGTAGATACTTTGAACACAATTGTTTTGTTCTTCATCCTTCTGCCGTCAGACTCTGCTCTCTTCTGGAGAAGTAAATCATAAATTTATGGATAGACAAATATCTCAACTTTATGTACAAAGCAGGACGTTTGTAAAGCCCTTGAGGATGCCTTCAGTGAGAAAGAAATAAGTGCTTCTGCTGCTAATTTAGGATCATATTAGGTCTTATTCTTATCCGGGCAGACAGAAAGCATTTCAGCATTGGTGGCAAAACAGCAAAGCCTGGTGCTGTTGGTATTGGATACTGCTCTGTGAACGTTGCTCAGGCAGAAATGGATGGCAGGGCATAAAACAAAAGCTGAGTAAATATTTGTACTTTTCTCTCTTTGGCAGCCAAACTGGGGGGACAAAAGGGAGAGATTTGGCTCTAACCACATGTTTGAACTCCTTCAGGATTTCTGTCCAGAGGAAGAGACTGTAAAGGGAAAAAATGTTTTCTGTTTAGCAATGTGCTGTTTGCAGATATCTGGAGAAAAGCATCAGCAGCTGCTGCCTCCCCTTGCATCCTACAGCCAGGGTGTTCAGTCTGGGGCCAGAGAGCTGAGGGGCAGAGACTGCATGGCTCTCACACTCTGAAGAGCACTCTATCCTTCACAGCCCTTTGTCTGAAGTCCAGTTGAAGTCTTTCAGTTAATTTATTTTCTTTGCATTTTTCAACTGGGTGTAATTATGCAAAAGCTCCCTGTATCAAAGAATAAGGTGTTGTGTCCTACCTGCACTCCCCACCAGGCCAGAAAGGGAGCGTTACTGTGTTGATGAAGTGGACACTTTATAGCACAGAATAGATCTTGGTCTAGAAGACACTGAGTGCACCCATTTCTCCTTGTTTAAACCAATCTCTCTTCAGAGACATAAAATGTGGTTTCCAGGTCCTCAAGGACAGACATTCAGTCTGTAAACACCGAAGAAGTGGCCTAACTGCTTGGCTATTGCGACAATCTTTGGATCCATATGAAGATGTTTTTGAGCCAAAGCTGCCTGATGCATTTGACCTGCTTTGCTACAGGAGCAATATCAGAACTGCTCCTTATTGTATCTGTGAAGACTCAGCTTTTGTCCTTTGCTGCCTTCACCAGTGGGGTTGTTTTGGGGCAATGAGCACCAAGCGATGCAACAAAGTGCTCTGTGCACCTGGTGCTGACAGATAATGCTGTCTTTATAAAATGGCATGTGGTAAGGTAGACAATTGCATGCTACACAAAAATGGCAGTTCCAGAGGAGGAGTGAAATTTGGTTTAACTTCTAATATATATTGGTGGTGGTCTTTGTAGAACCTACCTCATCACTTCCCTCCCAAACCATAGGTAAAGATTCAAATGAGTCCTGAACAGGGATGAAAGCTACTGTTTTCTTCCTCTTTATCTCCAAGCAGTCCAGAGGGAATGAGTAATGTTTTTGTTCCAAGAAGATACTGTGCATATCATCTCTCATATATTCTGTTCTTTTGTTTCTGCATCATACAGGCAGAGCAAGGAGCAGTGAGAGTGGGAGGACAAATTAAATGAATGGTTTGGAGATGCTAGTCCTCATGTCTGAAGGAATGGTAAAATTAACACATTTGCTGTGCCAAACTTAAATATTGGGGTTAGGGAAAGATGGCAAACTTCCCTGTTCACTCCTGTGGTTAGCTTCTTTCCTATGGGTAGAAGTATGTGTGACAAGGTACACAAATCTATCGCATTACAGCAAAACCATCAGCTAATCCAGCGTTTTCAGAACATGTGTTAACTCTTGGTAACCTGGACACGGTCCCAAACCTGCTAAAATATTTTTGTTGAAAGCAGTAGAAGCTAATAGGTGTCATTAAAATGCTGCATAGCGGGTGTCCTGCTTCCCTATCGTTACTGCATCAGTCAATATCACTCACTATGGAGACACAGCAGTGTCCCAGTTTCGGCCAGGACAGGATTAATATTTTATGGTAGCTGGGAAGTGGGTGTGGCCAGGCCCTAATGTTGTTTGACACCATCTCATGTCAGTTGTGAGGGGCAGGAGTACAGGACTCTCTCATTGTGGATGCAAAACAGCCCAGTTTTGTTTTACTTTCCATGTAAATACTTACTTTGTCTTATACCTTTTGTTATTGATACTGTTGCTGTTACTGTTTGTTTTCTTATCTAATTGCTGTTTCCACTAAATTGTTCTGATCTCAGCCTGTGATTTTCACATTTGTGCCTCCAGTTCTGAAGTCCATCCCTGGAGCAGGAAGGGAGAAGTGAAGCAGGGGAGCGAATGAGCAGCATCTCATTTGGGAGAGTCTCAGTGGGGGAACTGAACTGGGGAGTACTATTCCTAAGCCATGACAAGCAGTAAAACCAAGAAGCACTTATTTTATTTAAAGTGTGAACTTTCTAAAAGTGTGTCTGTTTTCAAACACCAAAATATCTGACTAGATAACAAGAAGTCATCAGTTTATTGCATAATGAAAACTATCTATTAATATAAAAGGGAACTCACTCCTGTATATTTACTGAACCTTTGCCATAGGCCATGAAAGTCAGTGGAAAAAACCCAAACTGATATGTGGAAAAGAAAAAAACCCTGACAAATGCCAAAATATGCCAGGCTAGACGTGTGTGCATAAATACATTAGGTTATTTTTTCTGTTTGCATCAGAGAATAAACATTATAATAGGGCTTGATTTGTTTTCCCAGCCTTTACAGCTAAGATTGAAGCTCAGTATCTACTATGGCAACAGAAAGCTATGCTTGTGCTGGATAATTTCCATGAAAACTCCTGCGTTGCCTCCATGGGTTGAAGCCCAGTGTGTGAAAAGGCCACTGGCTATTTGTAGCCTTGTCATGTCTTGTTCTGCTCAGAGCAAATCTGGATCTGTGTGATGCAGTGCTTTAAACTCTGACAGCTGCTGTCATTTTGTGAGACCTCCTGCAGGAAACTGTAGAGTTTCTGTAGGAAACTATAGAGTTCTCTAGAGAAAGGTTTACTTCTTGTAATGTTTTCCAAAATAATTTTCAAAAACAGTCTTGCACAGAAAAAGGGCTAGATTTTGGTCATATTTAGTCTCATTTAATCCAGTGATGTAAATAATCCCCATAATCCTGAAAAGTTTATTACTTAAATAATAGCTACATAAGCAAGTTGGACATGAGCCTAACCTGCTCCTGTCTCTCTATCATCCTGCCTGGCTCCAGCCCCACAAATGTGAACTTTCTGGAAGCTTCTCCACATATTGCAAAATCTAATCTTTCCTTTGAGGCTTTCAGAAACTTGATTCAAACCTAAACAAGAAGTAAAGATTTTCCTGCTATTTTAACGCCAGCACTATCTTTCTCCCGCTGTGGTTCTCTCCTATTCCCTATATTTTCTTTTTTTGACAAGTGGACAAAGCAGTTTCATTGTTTTTGTATTAATACTTTCATTCATGGAAATACTGAAATATTTCTAGAATATATATATATATATATATGTGTTTGTATATATATGTGTATATATATATATGTATATACATTGTCATGGAAAGGGCAAATTATCCTTGTGACTTTCTTAAATTTGGAAAATGATAGTTTAAGGCAAGTGAATCTCTTTGTTGAAGGCTTTCCTTAGGGAAAAAAAAGAAAAGAAATGAGAAAAATATTGTAAGCTTTGCCTCTAATTTAGATGAAGGCACTACTGATAGCCCTACTCCTTAATTAGGTTTGCCATCCAGAATCTTTGTTTTTGAGAGATGCTGCAACTAGCAGAAGTGGATTTAACTTAGTTTTTAGTTTTAAGAAATAATGGAGGTGATTTCCTCCATTATGTTTCCTACCTCTTATATTTCCTGTCTTATAGTTTCAGCTCAAACCCGGGAAACCAAAGACACTGATTCACTGGCCGTAGTCTATCCCTAGAAGAGATCAGATTTAGTCTGGTCTGATCTGGGGACACTCTCCCTCCTCTACTCTTGTTTCCCTTCCCCACACCCTGAGTCATCAATGTGGCTGTTTGACCAAGAGATTGTTTTGACCTAATTTAGGCTGAAAAACATACTAAGTGTATGCCTACCACACATTAAGCAGCTTTTAAACTAGCCAAAGGTTGGGTGCCATCACTCCTGTGGGGTACTGAGAAGCCATGGAATACAGCAGAGTGAGATGAAAGGCTATTCTTAATGGCAACAAGAAGAGGAAAAATGTGTTAACACGGGTGTAACTGAGACTCTGGGGATCCATTTTCTTAAAAAAAATTAATTCTGTTGTTGATTTTGTTTTGTTCTTTTTTTTTTACTTTAGGAACTGTGAGAAGATAGAAAAGGTAAATGAGCCAGAAATACTGACTTTATGACAGTTCTTGTCTGTGGGAGGTTATTTCTTGAGAATTATCACTGACAGCAGGTTTTTCTAGGGGTGCCAGTAGTAGTAGGTATACTTACACCCATGAGTTGCAAATTGTACCTCTGGAGCTGTGTAAGATTGAAAGCAAATACTTTTGATAAGAATAACAGAGTTTGGGTTGTCCTTCACAGAAAGTGAGGGGCAGTTGTAACCTGAAAAGGCTTAAGTCAGTGACTATGACTAAAGATAGATGACACAGCAGCAACATATTCTGGCAGCTGGAAAAGGGACTAGATGGGTCATACAGCAGTGCTGTAAAGTTACAAGCTTTGGTAAGTAACAGTTTGGTAAAGTCCATATCACCATGTCTTTACTGTTGCTGGTAAGTCCAAGTTGTCTAGATTTTGCTGTGTAGATAACGTAAAGCAATTAAAAGACAAGGATTTGTAAAGACCTTGAGGTATCATACAGCCTGTTGGTCCTTTCATCACAGCAGGCTCAATGACATCAACATCACTCTTGACAGAGGTTTATTGGTCCTGAAGATGCCTCTGGAAAAGTGCAATGACCACCTTAGTTAATCTACTTCAGCTCCCACCTGTCCCTTTTTTAATGTTTAAGACAAGTCTGCTGTTGCAATTTTGGATCATTACATCTTCTTATAGGCAAAATGAATAGGGAGAAAAAATTGCTTTACTCTTTGGAACAGCCTTTCATGTTCATTATGTTTCTTTGAGTTATTCATATATTTGAAGGCAGATTTTTCAGATATTCATATATTTGAATAGATTTTTATTGTTCTTATAAATAACCCCAGCTCTCTCACTCTTACCTTCTTTTCTAGGCTTTGATTTCTATTGTTGCACAACTCTGAACTCTCCTGTTTATTTGCATTTTTGTTGAAAGTGCTGCTCAAAATTTGTCACTTTTCTGGTCTTGTCCTACGAACAAGCAAAATGGCCTTGCCTCACCTGAGTAATGCAAATCGGTTATTTAATCTCTCTTTCACAGTAAAAAATACTCAGTGTAAAAATGAAAGGGAAGGATTTAAGAATGTATTCAGTGGAACACAACACTTCAATTAATTTGCTGTATTTACTTCCTTCCTAAGAATAAAACCTGATTAAATGTATCATTTTCCCCATTGTGCTAAGTTAGGCATTTGTCTCCAAGTATTAGTAAATTCCATAACTTATTTTGTTGTAAATTAGTTATGAGAAAACGGAAATAACTTTTCAGTCAAAAAACTCTAAGCAATTTATCCTGTTCAGCATATCAAAGCAAGTTGTAATTGTGACTGCTGCTCCCAGAAAAGGTTGACAGTGGACTAACACGATGAGAAAATTACATGCTGACGTCAAACAGGGTATATTTAGGTATTTCCCTTGAAACACATAACAGCGTTTATAGCTCCTACATAAAATGTTATGGTGAAAATTTGAAACTTCCTGAAGTCTTGAACATTCTAGAAAATTACGAGTTTGTTGATTTGTTACCCTCACATATTAAGTACAAAGGAAAAATATGCTCAAGGTGGGAAAACATAACTGTTGCTTGGGACAAAGAGTTGGCAAACTCCAGAAAATGTAGCCAGGGCTGAGGGATCACTTCAGATGGATTTACTACTGAAAGAAAATGTGTTGTGGAGCTGCATCCTGCCAAAAACATTCCTCAGGAAGGAGGGCAGAGGCAACTGCTAATTGAAAAGGAATCAGAGTAGGACAAAATTTATTGCTGTCTCAGAGAGTAAGTTCAAATTTTCTCAGAGAGTAGTGCAAATCTCAGGAAATTACAGCAGATGGAAACAGAACCAGTGGTAATCATGTGTAGCCCAGGATCCATTTTGGTAGTTGTGATTACATGTTGTGTGCAGGAATAAGTGTAGGTAGCTTTGTGAGTGTATGAAATCTCTAGCAAGTTCAGCTGAAAAATCTTGGTCCAGCTAATGCTTCTTTAAATCAGGCAGAAAAGAGATGCAAGCATCAATCACTTGTGGCCCAGGAAAGTGCTCTGATTGTTCAGAAGTGAACCTCTCTTTGGTGATATTCTCTCCACATGAAAGTCTTCCTTTGCATCAGATTCAGAAATCCTGTGCATTAATGGAAGGAACTTCATATTTGATGGATCAGCCTTTTCTCACTTTACATTTTATTGAACAGTTCTTAATCTTTAATGCCTAAACAGTCTTCCATTTTTCTAACTCAGTTACATGTTTATCTGCCAACTCTGCAAGTCTGACATCTATTTGTGCCTGCTTACATCAGAGTAGACCAAGTGATGTCAGGGGGAATACTCCTTAACCTAAAATTATTCACGATTTATACTGCTTGTAGTGCTTGCAGTAAGGAAAAAAAAATAAGATATGCATTAATCTAAACTTGTGTATGTGTATATAATTTAGATGGGTACTTTTTTTTTTGTTAAAGATGAATGAATGATGAATAAAGCCCTTAGAGGACCTAATTTTTGAAACTGTCTTCCTTTTATTCATTCAAGCATCATGCTCCCTTGTATCAAATAGCAGATGAAATTAAAAAGCCTTGGTAACCAGATGATAGAGAAATTAGGAAACACCATTAAATGTGAAAAAATAGGAGCTGTCTGCATGGGTAACATAATATCACTACAGGATTTCTGCTCTGAAACTGCCTTTGGAATCTGTATAGGCAATTCTTAAAATCTCAGTAGTGATTTATTGCTATTTGAATTATTTTACATATTGACTATTTACTTACTTGTCTTTAGAAATAAATGTATTAGAAGTGTGACATCAAGAAGGAAACAAAAGAAAAAATACGAAGAAAAAAATTAATGGAAATAAAGAATAATAATTCCTATAATCTGAAATTACATGTTTTCTTCTTTCACCTAGCAAGTATTTTCTTCCAAGAAAATCCTCAGCTACTTTTCAGCCCCCTTGGAAGATCAGTGTGCTCCAGCTCTGCCATACATCCAGCAATTGAGAGGTCCAGGCATTTTTGGATGACATTTACTGGTGTTCATACAACTTTAAGTAGGTTCACTGTTCCAAAGAGCTGGAGTAAAATATTTGCGTTCCATGTAAAATGATTTGTAAGTCCAGAAAGGGCTTATTCAAGGTCAGATGGTATTTCAGCCAGATCTTTGATTAGGCTTTAGTTGTAAGTTTGTTAACAAATGCTTGAGAAGAATGGTGTATGAAGGCCTTTACCATCAATATTTAACAGTAAGTACCTTTCTAATACTCAGAATAGCTTATCTAAGATCCTCAGTGCTTGTCTTACGATTAGAGGTGTGAATTTAACCCAAACATCAGCCCCTATTTTCTGAATGCAGCCTTCAGATTGTGTCATCTTTTGTGTTACTTTCCTTGAAAATGGGGTGGGGAGGGAACTACATAAGTCAAAAGGTCCACAAAAGAAACTTACAGAGTTTTATTAGTAAATTATACACTTTGCATGGAAATTGGTATAAGTTAGTTCCTAGTATAATAAGGAGTAGGGTGAAAGGGAGGAGAGGTAAAAACAGAGAGAGAGGGAGACAGATAGAAAAGAAAAAAGGAAGAGAGGAAGATCACCAGTCCTGGCTCCAGTGTTGATCCAGCTGATGGGATGTCCAGGGTCCTGGCAGCATCACCTGGGCTTGCTAAGTATACCCTTTTTATAGATAGTATTTCCCTACCCTGAAGATAACTTTCTGACTTTCTATGAAAATTAGTTATCATGTGCAGTTTGTTTTTCTAGACTCTTCTGGAAATGGGTCAGAGGGCCTCAGGGGTCCTTGATCCTTCCCTGCTGGGTCAGCCTTTGGTTAAGAGTCCCTGCTGGTTTCTTGATCTCATTCCGGTGCTTGCACTGTACTGTGTTGTGCTTATCTCCAGGAACCAGAAAAAAAAAGATGTTTATCCCAGAAAAGTGCTGCCCTACCTCCTTATGGCCCCCTTCTACAGCCACATCCTGTTCTTTCTCACAGGCTATTACCAGCAGTCCTTGGTTGTCTCCACAGCTTTCCAGCTACCACTGTTCAAGTCAAACACATTAGCCCCTTATCTCCTAGGCTTCCACAAGGCTGAATAAGCAGGCGCCTGGAGAAAATCACCTTCACTCAAGCTATCTGATTGTTTTTGTTTTCCAGTGTTTTTGTGCTGGCAACAGGGCAGGTGGTCACCGTTTGATATTTGTAATCTACAGGTTATCAAAGCCTTGCCTCAACCCTCAGTCAGCTGCTGTGTGTGATGCTGTTAACTGCTGCCACTGGCTGATAGCTTTAAATAATTAGCTCATCCATGCATTTAAGCCAGGCATGTGCTCAAGCACCTTGCTGAATCAAGGACCTGAGCAGACTTGCTCTTTGAAGACAGGGTATTTCTATAAACCAATCCTCCCTCAATATTAATAGTCTATCTGCAAATGATTGAGATGTAAATATTACTTCCACAGTGGAGGAGGTGGAGGAAACTTCCTTTGCTTTTACCACTAGCCTCTGGACAATATTTAAATCACAATGAGCTGAAAAAAAAGCAATTTCTCTCACAGCTCCTTCCTTACTGATTCCTCTCTCATATCTGCAGCCAGCACAGAAACCTTGAGGAGAAATAGAAGAAGAGAGTGTTTAATACCCAGTCTTCTAAATATGATGGACAAAGAGAATTACATGTTCCCTGGTGAGAACATTAACAGGTGTCTGATGGAACATCTTGGGATCATATGAAACTGTATAACTTTAATTGTTCTCTCAGGATGGACTTTTTAACTCTGCCACAAAAATTTTGCACTTGGATATTTAGCTTTTATAAAGAAAGAATACATTTTTCTTTCATGGAAATGCATTCATTATGGAACTGCTTCTAAAAATGTTTTTAATGATCCCCTTAAAAATTGCTTTCAATTTTTGCCTTCTGTGACATTGGAAATTGAAAGTATTTTCCTTAAGTGCCTTTTTCTTTTTTTGAATATAGCTTGAGATTATATCTGTTGTTTTTTTTTAAGAACTTTTTTTTAACTGAGCAAAACTGCTGTTCATTGAAATAGAGCATATTATCACGACAGTTCTGCAAATCTGTAGTCTCTATTATTATGGGAAATTGCCATCAGGAGACTGAAAGGGTTCAGTACAGATTTCTGGAGATCATATATTTGCAAGATTAATCTAGTACTATCTATGCGCTTTGTATGAAATACGTGACAGTGTCTCTCATGAGCTAATCTTGCTAATTCATGTGGTCCTTTTAATAGACCTTATTTATCCAGGCCTTCATCACTAGTTTCACATTATGGTGCAATGTCAAGATGTGAGCAATTCTGGGCTTGTGTGTTTTTGTGATTCTGCCTTTATTAACTGAATCCATATGAAATAAACCCACATGAAGAAGGGTAAGGAATCTGGTTCAGGATTTGCTGGCTTTTATTAGACACAAGATGAATCATAAATTTTCTGTTCCCTAGTCAGAGGACTGTAATTTTAGGCTTAAATTTCTGGTGCAAATGTGTAATATTATTTTTTCTTCAGTAATGTTCTTTTAAAAGCAGTTCTTTTGATGATGATCTCACTGTTTAGCCCTCTAAGTCAGAAGTGTATTTCTGTGTGTGGCGTGTGCAAAGGGACAATGGGATGGAAGGCAGACCTGTGAAAATGGAAAACAGATCTGTTCAGGACATTTGAGAGGAATCTTGCAGCATTTTTCCTCCTGGTTTTAATCCATCTTCAATGAAAATAAATACTGCCAATTAAAAAAAAGGGAGGGGGGGGATAACTAGATACAGAGTATCAATTCATGAAGCCGCCAACCTCTCAAAGTCAAGTCTGTGAGTTTAGCTTCTCTGAAGATCAGACTTTCCAAATACCAAAGTTGTTGTGAAAGGTGATTTACAAAAAATCAATTTAATGAACATTTTTGAAGATAATCTCTGTCTGTTTATGCTTTTTCAGGATACAGAGACTCTGTCTCAAATGCTGTTTTCTTCTACTTTTTTCCAGAATTGTTAGTATTACTGAAAGTTCACCTGTTAAGAATTTGTCTGATATGCTGCAGGATGCTTAGATATCTATGTATATCTTCTATAAAAAATGACTGAATATATATTAGAAGTGCCCATTATTCTCATTTTTCTTGCTTTGGAACTGAGCAATAATTTTAACAATGAATACATACACCCTCGAGTTTCTTCAACATTATGTGGAAGCTATGTGACTACGGGGGAGTTGTTTTAATCCTTTGAGTTCTTATGATTTTCCTTCTGAAGTCAGTGCTGGCTGAGTCTAAAGTGTGGTACAAGGATGCCTCAGGAGTATTTCCCCTCTTCTTGATCTGCACAAATACCTCGCTTGAATTTGGGCTAGCTTTTTTTTCTTCTCTGCTCTACTTCTCTTCCTTGATAGGCTTTAATTTCCTCAGGAAGCAAATGTATTTATTTTGCATAAAAACAATCCAAATTGTGCTGTAGCTAAGGTGAGAATTCAGAACCAAGTGTGGAGTTTACCAGTCTGCCAGTTCAATAATTTTAATGGTTAAATACAGACATAATCTTCCAAGATAATGAAGATTTAAGATTGCAATACCAAAAGAACGAATAAACCAAACCAAGATAAATTCTATATTTTGTTGTTCAAAAATCGGATAGATTCACTTAGAAAAAGACAATAAATCCCATAAAAATCCCCCTATTCTTTGATTTTCTTTTTTCTTCCCTATGCCCTTAAGTCTGGCTGGGAGTTGCAGTTTTATTGTATTCTTAGATACAATTTCAGGTTGTAAGCATCAGCTGTGTTAAGGTTGTCACAGCAACCCAAGGCAAGAATTGACTTGCTTTTGCAGATTCTAGCTTCTAACCAAGAGTTAGTGCCAATAAGGAGAGGCTAAACTTTGTGGAACTTTATACAAGCCACATGCCTATTCTTCCTGTTGTTACTGACCTTCCCACTTTAAGTGCTCCAAATCAGCACTTTCACTGCAGCTCATGTAACAGCTTACTCAGTTGGCTGCAAATAATATTTACTCAGCTGGGTGAAATGCACAGCTCAAAGACCAAATTAGTTTGTGAAATGTTATCCAAAGATACTTTCCTGTTCCCTAGATGTTTGATACAGAAGCAGAGACTAATGAGTCCCAAAGGCCCAAATCCCAATCTCTTACTCTTCTCTCCTGGATCAGTTAATGACTTTTTCTTCCAGTTTATTTTTAGGGCCTGTAAAATTCAGCAATGCACATATTTATTCAAATTCCACACAGACCAGAAGAATAAATAAGTGTTATATCTCTGTGTATCTTTTCTAATAAAATAAGACAACTAAAAAATTCATTTATCTTGTAGTTCTTTATTCAGCTATCACAGAGTAAAAACTTTGGGCTTAGCTTTTTCTTAATTAACTTTTCTTTAATCTACATCTCTGTGTTTCCCTCGTATAGCTCTGTTCTCTGTGTATGCGAGAACATGATACTCATCGAGTTTCAGCTAAATTTGTTTACTCCTCTAAGGCAGCAAAAGAAAGATCTTAAGAGTAAATGGGAAAAGTTCTTTTATCAGTGTAAAGAAGCTTGGTTGTAAATGAGAACCTTATCCTCTGTTGTGGTATGGATGACTTTATCTCACATATAATCCGTATAAAGGAATTCAAAATGGTACAGCTGACAAACTCTTCAAATGAAATCTGATTTCCTCACAGAAAGAGGTCATGGTCCTTGTAGCCCCCATAGCTTAAAAGCAGAAACTGACTTCACCACATTTCATTAAAAAAAAAAAAAAAAAAACAACAAAACCCACTTGAATTTCTTTTTTAACTTGCTTTGCTTTTTGGTGGTGGTTTGATTGATTTGGGGGGAGGGGGGGATTGAAGGGTTGTACACTGGAAGCGACTGAATCACTAACACATATGCAAGAGGGAAATGTTATGTCTATACTAATGCATATACATGTACCTTATGTTTCCCTTAAAAGATGGCACATTGACATTTATTTTCATTTTACGTTGGCTTATTGCCTGTATTCCACTCCTCCCTGTTATATGATCCAAAGATTGCAGTGTGTCCTGCACTGTTCCACTGTCCAGAGCAAGTCACGTGCTGATCTGAAAGATCTTAAAGCCCTTAATTTTGTAGATACTGTAGCAGAAAAGAGCTATTAGATGACATATGGTGAGTTTTTACCTAAAAACCATAATTTTTTATTCTAGATTTTTTCTCTGCAGTTTAATTGTACAGAACAAGAAATTTATTTTTCCTCCAGAAGTGTTATTATTTTTATATATAAAAAAAATTGCCCATAGGGTCTGTGTTCTGCAGCTGTTTTCCCACATTGAGAGATATTTGACAGTTTTCTGTCTCTTGATCAATGATACTCATATTAAAATAAGGTCAGAATGGTATCTGGAGAGATACTGAGCAGGGATCCTAATGAGATATCAGAATTTACAGTAAATAAGGAATTATTCTGTTTTCTTCTCTTTAGAACAACAGAATATTTTTTAAATAAAACATTTGTGCACAGACTGGAAGGGAATGAATACAAATTTGCAACCTTTAGTCCTCTGAATTTAAATGAACAATGAAGTTATAATTGTTGGATATTTTCATTTATGCCATGTAATTTACAAAATTTTAAAGAAAAAATTTATTATTGCACAGGCACACAAAATCTTGATCGTGAGAATTCATCAGTTGGAGGTAATGAAAGGCACACACCAGCAATGAGGCATTGGATTCATCTCACTCTTGATGTAAAAGAGAGAGAAAGATAAAGTAAGTACTACTCAGTAATACAAACTATGTGTATTTCAGTCATAACAGTATATGAAACTTTCTTGACAGTAGTTTAGCCCAAGTTGAACTATTTATTTTTGCTGTTGGACTGTTGACAGTAACCAAGCTTGTTAGCTTAAAGCTGGTATTTCCACACTGCACCATCTTCTCTGACTGCAGTTTAGAGGTAACTATGGCCTTCTCTCTTAAGACCAGCTGTGATTCTTTGAGCATCTTAATAGCCCATTCCTTGAAACCAGTCCAGTCTGGATGAGGGTTTCTTGAAAATAAGTGTGTGGAATGTCAAAAAACACTCGTGAGAAGTATAGTTATGATAATATTAATAATGTTCCCACTTCCACTGAAGATGCTTCTACAGTAATAACATCTACATTTTCATGGCTTCATCCTTTTCAGTCTTTATATTACTTTTCTCTTTCTGCATCAAGATATTGTTTAAAGCAAAAATCCTTAGCAAAATATTAATTAATTTTCATTCTTGTGTTAATAAGTTTGGTGATTCTTCTTGTGTTGCTATCCTTGAAGTTATCCAGATCTTTGTTTGTTAGTCCATTCTTATTCTGCATTGGCGTACAGCTGTGTTTTACTGGCATATTTCATTAGCACTTTTCCAAACTTCATGTTGCAGTCAGCAATGAAAAATAAAGCAGTTTTAAGAACAAAAGAAATACTTACTGAGCCAGACCAGAGGTCTAGCCCAGTGTTACGCCTCAGGCAGTGGCAGTAGGAGATAACATTTGGGGAGTGCATGTGCACTTTAACACTACCTGTGGTCCATGACAGGACTAAAACTAATTATTCAAAGGCATCTCCCTCCAGGTTGACCCTATTCCTGTCTAATAAAACAGGTGTCTTCCAACTTTCACCTTAAATCTATCCCATCTGAAACTAGAACAGATAAACTGATCTGTAATGGTTTCTTTAAATCTTTATTAATTATTTTTTTCTTCTCTTCCATGATGTGATTTCACTTAGCTCAGATTGCCCAGCAGTCCCATAACATTTTTTATTAATAATAAACTTATGGAAAATAAGAGTTTTAACTATCATTTGATTCCCTTATCTGATCTGCTTGGAAGGAGATAGCATTTATCAGTTCATATTACAGTTAGTTATTGGCTTTCTACAGTGGAGTGGCATTTTGTGGCAGTTACTAGAGCTGTCTTTACAAAAGCAACTTCTTTCTTTTTTTCTTGTGGAGGCTTATTTTCCTTGATTAGTCTACATTAATTTTAAAAATGCTGAATGCGGTGTATGTGAGGCCTTAGCTGTGCTTATAGGAGACAGAAAAGTATTGGTAATTGCCAGCTCTTCTTGTTTCACTGCTGCTGAAGGTGAAAAGATATAAAGCTATAAGTTCTAATATCTGATTATAGGAAATTCTTGATGCATACCTTTGATTTTGCTGCATTAGTGTCTGTTGACACACTATGAGTCTGGCACACAAAAATTTGAACATACTTCTTTATCAGGCATCTTAAGTGGAGCTCAAAATCCTTCCTGAGAGAGACTATGTCTTTCCTTCCTCTGTTAGCTTCCATTTGTATCCAGATTGCTGGAGGAAACTACGCAGACGAGGCATTTGAAAGACATGAGGTGTGGGCTAGGGGTATATACCTGTAGATTTAGGGTAAATTGAAATTGACTCTAAGAAGTCAACTCATGAGCTAACAATGCCAGAGCAAATGCTGCGGTTCTAGCTGGAACACTCAGCGCTTATCATCTTGATTGCATCTGTGTGAGGTTTGCCAAATACATCTCTTCATCAATACATGGCTTCCTATGTCATGGTAGGTTTTCTATCTCCATTGCACCTAAATACTGGAATGCATCACAAGGAACACCCAATACCACTTCATAAATGAATTAACTGTCAGCTGAAATGTGAAATCGTGCAATAAGAATGATTGAATTGCAAATTGTGATGCAGTCTCTGCTTTCCACACCAGAATCTTTGTTAGGGACTTCTAATTCTCTTTAATTTTCCTCTGGAAGGGGGAGGGGAGTGGGAGGTTGCGCTTCAGCTTCTGTTTTGCCATGGGGCTCATCATACTAAAATCAAGTGGGTGATTTCAGTAGAAAGCTCTTTGATTATGCAACATGAAATAATGTAACAGTACAATTGCTTCAAATTCATGGAATTATTTTAATTAACCCACGGTAATACTAGCCTTTAATGTGTCCAAAACCAGCAATGATTTTATGCAAATTAGGAAAATGGCATTGAAAATGTTCTTATATATAATCTGATTTTTCTCCCTAGGCATTCTGGAGTCCATTGTTGCCTGAAATGGCTGTGACTACAGGACTAGCAGAAATGAGAAATGAAGTTTAGGTTATTCATAAGGTTCAGCCAAAGAATACAAAAGAGATGGTATTGTGATTAAAATAAGAACAAGTCAAAAAGTGTGAAAGGGAAAAGGTTATACAGAAACCAATAGCAATTTTTAGAGGTTTACAGATAATTTCTCTGATATTTCAAACTGTAGTGAGGTTGGAGATATAGCCTCTAAAAAGTAAAGCTGAAACTTCAAGATGAAGCAGTAAGATCCAAATTTTTCTGGGAAAATAATACAAAAGTCAAGGATATCTCAGTAGATTAAATAAACCAGCTGTGATACACATCCTGTTGCAAGAGAGAGCCAATTCAGCAGCAAGACAGTTGGATTTCTTAGTTTTCTCTCAAGGAGGTCTATTCCTTTCTGGAAAGGGAGTGGTGCTACTGCTGGAGCTTGCAGTGCCATGGACATTGGGGTTTTTTTAGAGCTCCTTGGAGTAGCTGCAAAAAAATTACGTATCTAGGTAATGCCACTTCTGTGCCAGTAGTGCTATATTATACAGCTAAACATCCTGACATGTGAAATAAGAGAGCACAGAAAGGTACAGAGTGAAACTACCAGCCATTTCTAATTTGTGTTAATGTCATAAAGACAGAATGTTTGACAGAAAAGAAGCCAACTGAAACTACTCAGTACCCATGAGCATCACTATTTATTAAGCTAACACTTTTCTCATTCACTGCCATGTGTAAAAAAAAATGCATATTTTAATGTCAAAAAACATTCCATCTGTTATCAGGGATTTTTTTTCCAAGTATTTGAATGCCTGTGGCGTTGCAAAAATGTATTATGTTTTATGAGTACTATTAGTATTTCATGCAGAGGACTGTGGAAAGGCTACTGTTTTGCTAGAGGCTACCAAATACTGCTTTCTGTGTTATAATTCACAGTAATTTGAAGTAATGATGACATTTAGCCTTGGAACATACTTTTCTTTAGGTGAACAGAATTTTTATGGTGTATTTGGCAGATGCCAGTATAAGGAAAGCAAAAGCAATGATTACCATGTGATTTATTTTTGCTACAGGTGAAACCTGCAATTTAGCTCTTGTCAGCATGCAAATTAAAGTTGTCTTATGCTATTTAGCTCGGTTAGATAGCACTAATATGATTGCTTATGCACCTTCTGTTTCATGGACTTGAAGTGTTCATTTGAGGCTCATCAGCAATAAGCTATCTTTGGTGACAGCTACTGTAAATGTACTCTGGGGAAACTGATTTAAGAAACTAGAGCTTTTCAAGGTAAATGTTTTGTGGTGTTTCATTCCAATCCTCTGTGAATTAATCAGAATTCTATTTAAAGATCACTTTGCACAAAGTTTGTGGGCTGCTACCTTGCAAGTTAATTCTTGCTGCAAACAAATATGGCCTTGGGAAGAGTGAAACAAAACATTTGCCAGAGAGTCAACCTCTAGTGAAAAAACAAGCCTGTGTTAGAGAAGCTCATTTAGAAAGCAACAGAAAGATCCATCACTTTGCATTATGAAATCCATTACATTTAAAATCGTGTTTAAGAAATTCAATATTGGACTTTGTTAGGGTTTTCTTACTGAAAGACAATGACTTTCTCTCAAGCTTCCGGCGCTCACCCCTCTCAAGCTTCCGACACTCACCCTTGTAATCAAATGAAAATATTTTTTTACCCATGAGGATAGTTCTCTCTGTCCCCTTTCTTTTAGTTGTAATTTTAGGCCAGGAGCTATGGAAGGGTCATGATATCTGTTGGCTCAGCCCTGGTCTCTGGGAGGGGTGATGTTCCCCTTCCTCCTCTACAAGTTGCTGATGGAATGAATGGTGCTGAACAGTTTTTTATTTGATCCAGTATTAGTCAGTATTCAGAAGATCCTGTTCATCACAAAATTCTAAAATTCGGAATATTTCCTAACTTTTCAGGAAAAATAAAGCATATTTTGAAGTGGTTTTTTTTGGTTTTGTTTTTTTGGGTTTTTAAAATTAATTTAATATTTAAATCAAATTTTTAAAAGGTAAAATCAAATTTTTGAGCTTGCTGTGTGAAATTCCAAGGCCGGTTAGAGCAGCCTACTAGTGTTGTCAGGAGCTGGGAGTCCTGATGCCATGAGGAACAAAAAATGAGTGAGGTACCTTGCAAGCTCAGCTTAACCCCAAAGGTATACAGCCTTCTAGTGCTTCCTCCGGATGGGAGGGGAAGCCAGCTTGGTCTGGGTTGTGTGATTCTCCCAGACACGTTGCCACACAGCTCTTCTAATATCAGGCTTCCAAACCCTGTGGCAGTTGGGGTTTTGGCACGAACCCAGCAGGAACTTGTGATTTCCCACAGGAGGGCATGGCGCAGTGTGGGACTGCTCTGGAAGGAGGGAAAGCCGTGCCAGCCAGCATCTATGAGGCAATGCACTGCAAGAAGCTGTGACAGATTTCCAGCCAAACTTTGCATGTAGTTCAGTGAGAGCTTTTGGGAATCATTGTTTTGAACAAATTAGCCTCTTCCACTCGTCTCAGAAGCAGTGAGGAAATTGTCCACCAACTGCTGTAGATCAGAGGCCTCTCCGGGGTCCCACAGGTTTGAACTTGTCATCACTTTTGCTTGAGGTTCACCCAGGGTACATGGCTGCGGGGAAAACATTCAGCAGTGCAGTATCATCAGTCAGTGGTGGAAAATAAGTGTTTTTATGGGAAAAAAATCAACTTCACCAAAGTGAGACTGGAGAAGATACAAGTGACTGAGCACTTGGAAGGCTGGGACTCTGGCATTTTTAAAATTCTGCTTTCTGCCTCGTTTGTATTGGACCCAGATGGTGTGGCTGATGTTTTCCAGTTTCTAGCCAAGTCAGGGACTTAGTAGAAATCTGCTGGTTGTTTAAGGAGAGTGAATGATAAATCGTGTGGAGGGAGAAGCACACTGAACACTTGGCAGGTATTCCTCTGTCTCTTTTATTCTGGAATTTACCCACATTGTTTTCCAAGAAAATCGTAGCTTGAGGTGAAGTCAGTCCTTCCTGTTCCTGGAGCTGCAGAAGCTCAAGAACCAAGAGTGCTGCTTAGCTGAGGCACATAGCCAAGTGCATGCTTGACCTCTCCTCTGGATGCAGCCAAAACTAGAGTGATGCTTATTTTGGATGTTCCACTGTGTTATGGCAGCAGACATGCATGTTTGCAGAGTATCTGGAAACTGTGGCTACTTCATTTAACTACATATCTTAAAGGAACATATATCATATTTATTTCCTCCCTCATATATATAAAAATTCATATGATAACATCTTTCATATCTTAATTTTTCCTGATGGTAGAGCCTAACTCACTCCCCATTCATCACAAGGTCACAGCCAGTGCACAAGAGAGGTCTCATCAAAAAATTAATAAATCACTAGATTTGGGACACATAATATCCACAGATACTTCTAAGCTACAGTGATAGGATGAAATTTATGGCATTAAATGACCAAAATGTTCTTTCCTGCATGGTTGGGGACATTTCTCACAAACGGTAGATCTTGTTAGCTTGGCTCCAACAGTCAATGACAGCTTTATGCCTTTATGGAAGCTATGGGACAGAAGGCAATATTTGGTCTGAAATAATTTGTATATAGTTTATAAATAAGAAAAATGTGGTTCTTAGACTCTGTCCAATCCAATGCATGTTTGTCTTTCTAAATGTGTTTGCAGCAGACAAAAGCCATATAAAAGGCTACAGGATATTGTCTTCAGTTTAAGCAGTAAGAAAACCTGGTTGCTTTAATTTAGCCAGTCCAGTGACAGTAATGTTTTGGACATTTCATTTTTTTGCAGTGAGCAATCCTAATCAAAATCTTGCAGCTTTTATTCAATTAAACTATCAAGTTTCTATGTGGTTTAGTTCAGATTAGCTGCTTCAATACATCCACACAAAAAGGTTTCCACAGAAATCACGACTGTTCCAACTGTGAGTGCAGTAAAACCTTATATAAATGGTAGCCAGAGTCATTTAGCATGTTTTTGTTCTTTTTTTAATAGGAGGCTGTGAAGATCATACTGCCACATAATTAATAAACTAATTTCTTAAATGTTAGCACTGAAACCGTTGAAGACATTCATGGAGCAATTAAAGCCAGAAATACAGGCAACATGAAGAGACCCTTTCTACATGTGTTCAAGACTGTTTAATAGCACTTCAGATTGAATTTACCTTCAGTATTAAATTTTAAGTTAAAGTTTATTAAAAACTGTGAAAAATAATATTAAACAAAATACTTTGACATGTTCCTTTCCTCTGGTTGTATACGTTTGAAGAACCAGTGAAAAATCAGTTTTTCAAAAAAAAATCAAGCTCATTATCAATCAAGGACCCAAACCTAGAAGATTTCCCTTTGGCATGTGCTTTTTGGTTTTGGGGTTTTTTAGGAGCTATGCTTGAAGAGACTTAAAAATATATTAAGGTTGCTGTGAGCACTAAAACACTGATCTATATTGGCAGTGACTGTTCCCCCTCAATCAAGCTGAGGAATATGATGTTTATTCACTCCCTGAAGGCTTGCACTCTGCTGAGAGCTCAGCAGAGGTGACTTGTTAGGGGAAGACCCTTTCTGACCACAGAAAGCGTGCAGCAAGATTACAACACATCACATGTGCCATTCCTGCTCATGTTGGCCTTGTGGGAAAACAGATGATAACCATCAAGATGTATGGATTTTAAAATGTATTTCAAACAAATTCAGGCAGACAATAAGCAGCAACCCTGCCTAAGATTCGTGGAGTCTGAAGTACAAGTGATTCTGAAGCAAAGGGTCACCCTGTAACAGCTGTAACTCCTCAATTATATGAAAGTAAACTGGCTTGTCAGGGGTAGTCAACAGAAACTGAAAAGACGTGAAGCCTCAACAGGCAGAATCTTTTGTCCTTTCTGTTAGACACATTTGATTATGGCCAGACCACTTGAGAACTCAAATGGGGGGGCTTGTAAGTGTACAGATACGAAAGCATGAATGAATGTAAGCTGTGAGCGAGTGACCTGAATGGGTAAAATTAACCTGCCTAGAAATTCCATAAAATGTAATCACTCCTCACTTCCCTGATCTTGTCCATGAGTTTTGTTACACTAATTTCCTCCCGACCAGTTTTACAGCTAAGCTGTATGATGTTAATAAAGAATGAAGCCAGTGTAGGTGAGAGAGAGCACTGAGGGCTCCCACTCGTTCTGCAGCAGCTTCTCTGCTCTGAGGTGACAGATGAGGATGCCCTTCGAAAGCACCCTCTGAAACTCTCTTTGGCTGCACAGTGGGCTGTGGAGCAGAGGTTAGTACAGTCACAAAGATTGATGGCTTTCACTGAAGAGATTCTTTAAAGTACCTTCCCACACACATTCCTGGTTATATCACAGTGAATTTAACTTGTGACTCTATATAAGTAACTAAGAATAATAGAGTCTGATTTACTGCTGTTTCACTCTAGCTCTGGACTCCATTGAGTTACACAGGCATAAAATTCAATAGTGAAGAAATCCATAATATGTGCCTACCCATATAAGTCATTTCCCGAGAAAATATAAGCATCATCAATATGATCTTCTGCATAAACAAAACAAAACAAAAACTGAACAAAAAAACCCCAAAAGAGAAAAATGAGTTTTCTTTACGACAATTGTTATACATGCAGAGATACATTTTAATCTGTTTCTCCCCTGCTGCATAGATCCTACTGTACACAATGCCATGAAATAACTCCTGTACCTGGATATTGCCTCAAAAAGAGGGATTGCAGACCTATTTCCAATACTTATCTGTTTAAAGATTTCTTTACGGGGAAAAGCAGCTCCTTTTTCCACCCAGCTGCTTCTCCTGGTGGTACCCATCATACTGACTTTAAGCAGATTATGGTAATTAAGATAGAAATTGCAGGAACTTGCCTTCTAATTAAAATGGAAATGGAATTTACAAAACAAATATCTAACAAACTCTGCTTTCTCCTATACTAAAACAAAATACAATAAAATCTGCACAGTATTGCCAGATGCTATTTTGTGCTGGCATCTTGAGCAGGAAGGGTGGGCCCCTTCATGCTCTTTATCAGAATGGACAGGCTGAAGAGCAACAAGCATGTCTCCACCTGGAAGAGAGCTTAGCCAGGGACTAATGTCTTCTGCCTTTCTCTGATATTGCAGCATTTCTAGTGGAAAGGTATTAAATGCTGCCTCATTTATAGGAACTGAAAGGAGAGAAAGCAACTGGCATTAATCCAAAAGGGTATTTTAAGCCACTGGGCCAGTATGGAAGGAACCAAGAAGGCTGGAAGAAAGGGGCAGTGGAACAGTGGGAAATGCACAGAAAAGAAATCCAGGAATGAGCTGAAGCAAAGCTGCGAGCCAGGAGGGATACTGCGTGTCCTGATAAAATATCTGTGACACTGCAGATGCCATACTTTGCCCCCAGATGCCTGAAGATGCCAGTACTACAGGGATGTGAAAAAACTGCATCTTTGCTTTGTGCTTCCTGCTACAAGAGGAGCAGAAATCTGGCTCTGACCCATCCTGGTGATGATCACTGCTGGTTGCAAACGTAGAGGAGACAAAGGATTATGTCTTTGGGGATGCAGGAAGAGCAAGGAAAATTGAAATGCAAGGCCTGCACGCGCTAACAACTGAGCACACCCCTGCCTCTGGGTGTATTATCAGGCATTATATTGATTTGAACTGCCACCTATCAGGCAACCTAAGCCATGACACCAAAATTTTATTTCTACTTGGAATTAAACTGTGGAGCCTTTACCTTGGATTCAGAGACCTTGGATCACACTGTGAGAGCCTGTTTCATCTACTCACAGATTTATTTACCAGCCTTTGCCTCAGGCAAACCTTCTGTACCAGTGTGAACTCCTTTCTAAAGTATTACACAAAATAGGTGGCAAAGGGGTGTTGATTTTATTTGAACAACCTAAAATGTGGATTCATTGGGAAATTCTTTTTGAGAGAATATTGTTTCTTCATGAACCTCAGATGCATCTGAAGCCACTCTGATGTAGCCCACCCTCTACACTTGTTTCCTGCGCTGTGTCCCAACTTTGACAGAAATAAGGGTGTTGGGCTGGATTACACTCCTCCTGGTCAGAGAGCTTAGAGAGAGGTTTGGATTCTCTCAGTAGAGAGAGGAGCTTTTTCAGAAGTACCCTAACCTGATGGCTAACAGAGAAAAAATGGAGCACACTGTCACATCCAGAAAAGACCTCAATTTTTGTAAAGGCTCACAATTTGTGCCCCAAACACATCCAAAGAACTGATTTCTTAGGAAACCATGCAGATATATTGAATTACTCTTTCATAAAGGGCTCATACAAAGCACAGTCTACCCTATTCACCTGTCAACAGCACTGCCACTTTCTCTATCACTGAAGCCCAGAATAAGCGTTAACAATGAAAAAAAATTACTTTCTGTCTTAAAAGCAAGCACAATGAAGTTCTGAGCACATTCATGGATGGTCTCAATTTGTAACAATTCAAGAAAACCTCGATTATGCTAAATTATGGTCTTTTTGGCTGACTACCATGCACCACAATTTGTCTAAGTTCACTGTGACACAAATCAAGTAATTTAAATTTTACTTTTGTGAATATATAGTACTTAATAAGGTAAAAGTCAGATCCATTCTGATTCCACCAGCTTCTCACCAGACACAGATGTTCACTCGCTAAAACTTGTCATTTTTAGGACAAAACTGGCTTGATTATATTAAATATGTGTACCCAAGTTTTTTAGATCCAATTACTTTATTGATTATGTAATGTTATATGCTTGACATGCTAACAAAAATCATGCTTCATTCAGAAATTCTGTGTTCAAAGTTAAAGAACAGTGGACCAATGGACTGTTTAGTTTAGGGTTCCCTTGTTAACTGGAAAATTATTTGTTTTATTTGGGAAAGGTGAAAAATTATGTTACTCTTAATTATGCTAATACAAGTAATTAATAGATGGTTAACAGTGGACCAATCAAAGTATTATCATGCTACATATTTCTTATTTAATCTTCTATTTGCTGCAGTAGTTTTCTCTACTTTTCTCTATTTTTCGTGAGATTTTTGTAATTTTCACATTTTTCATTTTTGCCTAATGATTTAGGCAGGTAATCATTCAGCATAGCAGATGACATCTTTAACTTGTTTCTGTTTGCTTAACTTAGCAACTAATGCCCCTTTAAGAAACTTTACTTTAGTTTACTGAAATATACATAATTCTCTACTCCATGACTCCATGTAGATCTGTCCATCTGTTTCAGTAAAAATACTTGTTAATTCTGATTTTGAAAACTGTATTTCATATTTCATGTGCTGCTTTAATGCCCTTCATTAAAGTAAATAAATATGGACTAGTAGTGGTCTTTAAATGACTGACAACAAAAGAAAAGGTAAACTTCCTCAGTTAAGGAAGTTTAATAATTGAAAACACTTAAAAGAAACAATATTATTACTAAGTATTATTAATAAATTATTACTGTTATTAATGATAATAATAATAGTAATAAGGGAAAAGGAAAGAAAGAGAGGGAGAGAGGAATAAAACCCAAGAGAATTATATGAGACACAATCCAATTGTTCACCACCTGCTGAACAACGCCCATCCCATTCCTGAGAAGTGATTACCCCTCCTGGTCAAGTCCCCCTAGTTTCTACACTGAACATCTGAGATATTCATCATTCATGAAATGTGCTGGCCATGTTGCCTCAACAGCATCTTGTGTACCTCCTCGCTGGCAGAGCATGGAAAATCAAAAAGCCCTTAACTTAAGGTAAGCACCACTATGCAACAACTAAATCATCAGTGTATTATCAACATTATTCCCATATTAAACCCAAAACACAGCACTGTACCCGTTACTAAGAAGAAAATTAGTTATCCCAGCCAAAACCCCAACTCTCTCAGCCTTTATTCATAGAAGAGGTGTCCCAGACCTCTGATCATTTTCATGGCCCTCCTCTGGACGTGGCCCACCAGGTCTGTGTCTTTCTTGAACTGTTGTTCCCAGAACTGGACGCAGTAAACCCATTGTAAAAAGCCACTACACAGGCACTATGGTCTGCTCAAACCTGACATTCAAGCTGAATTCATTTGTGCTGGGTTGAGCTTGGCTGGCTGCCACATGCTCAGCAAACTTCTCTGTCACTCCCTCTCCTCAGCAGGACAGGGGGACAAAGTGTGTGGAGTGGTTAGAGAAAAGCTTTTGCAGAGCAGCTATTAGGTTTATTAGGTTTTTTATTTACATACCACAGAATTATGCCTGATTCTTTTTGTAGCTAGCTGCCCTTGTGTGGCAAATTTCATCCACACAAGGTCACTTTGTATATAATTAATTTTTAGTGTTGGATGTATTATTTCAGATGGAATTCCAGATTTTGCCTGGATGACCTAATCAAACTCACAATATTATAATCATTACGATAAGAAATCTAAAGATTTTTTTCTCAATGTTTTGAACAATCTATTGTTAAACAGACCGTTTTCCACTGTAATAATGCCTAGGATATTCAGCTGTAGTTCAAAACTCTACTGTGCATGATACAGTGCTGGATATTATCAGCTTTTAGAAACAGAAAAGGACAAAAGAGAAGTAATTTTTACGAACTTATACTTTGCAATCAGCAAAAGGATAATGGGCAATGTCTTTAAATATGAATTAGTGTCAATTAGAAGAATTATAGCCACGGGAGAAAATAGCAGTTAGTTGTCTTTGTGGGAAATCTGGGACAAACAGACAGTTCGCCAAGGCATGGGTCTTCCTGAGTTATTATATTATATAGTATTATATAAATTATATTATCTATATTATCTAATATTATATATTATATATTATTATATTATATTCTATAACTTCCCAGTTATTTTTCCTGCGAGAATTTGATGAGGCTCCCACTATATCAAATTAATTAAATGTTTAAGTGCTGTAAGACTACACGTAGCTATTCCTGTGCAGGTACCTGACACTAAGTTCTCAGCTGCTCAGTACTGAGAGTACTGAGTCTGTCCTGTCAATAGCTGGGAACACCAACCCACTCTTTTGCCAGTTTGGAGTGAGCAGCCACTGCTTCCTCAGCAGCTTTGCTGCTCCTTGAGAATGGTGTCCTTCATCATGCCAGCTTTGCCTCTCCTTGTTATCCACTTAAATCTTGTTTTCTCCAGCAATACAGTACACATATATAGAGCCATAAGTACCAACCCATGCAAGAATACTTTATTTAGTTCCAAAATGCATTTATAATGTAAAAAGCAATTTCACTCTTCTCCATGTCTACAAGATTTTGATTTCCACAGGCATGTCCACAACTACCCAGAACTGGCTGCAACTGCTGAAGACGTACTGGGGACAATCTGGGTACCATAGCAGAAGTTCTGACCCACTAAACAGGCAGGTGTAAGTGTCAGCTCCACTGCTGCTGCTCTGTGCTCAGGCAGGCAGAATACTCTTGCCCACCCCCAGATGAATATTTTCTAGCTGGCTACACTGCCTATGGCTACTTGAGTGGCAACCTGAATTGCAATAGGAAGATATTTGGAGTGAAGAAGGTATGAGCAAAAGCCTCACTCTGTTAATGCTTTTGGTCTTTGTCTATGCATCTTTTGGGAATTAAGGAACTACTTTGCCTTCAGATTACCTAAACTGCAATCATATTCTGATCTCAGATTTCTAAAATCAGTGAAAGCAATGAGCTGTGGCCTGAATACTGCCTACCCTTGTTCACACGGGGAAGCATGTGTCCTGTATCTTGTCAGCTTCTTCTCCCATGGAGTTAGAGTCACAAAAGGGTTTTTGTACCTGTGCCAAGCCCTCAGTGGAAAATGAGGACACTCACAGCATCCTATTCTGTAGTACACAGAGAGGAAATGAGGAGAGATGACATGTCACATGTACAGCCCCTTAAGTACAAAAGATTGTACCTGCAAGGAATACTGTCAAGATGTGTCTATTGAAATGCTGCTCTTCTCTGTTTTACCTTACTGGCTCAGCCCCCACCCTGCAGGCACAAACATGCCTTGGATGTGGTTCCCCAGCACCAGAAATGCAAAGAGATTTTTGTCAGCCTTGCTTCTAAAAATAGATGTTGGGAATCCACCTGGGCTCTTCCAAGATGTTTGGTCAAGGCTTTTTTTCTTTCTGCTTGGATTTCCTTTATTATAAGGCAGAAATAGCAGCAGATGATGTGGAAAGACAAGACATGATATGTCAGTGGTAAGGCCTGCATCCACAGCAACACCAGGAGCACAGAAAGGTCTGGAAATGCCCCTCTAAAAACCTCTTCCCAGAAGTGCATTCTGTTAGGCAATTGAAAAACAAAAACCTCACTTTGGCAAATAAACTCCTCAAGTGTCTGTGGTCTTGCCACCTTAAAAAATAGAATAGTTGTGTTTGTGTAGAGAAAACAGGAAAAATTATTTATTTTCATTTTGCAAATGTACTAGAATTTGTTCATGACAAAATCTTAATGAAGTTTTTTGCTTTTTGTGATTTTTGAATGCTGGATGTGCACCCATTCAGTCTGTGAATTTGTTTTCGTACCACTGCAATAATAATACACTCTGTATATGCTGTTAGTAGATCATTTATTTTTAATAATTCACTCAAGGATAATTTCTGCTTTCATTAGAGTCAAACTCTATAACTGAAATAAATATAATCTTTGCAGAAATAGACTCCCAATGTAGACTTTAAAAAATATATTCTTGTTTCGGTCTTTCAGAAAAAATGGAGTGTTAAATAACATTCAAAAATTAAGTCCCTTGTGACCTTCCTGAAGAATGTTCACAGCCAAATCATGTCCCTTAGCCAAGTAATAGTCATGAGTAAGTGAAAATACTATGTGATACAAATGTGTAAAATGGGGGAAGTTCCAGCTTCTTTACCTTGCCTTTAATTTTAGCTTATGCCACAATGCTTAAAGGCACAAGTGTTCTAAAAAATATAGAGTTTTTTCTAAACTATCTTGGAGCTGGATCTTCAACTCAGTCATTTGGTGGCCTCCCAGCTCTCTGCTCACTCCCTTCTTATCTCATTTTCACTGACATGTCTGGCTGGCTGGACCTGCCTCCCCTCATCATAAAGGGAGTTCTGCAGAAAAGCTCCTCCCTTGCTGCTGCCTTCTGGGAGCAGGGTCAGCCAGAGCTGCCCTCTTTTGTGCTTGGCCTAGATGAAGAGCATTGATTGATTGGAACACTTTCAGAGAAATGTGTTTCTGCTGGAACATGGGGCTTAGCTAAAGCTTTTCATGAGGACACAATAAATTCACCTCTTCTCTTTTGTGAGACTTCTCAGAGCAGCAGTTTATTATCAATTTTTGTTTGAAAGCAGGAGACAGACAAAAAAGCAGAGGCTGGAGGAAAGAAGGAGAATAATAAAAAACCCTTATCTTTTCAATCAAAAGATGGATATTTCATGAAAGCACTGGAAAGTATCTGGGTTTTGTTCTCATGTGGAAAATACCCATGAAATGAAATGGTGTTCTCCTGGTTCTGCCCCATTGTGAGGATCACAGCTGATGAAGAAAACATCCAGACTCCTCTCAGGACATTTATTTGGTTACTGTTATTCTCAGAACTGTTTTAATTCAGCTCCTCACCTTTGTGCCCCTGCTTGTACATCTCTCTGCAGGCCCTTAATACTGTGTGGCTTTTTCCCTTTAGAGTAAGCTAAAATTGGTCATTTAACTAAGCTCACCAATCTCTACCTTGCCTACCAGACAGAGTGTCCAAAGCCTTTGTGCTTTCCCGTTGCTTGTATTCCCCATTATCCAATTTATCACTCGTTACCTGGAGAATTTACTCACAGCTGGAGCATGCCAGCTGTTTATCTCCATGTGAACATGGAGACCCCACTCACTGTGCAGGCTGCCCTTTGCTGAGAGCCCCATGAATGCTGCCTGCAGTCTTCAGAGGACTTTTGCTCTACCATTGCATTTTACTCTGTTTTTCTGATTCTAACAGGCTGGGAGCTTAATTTTGATATTTAACTTCTGATTCCTTTGCTTTGTGCTAGTACGTTTTTAGAAACAGAAAAGAATGATCTGGTCCTGATTTTGCATTTTCTCTAGTGAAAAGATAAGCCTAGATTTGTATTTGCATGGATTAGCAGTCAGGAAAAGGATCCGCTTTCACAGGTTTATGACATCTCCTTTTCACTATTATTATGCAGTTTTCTCAGGGCCTTCCCAAATGACCTGCTTACAGGCAATACCAGCTATTGTGCAAAATGTTCCTGCCAAGTGCTCCATGTACTCCATAGAGCTGTAAAATGATGTCAAAGAGAGGAATGAAAGCTGTGCTCAATGATTTGTTTGAAGTATTTGCCTTCTGTTCAAAAAGGTCAGAAAGGAAAAATCTAAAAATGGTATGTCTATTTTTAAACTATCTTATCTCCTGGGATTATATAAAAAACTTCTTAGGTTTTCTGTGGTAGGAGGTGATTAAATGAGCACTGAGATAGTAAATGAATAATGATGCTTAGCTGGTTGCAGAGAGCTGCTGTACCCACTGAATAAATATTGACATGAAAAGAAACTCAAAGGTTTGTGTGCAACTGGATTCTATTTGTAGCCTGATTTCCCAAGAAAATGTGAGTAAAAAAGAATAAATTCATGTGTCCAGTCATTAATCTGTACCTCAATCCTTCTCATAATAGGTTTTGAAACACTTAGTAAAATGTCTGCGGTCTTGTTTGAAAAGAGGATTTGGATATTGAAGGTCTGTTAAGTTTAAGTTGAAAATCAGTGCCTGGGTAAGGACTGAGGCAGACATCCCAGCCTGTCTAAAACAGAGGAAGGCAGAAATGTTGCCTTTATGCATGGTGGGTCACTGTGGATGTAACCCCACGCCAGCTTCAGCATGGCCGCTTCCAGTAGCATCAGTGATGTGTCGACATGCCAGTAAATGGATGAGCTGAGGTGCTTGTGCTGGGGTGGAGGGAGACAGGAGAAATGCTCATTCAGTCCTGGCACAGCGTTGCTTTGTGGACATCCTGAATCAGAATAAGGGGCTTTAGATTTAAACAATTGATTTAAAACACCCATGCATTTTCTCCCAGGGGTGAAGCCTAAATCATGAGCTTCGAGCTTCTGCTCTAAGGTTTTCCTTGACTTTCCTTGACTAGGAGCACTATCTATTTCCTTCAAACAGATACTGCATCACAGAAGGGTAGGGTGATATATTTAGTGTGTGAGGTTTAGTCTTTTTTGCCTTGAAGGTATAGAATTTGCCAGAAAATTGACCTGTTTAAAATTGACCCACTAAGTAATTTCCTAAAATCAATGATTACATTTAAAACAATTACACCGTAGTCCTTCAGGTCTCCACAGCATTTGGATAATTCCCCCTGTGCTGCCATCATTTTGAAACCGTTATCCTCACAAAATGTAACTCTGGGATACCACATTACTGGCAACACTTAGTGGTCTGTTAACTCTTTAATTGTTGATCACTTCAGAATACACACTATGGTAAGATATTTATTTGACAATTTGCTGTTCCTGAAGTTTTTACATGGCGCCTCTGAGGATGTCAAAATATTTACCCTACCATATACACTCCCTGACAGTATGCATACTTCCCTTACCCTGTTTCAACAATAAAGAGGGCAGTGCACCACTCTGGAAAAAAACTCAAACCCAATCAGAAAATATGTCATACAATAGTAAATTAAGTAACAGGAGAAATATCCCAGATTTTATTTACTGGTTGGATGGCACAGGCTCCTGGGTACTTGTCTTGACGCTTCAGCAGTGCCTTCTTATTCATATGATGACCCAGAACTCGACTGCAGCAGATACTCAACAATTTTTTCTAAATATAATTGTAAGATATGTGAATTTATGTAAAGGAAATATATTTGGCCAAGAAATAGAAAAGGAATCAGAGTTGCGTCCTAAATCCTAAATATTTTCTTTTTTTCAAGTCCTGTTGCTCCAATCCTGAGCTGGCACTTGCAATGACACTAAGGGGACTTACCACTGGGAGCAGTGGTAAGTGGCAAACTGATATACAAAAATGCCACTTTTATGGCACCACACTGCTTTTGGCTTTTTTGGGAAATGGATCTTTAAAGGGGTGTTAAAGGGGTGTTAAAAATAAAGAAATATATTCTTCATCTTCATAATCATATTGAATTAAACCTGAAAGTATTTCTACCACCCTCACTGGATCCTGTAGCGGAGTACAATTGAGTGTCCCTTTCAAAGAAACCCCAACCCAACCAAACTCTCCCCCCCAAAAAAAGCCAACCCCTAAACAAAACAAAAAATCTCAACAAAAAAACAAAAAAAAACCCAACCAAAACAAACAAACCCAAAAACCAAAACCAAAGCCCCCAAACAAACAAGAAAAACAAGAGACAGCACTTAGGGATAAAAACATTTTTCCTATAACAAGACACTTGCAGAAAGTACTGAAGCAGTAACAATAAAAATGATTTATTAAAACTCTCATTTAGTGCCAAAGCTATTGAGAAGAAGAAATTGTCTTATTTTGAATGCATAATTGCATTTTAGAAAGAGAGCATAAATGAAACAGTACTGATCAGTCAGTGCATAAGCACATGCCTGTAATGAGTGAAGAATATTGATCAGAGCTGAGTATGCTCAGTGCTTTTAAGATGTATGTTCTCCCAGACAACCTCTGTGTGCATTCAGGAAGCTCATATATTGTCATAAACACAGAAAACTCACAGTTACTGATACCTATTTATGCAAATCAGTCCATTAACCTTAACTTCAAATCATTATCAGATGTGAAGGAATGTCTTATAATGTATAAAAAAGTGTGTGAAGTTGTCAAAAATGTTAGCTTAACATTTGGAGTATGAATGCAGTCAACACTGACAGCTAGGATGTCCAGCTAGGATGGAAAAAAACATTTGCCTAGGTGCTGAGTGTGGTGGAGAGGCAGTCAGGCTGGTTGTCTGAAGATTCCTAGCTACGCCACAGTCCCTAGTTTTTGTGGTATGAGAGTTGGGATGGAGCATTGCTGGAGGTAACTCTGTGTGCTACATTTTCTAATGTCATAAACTCAGGCTTTTGTGCTACCCCCAAAACAGCTAAAAGGTTCTCAGTCACAATCCGGCTCAGAAAACTCAGCAACAATCTTGATGCTCTGCAGCTAATGATGCAAAACGCCAAGAGCCCCAGGGCAGAATCCCTGCCTGCTTACAATAAATTCTTCAGAGTTTATTGAGAGTTAGCTGTGAGCATCCTTATTACTGAGGCTTTCTGATCAGTAGCTGCATTTTAGAGTGGTGGTGCTTGAATTCACTGGTTTGGGAAACTATCTATCAAGATGAAGAAAACAATGGAAATCATGTTGCAGAGGATGAGGGTTTTGCTAATTTAAGCTATTGCTGTGTCATTACCTCCTACACAGCCTATCATGGGCTGCATTCTCTTGGGAAGGGGCACAACATTTCAGCAGTGTTTCAAGGACCCTGAACATCCTCATGTCAGAGGATCCTTCAGGGGCAGCTGAGGCTTGTTCACCTTTCAGAGCAAACGACAATGTCTTCTGGCAGTTTCCAGGGCTGGCAGGCAGAGTCCCTGCCCTGGAGAGGCCGTGGGGAAAGCCAGAGGATAGCTCATAGTGAGCTTGTGTGGAAATCAAGGACACTGAAGTTGATGTTTGAGGGCAAAGCATTAGTTTTGTTTTATGGCTGGGGACTAGAGTCTAATGAATTTCATAACACATGGGGGAGACTGTGATGACTCACACTAGGATTGTGCATTTGTGCCTAAATTAGATAAACACAGTAGGACGTCCATACAGCTGAGTAGAAAGAGCTACTTGTAACTGAATGCACAAACAAGGTATGAAGATGGCAATCTTCATAGCTTATTGTTCTCACCTGATGCCTAATTTCTTGACTGGATCTCCCATATTGCAGCAAGACCAAAAGGGAAACATTATATTCACTCCTTTCTTTTTTATATCTCCAAGATGCAGCACAAACAATGTTATCATTTTCTTTAGGAGCAGCACTATTTTTCAGGCCCTTGTCCATTCTCCAACTCCTGGCCAGTGGATGTGGTTCTCATTTTTCCTAGTGTCTGAGTTTGGGATCAGAAAGCACTCAGTGGGCTGACTTTGGTGGGTAAATCAGTGCTGGGCAGTGGTGAAACTTCCAGGGAAAAAGTTGTCTAATGAATATTGAATCGACTCCCTTGCACTCTTCCATTTTCTTGTCTGATCTACAATGCATGCAAAGCATTACATATTAATGGCTATCAACATAATGAACAAAAGGCTATCAAAAGACTATTATTAGGACCATTAGAGGTGATACCTGGGGACATTATGCCCTCAGCTTCCGTCTCCTGCACTGCTGAGCATCAGTGTGTACACTGTTTATGAAGGTATCATATTTATGTTGCACCTGGTGAGTCAATTATTCTAATGATTTGTTTGTTCTTTAGAAACGCTGTTTAAAGTAGATTACTCTTTCATTTTGCCATTAAAAAAATTATTATTAAACTCCGTGTAAAAGTGTCATGAGAATTTCAAGCTCCAAATAGTTCACTTTTTTTTCCTAAATGACTAGTCTTCATCTGGTGAGTGTGCCCACATACTAATGTTAAAAGATGCAAAAGCATGTGGAAGGTTGACATTTTGTACCTTTGCTTCAGTATAAGACTTTTTTTAAATAGAAATATAATTTAATCTCTGTCTGTAATCTTCACTTTCTTAAAGAACACTATTTCAATTGGCTTTTTTCCCCCAATGAAGCTGGAATTTCAAAGGGAATTTACTATCATTGTGATAATAGTTAAGGATTGGGTAGAAAGCTGCTTAAAGTGTTATTTTGCTTTTGTCTCCTTGTAGTAAACTGATGACCAGAATTCAACTACCACAGTATCCTTAGCACATACCAGCTGTTGGAAGATAAGCCAGCCCCTTCAGTTTATTGAAGGTGTCACTATCAATCAGTTCTTCTCTGGTGAAAATATGGATGGATTTCTGATGTGAGTGGTAGGATTTGTAGTAAAGCTCACTCAGAAATGACTTTGAAAAGTAAAGAATGTAATTGTACTTCCTGATTTTCCAACTAAAAAGTGCCATTAAAATAGGATTTTTCCAGATTCCACATAGTTTGGAGTACAGTGACATTCACCACATCACTTCCTCAGCTCTTCTGAAGTCACTGCAGCAAATGTTTATGCTGAAAAATGTCCTTGAAGGTAATTTAACAGCTGGAAAAATAGAGGAAGAACCATTCCCTTGTGGGCAATATGCTCTCAGCAAAGAGAATTTAAAGCAATTTGCCAGTTCTTCAGTGGTTCAGCTATGAGCATGTTCTGGGGGAGTAATGGGATAGTTAAATTCATATTATCTAAATGACAGTCATAATGCCAGGCTCCCCTGTGGCGGCAGGGAGCTCTCCTGGTCACTTCATGCTGCCAGCCAGCTCTCCCAGGGGGGCTCAGTGCCCAGCATCTTCTGGGCTTTCTTCTTGGGGACAGTGCAGCTGTGGGTCGCCTTTACCCATGGAAACCTATCAGTTCCCAAACCAGCACCAGCTATTTACTGCATAAGGTGAAGAATCTGAAATAAGTTTCCCTGTTTATCTGGGTTTCATTTTATTTTTCTTGAAATAGCCTCTTAAATTTTGTAGAATAACTTCCCTTCTTCAGTCTTTTTTGTGGACTATTTGCAACCTAATTGCTCATGTAGGGATTTCCAACTAGCAAAACTGTGCTTTTGTTGTTGTTGTCATTTTGAAATAGAAGAACTTGCATTTTCTGTTAATAAAGTCTTTGTATTTTCATAAATAATAGGCTTCCATTTCTGAAGTTTGAAAATGAAATGACTTCTATGTAGGTATAAACCTGTGTATGTGTTCCTTATATACAAAGAAAGAGTTGAGTTTGGTGGTACAACACAGAGAAGGAATTGTCAAAATTAGGATCATGGTAGAATTATAATCCAAAAAATATTGTTAGGTATGGTAAATTTCTGTCAAAAATGAGGAGCCACTGATAAAGTATCTTGACTGATAAAGTATCTTGACTAACCCAGTAATCACTGAAGTCCTTCTGAGTTGCCTTGTCTTAATGAGGAGAGCTCTGTACAGCCCACACTGCCCTGGTTAATTACTGTCTGTGACAGAAAGTGCCCATGCTGCTCCAGAGGGGTTGCATTGCTGGCATGAAGTGTTGAGACACCAGGAATCATTACAGCCATGCTACTCTACACAGAAGAACTCAATTTATACAATTTGATCTGACATGCAATGATACTGGTTTGCGTGTTGTCTGTGGTTCAGGAAGTCTGAATAAAGGCACAGGTCTAAAAGAGAGACTCCGTGTTCTGCAGTAGGCTGTACGATATTTTCTGAGTTGATTGAATTTCAGGAAGGACAGTAAGACCCATGTCAAGGGAAGTGAAGGACCAAAGAGAATGATGTAATTGAAGTCCCTTCACTATAGATCCCACCCAGAGGTGAAGCTGGGGTTCCGTGCCATGTTCTCGAAGGAGGCCCTTTCTGCTCCTCTGTGCAGAGCTCTCTTGATGTAAAAAGCAGTAGGGGTCCTGGGTGAGAAAGAGAAGGATTGGGGAATGAGAGGCTCTACTACCTGTCCTGTGGAATTTTGCATCATTTATGTCAGATAGCCATTGGGAAAACCACGGAAGCATCAGGGAGGGGAGGAGGAAGTCTTGTGTGAGAGCCTATTTGTCAAGGTATGAAATTGTGCTTCTGCTGAGATGCCCTCTCTGGTTTTGGGTTCCTTTCCATCCCTGTCTGTCAAGTGGTGCAGTTGCAACCAAGAGCATTAGAAAGGTCTCCCACTGTCTATCGTGTCACTGAGTAGTAAGGAGATTCTCTGCAAACTGAGTGGGGGGAAAGGAACTAACTCCTGCTTTATGTCTGACTCCACTAAACATCACCTGCTGTTTCATTTAAATGGTGGTGAGTGGGACTGCTGAATCCTCTGCCTCTGCATCAGAATTCAGTATACATCAAGCAATTCTGGACATTCCAGGGACATAAGTCTAAGGAACATTTAGTTTGTGAATCACAAAATGTTACACAGGAGAAAAGTTTCATCAGCCTAAGCAACAGATTCTTTTAGTATGTGCAAAAGCACAGCTTCACAGACAGAAAGGAGTTTTCACTGAAAAATGCAATCACGTGTATTGATTCAAGCATCTGAAAAAGCAAAGTAGAGATTTTCTAGTTTGCTTCTCTGAATTTAGAAATCCAGCAGTAGATTAAGCATGTAAGTAATAATTTAGATCCTGTAAGTTGTCTTTGGATTCTTAAAAAAAAAATTACATTATTTTTACATTATTTATAAAGGTTATTTACCTGCTGTGAATCACTTTTTCTACTCAGTTCTCAAGCTGCCCACAAGATGAACAAACAATTTACAGCTCTCTATTGTCCATAAATAAGCATTCATATTATGGTTTGATGTAAAAGCAAGTAGAAAGGAAATCACTATTGCAAAACCACCAGAAAACACAGAGATGGGTTTGTGGCATCAGCAATTGCAGGTTTTAAAATTATGTCCGAAGAGGTACGTGAGGAGGAAAGGGTTAAAAATGGAAGACTTCTGAGGAATAAAAGTTGGGGTTTGAATTGTTTTCTCTCAAGATGACCTTGCAGCTGGAAGGTGCTAAGAATATTCAGTCTGGGAAAATTCACATTGTTTTCTGTCTATCTTGAGAAGTCAGCTAACAGAATGCTGTAAAGGACTTACAAAGCATTCTTCAAAGGTCTACAAGAAACAGGGGAATGCAGACAAGAAGCTTGGAGATTGTAAAACACAGCCTTATGAAGATTTGTGCTCGCACCAGGCTTTTGATATGTAACAGGCGGGGTTCAGGCCTCTCTGCTTTTTGCCCCTGCTAAGATGGAATAAACTTAGCAGCGTATGTGTCCCTGTTTTGCCAGAAGAATAATGGAATAAATCTTTTCTTTGCACTTCAGCTGTGCATTGTGGCTGTCTTGGTGTTGCCTGCATATATTCGGTTCACACAAGGTAACAGCTCAGGGAATAATTCAGAGTACAGACTGCATTTTGTGTAATATGTTCAGGTCTTACTTGCTTCTGAGATCTTTACAGTTAGAACTAGGTAAGAAATGATGGTACTATTCATTTAAGGTACTTTTATTAAGGGACAGGCATGAAAAAGATAGAATTTTAAAGTTCTATATTAAAAATAACCAAGGGCATTTTTAATAACATAAATTTTATGACTGCAAGTATAAACCATAATGAGGTGACAGTAATATCTTGGTTTTGATTAGATAATGGTAGCAAATTCATATTTAATTTGGCATGTACTTTAGACACCCAAAGCCTTTTTCTGGGAACAAAACATTTTTTGATAATCTTGTACTAATTTTAGGTTTTAAAGGTGAACAAAGTACTTTAAAAATAAACACTCATTGTTACTACGCAGCAGCTGAGAGAAAATAATTGGTGTTGTAGTTCTGGGCTTTGCTTTGCATTAGTGTGATATGACTTGAAAGAAAAGCCATAGGTTTTTTTTAAAAGAGACAAATATGAATGGTAAAAAATATTTTAGGCATGGTATTTAAAAATTTACTTTATAAGAAAGAACTCTGCATTCAGGAGATAGTTTAATGAGACCATATTCTTCCTTAAATCCACAAAGCCATATAAAAATGGTCATAGAGGAATGGTTACGTTTACATCTGTCACTATTGTTGAAATTTCAGTTGCTATTTTACCATTCAATAATTTCAATAACAAATATAGTGACATCTTTTACAGTTTATGAAAAACGTCATTACTAAATAAGCAGAACATGGTGTATACGTCTAGAGAATGAATTTGGAAATTCTTATATTTCACTAAAATTTATGAGGTTGTGGCTTATAAAACTATACAAGAGATTAAAAAAAACCAAAACCATAAAAGTCTTTGTATGTGAGATGATGCTAAGCCCTGGATTTTAGACAGCCAGGCTATCTTCCTTTTATGGCTACTTTAGAGTTTTGGAAATCTTTTCTATGACTGTTAAGCAATGAAAAATTAGGATTATATAAAATTAAGACACTTTTGGTATTATCAGAAGATAGTATTTTTGGAAACACTCATGAATTTTGTGTCACAGAAGAGAGCTTGCTCTTGTTTCTCACACAGTCCTAGTATGCAGAAAAAAAATCACCAGAACAGAATAAAAGAACATATGCACAGGAAAAGTCTCACAAAAGAAAAATGTTTGTGTGCCCTTTGAACATTGGGGTATATATTACATACATAGATGAAAAACAAACCATTAATAATATATAAGCAAAGAAAGCTTCTCTTAAAATATACAGCTAAAGAACAAACCAAAATAAACTAAAATGATACTGAAGAGTAAAAGAGAAAGAAGGAAAACATTGTCTTTATTTTTTTTCCTTCTCCTTCTCCTGTGGATCCTTTATGCATCTCTCAGCTTCTCTCAGATCCTTTATGCTTCTCTCAGTTTTTCAGTTTCCTGGGAGTCATAGTTGAATCTGGAACTAGAACAAGAAATTTGTACTGGATTTTCTATCAATAACCTGACAGAACCCATGCTTGCCATTTAAATATCTCCAATACATGTTGCCAGTGGAAAGAAATTAATCTTTCAGATAGCATTGTGCAGTACAACTAGGCACTGGAGGGAGAGGAAAGTACCTCCCTTGGAAGAATTTTATTATTTATATATTACCACAGGTGCACATGATCTTATGCACTAAATCAGAAGCCCTGGCCAAAGGTATCTTGCCTCAGAGAGCTGCTAAGCCTGTGTGTCTCCAAACAGCAACTGATTCAGGGAGGGAGAGACTCATCACTGCCTGGAGGGATCAGGAAATTGCTGATTGGAGTGGCAGAGGAGGCAGGGAGGGTGCAGGCGGAGGGGATCAGGAGGTCCTGGTCAGCGAAATATGTGCAAACATAACTCCTACTTCTGTGTTCAAGGTACGGGATCACACATCTCTACTGAAGTCTGGAGAAAGCTCAAGAAGGAAAGGATATCTACTGGCATTTCCCCTCTGTAGCTATTGCCAAATTGGTGGTAATTCACTTAAACCATGACAACAGCCTGGCTTGAAATGTAGGCTGAAAATGTTCATTACAGCATAGTAAAGGAGAAGCAAAGAACTAAATAATGAGGTAGTCATTCTGTGGTCTTCTGAATAGGAAGGGTAAAGTCAGTGTGGCTCTGCTCAAGGGAATATAGACCCATATGCTTCCAGCAGATTCCCAGCCTCTGTGAGTGGTGATGCCTTCATGATCCTTCATCCTTTGATAGGTCCTTGTTAAGATCTGAATAGTGAGAACTGCTTCTGCCCAAATTAAGGCGCAAACAAAATCATATGCTGAAGTCAACAATACCTATTCTATTTAATAATGAACGTGAGACAGAGAGCTAGAAAGAAATATAAATATGGGGGGAGGTGGGGGGTAGAGAGAGAGAGAATGACCAAGCAGAGATAGTCACCACCCATGGATCCAGTGACATCCTGTTGGTCCTTTTTCACCCTGGACTTCTTGGTGGTGGGGGTCCCGATGTAATTCAAAACTTTTCACTATTTATAGATCTTAGCAAAAAAAGGAATTAATTCTCATTAGCTACACAGTTCTCTTGTTCTGTTGGTTAAATGATTCCTTCACTTCTAATGCTAGTTAGTCTACATCCTCAGTCTTTCTCTTGAGTCGATGGGTTTCTTGAGTCAGTGGGTGGTGAGTCAGTGGTCACGGTCTTCCCCCTGCTGGAATTACCTTTTACCCAGTTGGAGCTGATTTCAGCACAGTTGCCAAGTTGGCTTTCCTTGTGACCCACAAATTGTGCATACTTTGCATCCATTATTGGTGATACATTATTCTCCCCCAGCTTTGCTAAGCTCCCCCTAGGTCTGGGATAACATCCAGGCAATAGTACCACCTTTGTCTTACCTCAGGCTCCTGCTGTGGTGGCATATTTTACAGTCCAAGTTCCTGGTATCCATGGAGGCATATTTGGAGGTCTTTGGTGGTTGTTGATGGTCACAGATGCCATCTGTTCTATAACTTGGGGTGATCCTTTTTTGATTGGTTATACACGTCTGAGTAGTTGCTTCTTTCCACTGTTTGCCACAGTGGGAATTCTTGTCCAAACATGTTAACCAGGATGTGCTAACCAGATCTCCTCTCCACTAAATCTGCAGCTAGTGCTATCCTGTTGCTCCATTCTGTGCTTATCTCATGGCAGAGTCCTTCTGTGGCCTTGTTTGAGACAGGCAACTCTGCTCTTTAGGTCCTCACACTTGTCATTTAGCAGAGGTTGATGAATGATGGATTTGGCTTCTCGCAGTGAATTTGGAGAATATGCCCTGCACCTGAAAATTTTCACTAGGGCAAATGACAGTAGCTGATGATGGGTGTAAGTAGACAGACCTAGCTGGCGAAGATCGAGTGGCAGATGTTCCCATATTAGGATGAACTGTGTAGGTCTACTCTGCCTAGCTGTGCGGTAGTCCATCTGTAGTCACTCCACTCCAGTTAATCTTTCAAGTTAGTCATTTAGAATAGTAAATAACCTGTGTAGCCAGGAATACCTGACCTTTAAACCTGACTTAGTGGGTGATTTTCTGCAAGGTACCTGTAAAATCCCAAGAGGCTGCCTTTTTAGAGTTGTTGGGCAGGGTAAAATTCCCAAAAGCCTGAGTGCATAGGATTGAATTGGCCAAAGCAATCACTTCCTTCCAAGTGCTGTTTCCTGTACACGGTGACTGAAATGGGCTGATGTGTAGTAGGATACTGCATGGGCGTTTTTCAGACCATGGTAGAAGAACAAATGGCTTCCCTAACAGGAACTACTTCTTTATATTTCATCCATCCTTTGAAGTCAGAAGTATAAGACTTTGCATCCATTTTAGAAGGGCTGATGACCAACACTTCCACTGAATTCAGGAAGGACTACAGACGCTTGTACTTTTTGAAACAGGCTTGAGATATTGTATGTCAGGCAAGAAAACTCAGCTGCTCTGAAAACACATTTTTACAGATTTTTTTTCTTCATAAATATTATCTCACACGTGTGCTGCAGTGATTAGAAATCCACAGAACAGAAAGCTCTTTGAACAGTATTGCAACTGTTGCTATACAGCAAACACACTGAGCACTTAATTTGCTATAAATATCTGTAATCTGTGATATTTTAGCAGGGTGATAATAACCCTCTCCATTATTTCCTGTCCTGAACACCACTTGATGCTCCAGGTATGCTTGGTAGTTGTGGCAGCTTCCGTACTGCTCACAGTTGTTGCAACATCATCCCTTGCGCTAAGTTTTGAATTTTTTATGATTCACAATGTACTTTGTTACACAGTTATAGTTATACTTAGTTATAAATTTTCTTCTCTTTTTTTTTTTTTTTCCTGCAGTTACTGCTGCTGTAACTGTTTTGTTTTCAAGTTTCATAAAGTAAAGTGTTTGGGACTGATTTAAAGACTCTTAAATTATCAGTCCCTGTATGAAGCTCAATTTTTGTTTCCTTCACATGACAGAAAAGGTGGAAAGTACGCAATTATTTTCCTTCAGATGTACCTTTGGAAATTCCAGCAGCTTCAGATCTCAGTGGTATTATACTATGGTGTGAGCAAATGAGCAAGCATCTAGTTTGTCTCCCAGTGAAGAAAGCATTTTTGTAACAGTTAGCTTTCACAGTCAGAATGTAATTAGAGGCTTGATACCCACTGTATAGTGCAGAAAACTTGAGTATTTACAATTCTGTAAATGAGTTGCAAAAATCTGCTGAAAAATAAAGTATAGTAAAGGTTTTATCTTGTTGTGAGTGTTTGAGAAGACAATTAGCTTGATTCCATAGGGAATACTTAATAAAGCAGGATTTTGTTCAAAGGCAGAGCTAAGTGGAGGGCAGATAGGAGCAGCAGTGTATGGGTAGGGACCCTGCCCCTGGACCGTGTGCTGGTGATTCACCTTTCCAATACAGTCAATTGTGCTCCACATGTTCAAGTCCCTGTCAGCTCTTCTTGAGGCTCAGTTATTTCCTGATGTCCAAAACAGCATTATGTCTATACTCTGCCACATTTTATTGATTGTTTTACAACTCTCTAGGATTGCAATTATTTCCATATTACATAGTATGGAAATGAGGCTAGGGACAACATCAAGATTTGCAAGTAACCTGTATTTCAATAATATTTTTAAATTTACCAGTAACTAGGAAAATATCATAAAATCATTGTGTTCAGAGGGAATTTGAAGCCTGGGTCACATCTGTTGCTTAAAGCAGAAGGGAGGCACACTGATGGCTCCTAAAAAACCACATCTTCTATATCCTATTTCACTGCTGGTAGTGGAGAAACCAATTGCTCAAACAGAGAGAATGTCTAGCCAGCAATTTGTTCTCTGAGCTCCCATGGGAGTTTGCCTTTGTGCAGGAGAGTAGTCCACTTTGAGTTCCCTTAGTAGTGGTAATTTGGACATCAACTTTCATATGCTCCCCCTTCACCAGAGGCTGAACTGGTGCGATGCAAGAACTCCTGAAGACTTGCCAACAAGGCAAGCACACCCTTTAAGGGATCTGTCTATTTGTTTGAACATTGCACTTGCATTCTAGAAGTAATAAAGTAAAGAAAGAAAGATTCTTGCAGTATCAAAGAGTAGACACGTACCACATCTGGGATTTTGATAAAGAGAAGAAGGCCTTTGTAAGACCCAAGACAGGATTTATTACTCAGGGGTCTACTGCTACATGTGGAAATGGCCATTAGAGATTGCAGCCTAGAGTTTATGAAACAATACATGAAGGGTAGGAAATCAACATGTACTGCATGATTAGTTCAGTATTACTTGAAGAGAGGTATTAGTAGAAAAGAGCCCTGGTGCTATCTGTCTTCCAGCTGTCAAGAACACATTTACTCTTTTAGGATGAAAATTCCAAGCTGCACAAATATGCTCATCAAAGGCTGGGGCACATTTTCTTGCCATTGCCATCAATCTATAATCAGTTAGATGTGTTTTTGTAAAGTGAAGCTGCTCATTATAATTTCCACAGGTGAAAACTGACAGTGTGTGACAGTTTGTTGTGATTAAGAGATACAGTTTGGAGAGAAACCAAGGCAGTAAAATATTTAAAGTCAGCACTAGAACTGTGAATAAGCCTTTAAATGATTTTCAAGAAATAATACTGAAGAGTCTCAAACTTTCTTCTGGATTTCAGCACCTGAAGGACTTATCACTGAGGGGAGATACAAACCTGGGTTTGCATTTTGCAGTATCACAGGTTGCGTTCCTCATTTATCTCTTGTTTTTCTCAAAGCTGTCCTTTGAAGAAAAGTATCAGCATGATCTAATGCTTTCTGCTGTAAAAGGACACAATCTCCAAGGCTCCCAGGTTCTGCCAAATATGCTACAGGAAGGACTGAGGAAATGTGTGTGAACTTCAGACTGCAGAGCTGTGTAAGACCATGTGTCAGGGTCATACCAATTTACAAAGCCCAATTATACTATAAAAATGATACTATATTAACATCATATTAAAAATATGTTGGTTGGTCCTTTGGGATCAAGCACATGGATTTTCCTGGTGATTGTCATACAATATCTACTATTTTACTAGAATTTTTATTTATACATTAATATTTTCATTTTATTTCTGGTTGTCATCCTTCACTTATCTGGTTCTTCAGCTGAAATGCTGAAAAAGACCCATTTATGCTTTCCTGGAGGTAAAGGACTGTTCAACTCTTTGATCATGTCTTCAGGGTTGTCCATTGCCCTGATGCTGTTCTATCTGACCTTCCCCTTCAAAGAAATAATGGCAGTCTTCTGCATCTTTGATTTCACGAACAGTCAGTTGCATTGACACAAGAAGATACAAAGATGAGTGCAGTCCCAAGACTCAATTTTGGGTAAGTCAGAGTTCCTTTTTTAGGTGATGTACTCTTAAATTTCCCCTAATTTTCCTCTGTCTTTCTGGGAAGTCATTCCAGGCCCCTTTAGGAAGGTTTCCAAGAGGTTTTGTCTGCATGATGTTGGCCATGTGTTGTCACTGCTGTGTGAACGGTCTACTTGGGGCAGTCAGTGCTGGCAAGGAAAACCTAGTTTCATCCACACTGGCATAAAAGGATATGTAAATGAATGGCAAAGCTAACAAAACTGAAGAATATTCTCCCTGACATTCAGCTGTTTGCTTAAAGATGGGCCCTGAGTTAACTCCTGAATGTAGTAAGTGAAATAGAGTTTATCCACAAAACTGTTGATCCCAACGATTCTATGGTAATCACTTATTCATGATGGTGCTGATAATGCTTCTGTCTGCTGAATCAGGATCTGTGAAATGAATTGATAGGCTTGAACCCAGCTCCTACAGGAGTATTTGTATTCTTTCCCAGACTCTTTGTTCAGACCTCAGTATTAAACTCTATGAAACTGAGAGATGGTGCGAAGAAAAGCATATGGAAACACTTTAGATAAAAAACCATAATATTTTTAAAAATACATAACATTAGGAATAAACTATTTCAAATCCTGCAGCTGAATTATGTTCCCTGGAGATTTACAGATACCTTATGTCTTCAGTCCCCAGTTTATCACTAATTAATCCCACTTCATTTAACTCAGGTGGGAGCTTAGTCATCTTCTGTTTTCTGCAAAGTCAAGGGAGGCAGAGAGAGATTTTCTGAAAGTGATTCAGCCTACCTAAACAGAACTTTGCAAACTCAGGGGACAAGGTCTTTTTGAAACAGAAGTTTCTAGCTATAATGTATAATTATTACACCATTAAAATATAATTCACAACACTCACAATTTGATACAAGAGGTCACCTCAGTATTCTGTTAATACACCTGGGTTTATATTTTCAAATCAACCAATGGGTGCTCTACTTAAGTATGAATTAAAGACATCATCCCACATTAATTTAAGACCAGATGTTTAAAGGTGTTTAAACATCTTACTGCTGTTGCAATCAATAACTTCTCAAGTTCTGGACCCTTATGATAAAGAAGTTCTATAAAAGTCAACCTTTATTTGATGACCTATTGCACGTTATGCTCATATAGGTTATCATAAAAGTCTCACTCATATAATTTGTATCCTTCTTCTATATATAAATCAAATACAGTCAGCACAACCATGTTTCTTACTCTTCCGTGTTCTATTAGAGACAGAGTTATTGCTCTGAATTATTCCGGCTGAGCAGTCCAGTTACCATCATACAATATATCTCACCTTGACAAGGTCCTTTTGAAAGCCTCAGCAGGTTATTTGGATGCAGGCAAACACTATTTTCACAGAATCATGGAATCATTTAGTCTGGAAAAGACCTCTAAGGTCATTAGGTCTATCCATTAACTCAACACTGCCCAATCCACCACTAAACCATGTCCCCAGCTGCCACATCTACATGTCTTTTAAATTCCTCCAGGGTTGCTAACTCACCACTTCCCTGGGCAGCCTGTTCCAGTGCTTGACAACCATTTGGGAGAAAAAATTTTTTCTAATATCCAATCTAAGCCTCCAGTGGTCCAACCTGAGGCCATTTCCTCTTGTCCTGTTGCTTGTTACTTGGGAGAAGAGACTGACACCCATGTCACTATTGAGTTCCAGCTAGACAGTGTGTATGGCATTGATGCCTTAGGTTTTAAGTTTTATATTTCTCAAATCCTGTACTGCGTAGTGTGTAACTCTGAAGTGTCTTGTAGCCTGTTAACTTCTGCTCTCTCGTGCTAAGATAGACATAACAAAGCCTCTCCAGGCTTGCTCTCCAAGGACACCCAGACTATCCTATGCCCAAAAAGTGTAAACCAACATCTTGGAGACGGGGGCAAGCTTGGAGAAATTACATCATTTACTGAAGCTTTAATTGGAGAATTAACCTTGATATGCAAATAAACCAAACTTATAAAAGTGTGAAGAACTCGTGACCTGTCGTCCATCTTGGGGTCCTTTTTGAAGTAGCCTCCAGCTCCCCAGGGTGTACCTTTGAAGGCCTTTCAAATAAATATCCAACTTTATTCCTTTACTCCTGTCTAGCCTCTGTTTCTTGGTAGCCACTTCAGGCATCAGCATCTCTTTGACTTTTGGGTTGCCCTATACAGCATCAGTTTAACTTGTTTATTGTTTTGACTAATCTCCCCACTTTTCTTGATGAAGGCATCACCAGCAAACCTTATGCCTCTCAGCTGCCTTTGAATATCTTAAGGAAAAAAGTGACACTGGGAATTTACTCAGGGTATAAAGCTTTTCTGTTAGAAAATCTTAGTGGGAATAGAGAAAGAACAATGGTTTTTTTCTGCAGACAAAAAATCCTTGATGTATATTCCCTTACAAGGCAAAAACAGTTCTCATCATGCCTAGTTAAAAGCAAAAGAACAAGAAAATGAAAAAAAAGTTAGAAGAAAAGTAATCCTAATGAACCAAATAACTATTTATCTCTTATGTCTTTCCTCTACAAGGTTAATAATGCTCTTCAAGAAGCAAATCACTCTAGAAAACCAGTGTTTTACTGGCACAGGGAAGTGCTTTATTTTTAAGCTTCACAGCTCTCTCCTCTAAGTCACCTTACACATGTCTTCATTGCTTTACCTCAAAGCCACTACAATAAAACTGATAAGCCTGCAGTTGGCAAAGATGTAAGGAAGAGCAGAAAGTAACTGATTTTTTTTTTACCAATTTATCTGTCCAAGAATTTGCCTGAATATGGAGGATATTCTTTTGGTTTTGTTCAAAAGTTTAAAAAGGTCTTTAGATTTACACTTATGCTGCAAAATGAGGGGCAGAGAACCAGCTGCATCAGCTCTCTGTTTCTTTGTGTATGACATTCATTCAAGCTTCTCTTCCTTTTCTCTACCATAAATCTGCAAAATTCTTAGAAAAGAAGGCATTCCACTAGCTCGGGACTTAAACTCAGTGTCATTCACATGTGGATATTAAAAAGCTTTTAGCACAGAAATTTTCTCACCTTTCCCAGCATTTTGTAAAAATCCTGCTTTTCCTAAGTCCTGCTTTTCCTAGTGTTTCGTGAGAGCTTTCATGTTCCCAGGCAAACTGTTTAAAAACAAAGCCAATGGTTTTTTGTAAACTTAATTTCTCATCTCACACCTGCAAGCTGTTGTAAAGTTGCTATGATATGGCCTGGAGAAATATTTAGAAATAGGTGTCTTCGGGGTTAACCAATCACCCTGAGGGGTGGTTGACTGGAGACCCAATAACCTTTTCTATTAAAAGTAAACTTCAAATGAATTAACTCATATGAACCTGTCTGTATATTAATAAATAATTGCATTTTCTTCCTGAACACTGAAAATCTGTGTCACGTTTTCTCTCTGTCTCTGCAACCACTGTGACATTCACATATCTACCAAAAGCCCAGTTTCCCTTTCGATCACTTGTGCAACTCTAACTTAGTGTTTCTTACATATTCATTATGTTTATTGTGGTCGTAGTGGTCATTTTTTGTGTCTCTTTCTGAAAGATGTTAAGAACTGCTTTTGTTATACCCATTCTATACTCATGAAAATAATGCCTATATGCTGTATTTTCTTCACACTCTCTGTCCCTATCCATGAATTTTGGCTATTTGAGGAACAACTGTAAGAGGAAATAATTTAATTTTGTTTTATTGATTTGTGTGTCTTTCCACAAGATTAATTTCCTATTACATTCTGGGTAGCTATATGTTATTCAGACTCCAAGACCTATCAGTAAATCTACACTTCACAGTGACTCTATGCTTCATTTTGTCTTGGCTGAGCTGTTAACATACAGTCCTGTCATATGTATTCTGCAGCTTTGCCAGCTTAATCAAAGGCAGCTTGACTACTTAGCAGGAACTGTTCTGAATGTGTCTCATCTGGAAATCACTTCCACTGATAAGAGAAAATATCTCAGTTGTAGTATCAAAATTTAGTAAAGATTAATAATTTAGCTTGCATTTAGTTTGATTGCAAAATCTGTTCTCACTATTCAGAAGTTTTCTGTAAAGGAGCTCTATAGTTTGTAGAATCATAACCTAAATACATTCTCAAATTGTGAAAAATGTATGTCACACAGACATGTTCGGTTTTTTCGGTACATTTCAGTCTTTCCAGTCATATTGTAAAAAGTATTCAAAAGTGATTTATGTAAAAGGAGTAAATGCAATTAGCAACTCGAATCCCCTGTGTCTTACTGAAACAGTATGAAACAGCCTCAGAATATTTAAGATTCAAACTCAGTGTTTTTTATGAAAACTGATGCAGATTTTATTTACACTTTTAGCTTTCATGTAAGGCTATATTTCAGCAGTTGATGGTATTTGGAGTGATTATTATTCTAAATAGAAGCAGCTAATTTGTCTGTTAAAATAACTTCTTGTTGGGATATGACTGCATAGATGAGGCAGTAGGGTGTAAGATTCATCTGTTTAGTTTTGTTTACGTTTTAATTTAACACCTTCCCAAGACACACAGTGAGCCGCAATGGTGAGTCCTCAGGGAAGTCAAACTGCAACCATTTGAATGTCTTATGTTTCAAAATAGAAAGAAAAATTGATTTTCAAAACTCTTCATGATAAGAATTCTGATACATTTACAAAATCTCAATTTCACAGATGAAACATTTTTTTTGTCCTGAATGGCATTCATAAAAGCTTGTCCTGCTCCTGTCTGAATATAATGTTTAACTAATATTCACATGGAGTGAAAATCATGCTCTATTTGAAAAGAAAAGAAGAGCAACATTGAAGGCTGAAATGAGTTCAAGTAAAAGCAAAACATCTGCAGGGAAGTTGAAATGACTGTCACGCACAGCACCTGATTTGTAGTTATCATTTTTCTTTTTTTTTTTCTGGAGACCTACCACATTGAATGAAGATTAACAAAATGCTTGTTTTTTGTTAAAATGAAGTGACTTATCTCAAAGCATACTAGCAAGGCTGACATGAACCTAAATTGCCAGTTTCAGAAGCAAACTTGGTCCAGCCAACTGGATCTCCTCATTTCACCCCCAGATGTGCCTTTAATATGTGTATGAAGGACCATGGATGGAAAAATAATACATTTTAGACAAACAGAGACTGGGGATACAGCCACCTGTGTTAGAACGTGGCCCCCTTGGTCCCATCTTTCTCTTCCTCATCTGGCAAAATCTTGTTAAGCTGAGGTTTGACCAAATATGTCCAGCAGTAGTTCTTTGCTGTCATTAGTTATATTCACATTATCCTCATGTCAAAAGGCCAAACATCCACAAGAAAATGGGAAGAGAACCATGTGGGGGAAAAAATCAAGTGAATACAGCAAGTATTTCTTTACTACATATTCTATAAATAGAGGGGGTTTTTTATTATAGGAAACTAGATTGCCTGCCATAGCAGAAAGTCTTAACAGAAACCTGAAGTTGTCCTTAGTCTACATTTTGTCTTTGTGAAGGCTGCATCCTATTCTGAGAGACTTCATCTCATCTGTGTTGAGCGCTGAAGTACTCAGAATCTGAAATACTCTGCATAGCAGCAATAGGATCCTTTTAGGTGAGAGATTTTCCATGAACTCATTATCAGGAAACACATTTCAGCAACCCCAGATTTCATACAAACCTGGAGGGCACTCAAGGAAGTGAATTCAGGTGGACTCTTCTCTTCATTGTCTCACGAACATAACCCAAGGGGGAAAACTGCTTTAAGATGTATCTAAATACACAGACAATTGCACATTTGCACCAGTTAATGTAAAACATTAGTGTTGGGCAAGGACACAATGTGAACCCCTGAGCAAGGTAAAGGCTGCGTCTGTGTGAATGAACCACACAGTGCTGGAGAAGAGGTTCTGGGACACAGCTGGGGCTGTACCTCTGGGACATCTCCTGCAAGCTGGCCTCACTCTGGCCCCATGGAAAGTACTCCCATCAGCAGTGGGAACGCAGGGGGTGATTGCTCCTGGTGCACATCCCCCCCATCTCAGCCCGGTGGAGTCTCACTCCTGTGTGCTCCCTCAAAGCACCCTGCACAATGAATTGAAGCACGGTAAGTGGTGCCCTGAAAATCTATTCCTTACACTGTTACAGGTTCTCCCAAAGTCTACCACAGCATTAGACAGGGCTTTCTAACCAAAGTAGCAGACAAAAACATTACATGAAAAAAGTGACACTTTTTCTGTGAGCCTTTTTTGCACCAAAGTGACCACAATACTTTCCAAAATACTTTTCAGAACCACAGTTAATTTCAAAGGAGATCTGTATTTTTACTCGGGCTAGAGCTCAGCTCAAGCAGCTTTAACTTGAGTTGACAGCACTGCTTTAGATTGCTATATATGCTTGTACCAATGCCTTGAGTACATTGGATTAAATTCCTGACATTTTGGCATGGGAGAAGAGGCTCTTAGTGATTCTACCTGCCTAACTGCAAGTAGAATAAACATTCCCTCGTATTGAGCTCAGCAGAAATTTAAAGTATAATTGCATGAAGTTACAGGAGTTCAGTTAAATAATTATTCCCAAATTCTACAACCTTTCCAGAGTTTTTTCCTGTCTTCTCTTGGAGTTCTTCCTTTCTTTAAAATATAAAGTATTACAATCTGGTCAGTGCTGTCTCTTCCAGGTATAGATAAACAGGAATGAAAATTAATTTCTTCCTAAGAGGCAGAATCTTTAAAATGTATTTTATCTTCTCTTTGGTTTGTAGAAATACTTTCTGGTGTGTGCCAATGTGAGTTGAATCAGACTACCAAAGAAGTCCTATTGATTTCAGTGTGAAAAGTTTCAGTTTTGGTTTTGAGTATTTAGGAAATAAATAACATTTCCCTTCTTGATATAAATCCTTAGGAATTCACTCCCTACTCCCTTCCTTTCTGTCTTCTTGAACTAGTCAGATTTCCAGTCCATATCTTGGTTTCAAGAACCAAGTGCCTCATAACTAATGAGTGAAGAGAATATTTTTATTGAATTCAGTATTTGTAGGGTTCTAGTTATAAATTCTGTGGATTCCTTCTAAATTATAGAGTTTGATCCTTTTTCTTATCAACTTTTTACATTCTGTTAACTACAGTACACTTTACACTAACCACAGGATACCTGAAAAAGATTGTGACATCTAAGAAATGTTTAATGATAGCTAGACACAGAGAATATCACAGTATGTAGCTACAGAAGGAATTTCTGAAATTAAAAAAATAGGCTTTTCATTTTACAGCAGGTTTTACTTTTTTAAGAAAAATAGGTTTTTCAGTCAGTCCTTCACAAACTAATTCTTTTATGAGAACCTGAAAGAAAAAATAACTTCTGCTGAAATTTTAATTTATCTGATTTTTAAAAGATTTTCCAAATTACAGCAATTGTTTTCTGCAGGTTTTAATAATCCACTCGCTGTGTATGACCTATAAAAACTTACTTTTACTGGTAACTTTTGTTTGAAATTGAAATAAAAATTTTCTAAATTATTTTCCCAAACAGCCATAGTTGTTTCTTATGTAATTTCTTATCATCCTAATTTAGGAAGATTTTCCTTTAATTGACTGTCCATGATCTTTCTGGATCTTGATTTCTGATCTCTTGTTTCTTATTTTAAATCTTCTTTTCTCCTTTAATAAGCTTGACCCTTTTAAGCCTTTTTCTTGTCTCAGTCTTCAATACCGTTAAGACTTTCCTTCTTTCCTTCTAGGCATGTACTCAGGTTTCCTGTTTTAAAAGCTCTCTTTTAGTCCAAAACACAGGTGGATAAATTCACCACTAGGTCAATCTCTGGATATAGGTTAAAAAGACTCACAACAAACCTTGACCAGCAAAGAATGATACTGATGTCGTGCTTTGGGCAAAATAGCATTTATTATTCAGTTATGTTCTATTACGTCAGTGTTTAGTAAGCACACCCAAACTAGATGTAAATTGCCTAATCTGAGCACAAATAACAGAACATCAGTAGTTCCCAATATTTTCTGTATTTAGAATCTCTTCTGAGGCACTGGCCCCTTTGCAGTTCATTTAGCCTACTGACAACAGGCTTCCTTTTTTACATGCCTTTTACTGAACAGCTAGAGTTTTTCCATTGCTCATGGATTACAATGTGCAAGTCACTGACTGCTGCAGCATTTTTCATGCATTTAGATGGTAAACTCTGCACATATTCATGGTTTCATTTTTTCTACAATTACAATGGCACTGGTTTAGAAATAGATATTGATAAACTGCCATAGCTGCAGACCTCACACAGACTTCTACATTGCACAGACTTACAAAAACAACAGAACTGCATCATGAGTGACCTGAAGAGCAATCCCGGCAGAAATGGTTAGGGTATTGTTATTCTACCTTGCAATAAGAATATAGACTTGATGATCTACACCTTTGTTTAGTGATTTCAGTTGTTACAATTTTCTCTCTAGGTAGAGACATGGATACGAAGGGCTTTGTAATGATAGTGCCTATTTCACAAGCAGAAGTATTTTCTCTGAAGAGCTATACATGTAAAGTTCTAATTTTTTTCCTAAGTGATATTTATCTCTCTGCATCTAAGAGAGTTTGCTGGCATTGGCATATCCTAGTAGAGATGTAGTTTATAATACTCAGAATCATTCAAATTTTGGTTGGAAAGGTACAACTGGATGGTACTTTTCAACATGGCACTTCTCTACAGTTTGAAGCATTTCTCTTAGTGACATTATATATTTATATACTGGAGTAATTGTGTAAAGGTATGTAATATTTTGCTAGTAACTTTTGCCTGTAGAACCCTCTTTTCTTGTACCTACCTTTTTGGGGCTTGGGTTATGTGGGTTTTTTCTAATACCTAACTGTAAGGTAGCTAATGTAAGGTAAGGTAACTACTATAAGGTAGCTAATGCAGGCCAGCCAGCAAGGCATGTAAACAAATGCCCAGCCTGTCACATCAGTACAAAATTCCATGTGCAGAGAAGTCCTCCAACCATCAAGTGTGATGCATACGCCCTTTTAAGTTTACTGGTGTAACTAAAGGGACAATCCAGCCATTTTTTCTGAACCTCCCTGAGAAGCCAAATTCCTCAAAGCAGGGCTCTTAAGGCACCTGGATAGAGAACAGCATAGATATCCCTGATCTCACCCTCCCAAGGGCATGGCTGCAGCCTTTCTCATCAGTTCTCCTGAGAGCCTCCTCAGCAGAGGATAACGAGCTTGACGTTGTGCCATTTGCAGAGCTCAGCTCCTCCCTGCACCCATCCTTGTGTCTTCGTAGGATGCTGCTTCCAAGGATGCTGCTGTACTCTGAGAGCTGATGATGCTCTATCCCTCTGTGTGCCCTGCAGACATGCCTTCGAGTGTCTTCAGAGATTTCCCAGCCACCAACCATGAGAGAAGTAAGTGCAAGCATAAAGCTTTATGGATTAATCTTTGCAAAGTGTCACACACAACAAACAGTTGCTGTTTTCTGCCATGTTTGTAAAGTGAGAGCAGTAAACCTGGCAAAATTACATCAAAAAATTGTAAGAAGTTTTTGTTACATTCCTTTGTGCCAAACACAAATAAATTGCAAAATTATTTACAAACTAAGTCATCAGAACTTAACAGATCAGTGGTTTTTTTTCTGCTGGCCTGAGGAAAAAAAGTTAATAAATCTATTCATGATGTTATTACATATATGCATATACACATAAATTTAATGTCTTTGCATATATCTACATATATGGACATATACGTTCATGTATATGTACACATCTGTGTACATATGTTTTAAATGTACACACATGTACATTTAAAATACATGGGTATTTTAAATATGTAAATTGTTTCATTTAGGGAAGGAGCATATGAACTGTCACTGCCCAAAGGGCATACTGCAAATGTTAGCAAAGCTAAGAAACTTCATGGCCTGAAGCAGATAAAACCAAGTGATAAGGAAGTAAGACAAATAATGCAGATCAGAAAGAACATCCTTGAGCCACGATTTATGCTCCATCCTGTGCTAAATGTAACCCATCAGGTAAAAAAAGCCTTGAAATCATTCTGAAAATCTCTTCTTTACTGACAAAAGCAAAATTCTTCAGTGTTCTCTTGTAGCACATACCAATGACCTTTTTTTATTCTTCTTTCTGAGAAGTGCTAACATGTCCACTGTTTGAAGCAAGGCTTTGAAATTCTGCTGAAAGGAAAAAAAAGTCTTTTCTTTCTCTCAGGAAATTCTCTTTCAATTTCAGGGAGCTATCACCTGTTAAGGCAAATCACTAGCCCCTGCAGAACAGGCTACCAAGGACCTCTCAGAAGTGTGAGATCAGCAAAGGAAAAGAGTCAGCCCTGTTATTGACTGCACACCTTTGGTGCATGCAATGAGCCACAGCTTCCCTCCTTATTCCTGCCCCGACTGTGCCTACATATTAAGGTACAGACTTCAGCTGCAGGATTACCTGTTTCATTTTGTTTTTTATAAGTGACTTAAACCCATTCACAAAGAAAGATACACACAAGTTGGAGTTAAATTAGTGTTGCTCCTACATGTTATGTAAAACTCTGGCTTACTCTAATTCTGAATGTCTGACTTTAAAATATACATAACTTATAATTGTTTGCTGTGGACGTATGCAAACATGAGGATGCAAGAATATATGAAATAAAATCTTCTGGTATCTTTATAGACTTTGCTGCAGTGATTGCATAAGGTACCAAAGATGTTCAGTTCTCATTATTCTGTTTCAAAAACAACAAAAAGACTGCAGGAGCAGAAGTTCTGAAAGGCAGCTTGTTAAATCTGCTATTTTTCTTTCTGCTCTCAAGTCTCTGAACTAGCAGCAGGTTATTTTATACTTATATGCTCTGGAAATTCTTTTGACTTTTTTCAAATTATGAGTAGTCAAGACTGGTCTCAGGACTGGAGGGACAATTGCACTTTGTGGGTTTAAGAAGTCATTTATTATTCAACTGGACTTAAAACATGCTGACGTGGCTGATTGTAAAGATACATTTTAATAGGATAATTTTCAGTAATATAACTAAAGCTTTTATGATAGTTAATCGCATAAATCTGATGTAAATTTTAATCAGGTTAGACTTTCTGCTGTAAGCTGATTCAGAGGTCCTTGGCCATCTGCACAGTTAACTCTAATACAGTAGGTTACACATTTGCATACACAGGCTGCAGCATCCATGGATTTACACTCATTATTTTTCCCCTAGATATTTGAGTATTTGGGTAATACTTCTTGTGAAAAGGGGTTCAGAAGTTTTCCCTCAGCGGAGACATGCACAAAACTTAGTTATAAAGAGCTTCAGAGAACCAGGATGATACCCCAGAGGATGATAAAAGCCTACAAAGAAATCTCTACTAACTGTTGCAAAGGTAATGATATCCAGGGTGAAAACTGGTAAGCTCTCCTTTCATTGCCTATGCGTCCTATATCCTAAAAGACTTGGCACAAGCATTTGAAGAACTTGTGTAGAATAATGATCCTTATAATACCATCCTTTTAATGACAACTTTCAAATTTTTTTATGATTTATGAGAGGACTTTGGTGTGTAAAGCCAGATGTAGGTAAACTCTAGGTACCTGAATCCTAAGCTGGCAGTAAAACACACTCCAGCCTCCCTTCCAACTGCAGTCTCATGAGGGTAACATCTGATGTGCTGTGTGCTGAGCATCCCACTTCTCACGTGGTGCCCCAGCCTGAATGCCTTGGAGATTCCTCTGAAGTGCCATTTGATATACTCAGTCTCAAGGAGTGAAACAGATCCTTCCCTACTAAGAGCTCAAATTCCCTAAGAATTAGATCCTGTAGAAGGGGATTTACATCAGTTGAATGATGGGGAACACCATGTGCCCATCACTAGAAAAAGCTTCTCTGTTTTCTAGGTTTAAACATAAATCCATAAATATATTCTGGACTTAAGTACAAAGTATTCCAGTAAAAGCAGAGCTGGTGCAGAAAACTTAAACTGACCATCCTTGGCTTTCAAGCATAAGCAAGTAGCCATGCTTGTACTATTAAAGATTTTTAATTCCTCTTTCTCACTCAAATTCAACGTGAGAAGATCCAGATCTGACAGGTTCTTTGTAGCAAATCAGGAACCCATTTTGTGTCTGGCAGTGCTGGGTTTGAGGAGATGATGTCTAACTATGTCTGTAGGGCTTATACCTGCCTAGGCTGTGGTTCTCAGTGGTTTTATAGGATAAACAAGAGGAAAACCTGAGGCTTAGTGGACAGGACTTCCAATCTGACCTTAACATTATCGGTGTAATTTCTTATGAGTTTATGGTGAGCATGTGTATGTTTCACCATCTGCTTGATCTCACTTGCTTTGATAGGAATAAACATTTGAAAATTTCATTATCACCTTATAAAATTGAGGTTGCAGTTAGAAGCATTTCTACTGATTTCCACTGTCTTCCTTCTCTCCAGTGTTAGAGAAGTATGCAGGTTTTCTTCACAAAGTCTTGCCCTGCCTTGCCTGCCTTCTGCTGAAGGAAATGACCTCAATTCCTTTTTTGTCCTAATCCTAACATAAGAGAGGGCAGAAATGATCTTTTCAAGGGAGCTGAGGTGCGTTGGTTTGCCAGCCTTCAGATCTCTGGAAAACACATTGTTACTGCACATTCCTTGCAAGAGGATTAGTCTTTAGAAACATTTTTCATCCAGCTGCAAAAGCATTCACTTTTGGTTTCCTTAGATAAGAAGGAGGTTTTCTGAGGTTAAAAAATAAGATTGTAATAAAATAAACCTTATATGGCACATAAATTCCTTCCCTGTTGGAGAAAGAGGGAGATTGCAGAATGTGTGCACTCAAATCTCAGGACTTATTCACTCTCTAGACCCGTCTAGCACTTTGCTCTGTGTTTACAGTATGTTTACAAAAATTGTCCAGTTGTAATGGAAAGCTTTAAGACCGCTTTTTTTTTCAGAAATTATGAGCATTTGAAAGTTCAGGCAATGTCAATGGAAGGTGATTGGTTCACAACAAACTTCAAATCAGTCCTGCAATGAACAAATTTTTTCCTGCTAATTTTTTCCTGTTAGCATTGTGTCCTTACGAGGCTTTGTGAGTGTGAATGGAATCCTGGGCCTACTTTCTCCTTTATGTCAGTCTTACAGTGGTGCAAATCCCTTGATTTTCACTGGGTTGCTCTTGATTTATATGAGTGGGATGGAACATTAAATTTAACAGTGTGCCTGTTACCTGCACAAGGCCTTCAAAAGTGATGTTTGTCTCTTCTGCTATCTTAGTTGATATGCGGGAAGCAAAGAAAAAAACTGTGTTATCAGTTATTCCACGGTCATTGTCCTTGTGGTACTCTATGGCTAACATGATGCAGGTAACTACTCTCCACAACCTTTCTTACAGGAAATTATGACATGAATAAGTTGAGGGACATGGTCATTCCCACACAGCAACTTCTCATGCCTCTGGCCTCCCAAAAACTCACATATGGCTTCTCAAGAAGATAAAAATTCAAATACTTCGTGTCAAAGCTGTCAGAACATTTCAGCAAAATAAAAGCATTCTGTTCAGTGTTGACACTGGTAATTCCTTTAATTTAAAAGAAATCCCATTCTTTTAAAGTAGCAGAATGAAAAGCTATTTCAAGCTGAGAACTTAAAACAGGCTGAAAGGTTTTGCTTTGTTTTCCACAAAACAAAATGTTGCCATGATTTCTTGATGTCATCTGATTTTGAACGAGTTGTATTGCCAGAAAAAGTTCTGCCTTTCTTTTTTCCTTACTTCGACTTTTTCTATTCATTGACAAGCACAGACAGCATATCTATGTAGTATTAAATTGGTTTAAGTGTAGTCTTGAAACTGTACTTCACTATACTTTCCATTATAATTCTGAAATATATATTTTTTAATATTTGGTCTTGATCAGAATTATATTCATGTTATAAGGGGAAAAACAGCTTTGAAAATATTCTGTAAAATTATATATCTGTGTTAAATTGACAAAGAGCAAAGTCCTATGGCAGTCATAAATGAATATAGGTCTGATTCTTTAGATGCCTTTTACAATGATGTAAATTAAGTACAGAGCACACAGAAGCATCTCCTCAACAGGCAGCTAATATATACGCTTTCCTCCTAGCTACATTAATTAGAAAAACAATATGGAGTTTCATGCTTTATCTTTTCTTTCTCTTGACAGTCAAAGTACACCTATACCATGCTCATTTTATTTATTTCCAAGAGGCTGACAAAAGTTAACACTAGCATTGCAGTTTAAGTGCTTATTGCATGGTCTCACAAGCATAATGAACTTACAGCATTGCGATCACATGGAGGAAAAGTAACATATCCCAAAAGCTCTTGACCACGGAACTAATTGAAACTTAGATTCTTGCAGCGAGAAGGAGTAAAAGAGGGGAAATTCGTGGAAATAGAAAGAACAGACAGCCTTCTGGGAATACTTCCAATAATGGGGAGAAAAATAGGCTTATTAACACTGAGTGCTGAGCCAGGATGAACTTGCTCATAGTGCTCTCACTCAGTAGTGTACAAGCACTTCAAGTTGACCTTGAGAGAGTTGCTGGGACATAAAGCATTTCATTATCTTTAAGCTCCAGTTACTTGCAATGAAACTCAGGGAAGGATGATGTCACAATCATCTGTCACAAAGACTTATATTCCAAATTAGAGCTAACTACAATATATGTATGATTTAACAGATTGTCTTTACTATATTACAATGTCAGTGCTGGACCTTCCGTGCTTCATTTGTCTCTAGCTGCAAGATTTAAGGAGTAATAGTGGCTGTAGAGGTCTATAAATCATGCACATTTTTAATTGCCTTTTTTTTCAGTCCTGAGGTAAAATAGAGCTTGAAGATGCACTGTGGCTGACCTGGCCTGACTTCATTTCCCTGTTAAAGGGCATATACTCCTCTTCCCTTACTATGGTCTGTATCAAGTGAAAAATGTATCTGTACATTATGAATTGAATTTATTTGGGTAATCATGAAACCAAAATCTTTCGTGGGAGATTTCACTCATTTTTTAGTGTTATTTATTAAGAGAATTACTGTTATTGATCAATTACCCAAGTGATCATTTTCTTCTGGTAAATATGATTTTGTTTGGGAGATGTTCAGAAACTGTATAATGTCTGACACAAAATACGCTGTTCTACTAAGGAATTTAAAACTATATCTCACTTCTGTGTGACACACCAATCCCATCAGTCTTGCTCTTTGCTCATCTGGTTTCCACTGCTTCCATCTGAGCAACTGTATGAAAAACAGATATCTTAAGTCAGCAGTTATCTATGTAGAAAATAGACTAATTCTCCTGAGGCTGAGAGAGAAAAAGATTACTGGAAATGTTTTATCTGGTGAAGAAGTACACAGTATCTATAAAGAATGCAAAATCTGCACCATACCTGCACACCAGAAGAATCTTCACTGAGAAATTAACTTGAACAGGTTTTGGTAGAAACATTGACATTCAGGCAAACAAGTCTCTCTTGGAAAACAAGCAGCAGGTAAAGATCACCCCTCTCAGGTGTGGAAGGACATAAGAAAGAGATCAGATTATGCCAGTGTTCATGTAAACATTTTTCGTAAGTGATCTGGTAGACTCAATTAATTCAATAATCATATCAACCTTACATGGACCATCATGTCCATAAACGGTCTCATGGTGCATATACGAGTCACTGCCACAAGCTACTAGTGAATTTCCAAGATTTCAGGAAGAATGGAGCTAAGGGAATGCCCAAAAATTTTGGGACACTGACCAGCTATTTTAGAAAGAACTTTATTCCAAGGGAAATTTTCTTTATCATTGTTCAGGATGAAGTTTTTCATACTTGCCCCAGAGGCTTCCATGAGTGTGCTGGAGATACGAAAATATCCAAGACAAACCACTGGTTTCTTACAAGCACAGACTGATTTAGGCTACAGGCAGGGAGTACAAAAAGAAAGTCTGTTTTGCTCGGGGCAAAGTTTTCTCAAAGTAGTTGTTCTACAGTAGAAAATAATTTAGAAAGGCAGTAGGGTATGCATATTATAATGATCCAGAAATCTGTTTTCTACAAGAAGGTCATGTCATCCAGAATAGACATATTACATTGCAATGCCTTTCAGATATTCAAATTCTTGATTATCCACTCCTTTTCAAGGTCCACTGTGACATTTAGAGAGACAGGTTGTGCAGTAACTCCAAAACATGAACACTCAGGACAAATCAAAATTATTCAATACTCCAGGAGGTGTAATAGTACATATTTCATGGTGCATGAAGTGAGAACATTGAGCTTATTCTAACCACAAAATGCTTAGTGGAATCCAGTTAGCCAGTGGAAGTAAACAGCCTTCCTTAAAATTAAAAGTTCCCATTTCTGATATAGAAAAATATGACTCACTGGATACTTCCTAAGCTTTCACAGTAAAGAACATAGTATTTAACACCCCAGTAAATTCAAGCCAATTATCATAAGCCAATAGCAATTTTTTAAGTGCTATCTCACTCTTAAAATAACTAGTGTTAAAATCTCTAACCTGCAGCACATAGATAAGGTGTAGAGTAGATTAACAAAAGCTTTCACATGGCAGTAATAGATGATAACTATCTAGGTGAAAGTGTTCATAAATGAAAATTCACTCCAAATTAATTCCCATACCAGTGACTAGGATAGGATAATGGCATGTGTCATATTAACTGGTCCTTTGCCAAGGCTGCCAAGGCTGCCAAGGCTTGGCACTGTTATTAGATTTTGTATTCATTTCCATAGGGTGAGGTTTCTAATTATGAACTATAATGATAAAAAAATTATCATTGACAGTATCTCCAGCAAAGTGCCTTGATTTGTATGTTCAGGGAGGTATAATGCCAGTCTCCATTTATAAAGAAATAAGACATAAGAAGTCTATGAAAAAATGCTGCTTCCTGCAGTCTTGCCTGCATTGCTTCCATAAAGAGCAACTGCAACATTCAGATGGCAAATAAATCGTCTTTTGGTCTAGTGGATGTGTGATAGATAGATTCAAAATTGTAGCTTAATAGCTAGGAAGTGGAAAAATGCAATTAATTTACTAAGTTCTCTAGAATGAAGGATTGCTAATTATTTTTTTTTAGTTGAAGTATTGAGCTTTGCTGTTTCCAATACTCACTGGCATGTCCATTTGTTTTTGTACAGATCAAGTCTGAACAGCAACAGTAACTCTGTTAACACTAAACTCTCAAGTGGAGTGATTTACTCAAGTGAAACAAAATTCCACTGGTTTTGTTAGAAATTAAATGATGATTCAAGATAGATATCCTAAAACAGGTGCATTTTCTTTGTCTCTTCGTTTTTTCTCTCAAGATCCTGTTTTTCATTTCAAAAATACCCGTGAAATAGAAATTGCACTAGAACAAAATTGCAGCTGAGGCCTGGAGTCAGGGAAAGCTCATGTGGTGATGAGGGGCAGGCATCTGTCTGCCTTAGATCGGCTGGATGCATCCCTATGAAATCTAGTATGGTTAGGTTTTTTAAAAAATACCTCAAGATACTGACTCCCCAAATGAATGTTTTGCTGTGCTCGTGAGACACTTTTTCTGCAGTTCTCTGTTCCTCCATTCAGGATGTGCCAAAGTAAATTCACTTCTCTCAAAAAGCCTGGGAGACTCTCCTGTGGTCAATGAAGGCTGGGTGGCAGCCAGAAAGTGATGCCACAGCCTGGGTTTTGGTGCTTAAAATAAGACTAGGTGCATATGAGCATTTTTAAATTAAGTTGGGAAGTAAGACTGGTCTTATTAGAAGGATTCAGCCCGAACCTTACCAATGAGGTAGTGGTACCTTAATTTCCAGACCGCCATTTCAGGGGTCCTTTTTCCATCAGTTCTAAGACATTTCTCTGTGAGATCCTCTTCCTCATTCCCCATGTCCCTTTGCTGGAAATCGGTGCAGTGCCCAAAGCACAGAAATGCAGAAGGGAATGACATTACAACAGAGTATCATCTGGAGGCCAGGTTTGCCTGTATGTTTCTAATAGGGTGAGAAATTAGCACAGTAGTTTTCATCTCTTCTGAACTACCATTAAGCACAATTCTGAGGGCAGGGACCATCAGTTTTAGTAGCAAATTAGACAACTGAACACTACAAGTCTTCAGTATTATTGATGTAGAACTCCTCGCAGCATCTAATACCCTTATTTTTCTCTCCATGAACAGTGCTGATATTTTATTTCTAAAATATGCAGCACTGATACCAGCTCTTCAACTATTTACTATGTAGATTTTTTTAGTTTGAATACCAGATGCTTAAGAAGGCCAGTGGAAGCTTGCTGGTTATGGTTTTGGTTCACAATGTCACTCACCTTTCCTTCAAATTAGTTTGTGTAATGGAGGAATGTTTTAAAACATAGGTCAGAGTTCAAGCCTGGATAACTGGCTATTGCTGGTTAGTCAAGAATTAATGGAGACAGAAGCAAAGAGGCACTGGTGTTTTTTGGCAAAATTATTCACTGGCTACTTCCACACTGCTACTGTCTGTTCTGCTGCTGGAGAATGTTTTGGGTCCTTGGGCACATAGGACTGCTCAGACACTAAGTTTGGCCTCAAATTCATCCTTAAATCTGTACTGTGTAATAACATTTTTTATTCAAAGTAGTCAGACACAGAAAGTCTCTGAAAAAATAATTCTATCTGGTGTGCCTGCACCTATATCTTAAGACTATGCAGAATACTTAGCAATGGCATATTTAGTTCATTTCCAGAAACAATTCAAGATTTCAGTTTCAACCAATACATTTTTACAGCTAGCTGCTAACTTTTGAGACGTCACTGTTTGCTTTTGTGTCATGCCAAGTAAACTCTCAAGAGTGCCAGAACCTGAGTTGATAGTCACCTCTTTAACATGAGAAATATTTGTTCTAACTATTTCCTTCAGGTTTTCATTCCACACCTTACTCTCACTTTGGTTATATATGCATGTTCATTGATGTGAAAGTAAATTGCAAGGCTTATTTTTTTCAAGGTGATATTCTTTAAGAGGAATATCAATATAGTAACATTTTTAAATGGCCCAGCAGATATTTAGGAATTAAATGCCCACTGGCTTTAAATGCAATCTTGAAAATAAGATTGAAAATTGTAGTTAATTTTAGTGATTTGGTAAATGTTACCGTAGGTTCTTGGTTTATGCATGCCCTTTATCACCTTTGAGAGAACTGAACAAACTGTTCACAGCACTGGCACTTGATTTTGTTTGCATGAGGTGGTTTTCTGAGGCTCCTCTTGCCTATGAATAAAGAAGAAATACCTGCAGAGAGTGATTCAGAGCAGCACCCTAACTGTATGTGTTCTGGTTCATCTGCTGGAGGAGCGCATCTCTCTCAGGTGACTCCAGATGGAATTCACGGACCTGCCTCCCCAGTCTAAAGTTAGCCTGCAGGGATCTTACCTGCATATATTTTTTGTGAGTTCAGTTCTTCTGGGTTCATAAAATATTTAAAACTTTTTTCAGAGTATTTCTGGTAAATTCAGTAATGTGGTTCTCTCTTTTTATTGCAGAAAACACAGCAGTCACCTCTCAGACTTGGGCATGCAAATAAAAAAAAATTAAGATTATTGTGTGAAGGCAGTGAAACTGTCATACCCAGCTCTACAAGAAACTAAAATATTATACAGACTTGACAAGAAAACATACCTTTGTTTTCAAATAATTTATAATTTTGAAGGAAGGTGATAAAATAGTATTAGAGAAAGCAGGGGAAAAGAACCTTACAAATTACCAAAATAGGATTTAGCTCTTCAGATTCCTTAATTAGCATGCCTTGCTGGTTTTGTTTTCAGTTTCTTGTTCTCTGATATATCATCACTACTGGTAGCAAGGAAATTAATTGCTCCCGAAGCTTATATGGCAGAAGTTAGAAACAATCTATTCAAATTTAATGGATCTGTCACTCAGTTGCTTCTTCTTCTTTCACTTACAGTTTTTAACAAATATTTGCTCTCCCCATGGTTTATCTGTGCTTTTTTGGTATGCAGTCTTCCCTGAATACTGAGCTGTTCAAAATAAAATTTTAGTCTAAAATATTTGGCTTCCTAGTTGGTATTTTTATTGCATTTTTTCTAACAACTTCATTGTTCTCAGTGAACCACTCTGAACTGATTTGAAGTGTGCGCTGTGAAGAACAAGCTTCATTTAGGAAAGAAAAAAATTCAAACAGTATGTGAGAAAAGATTATGGCTTATATAATAGGATCTCTCTAATTGCATGTTCTCAAGATAAATGGAAGTTCTAGGAAATTATGGTATGAGGAAAAATAAAGGTCAGAACAACAGGTGAAGCTGTCATATTCCATTGCCTGCAGTACTAAAATATTAACTATGCCTGCCAGGGTACTTCTCTTGTGTTAATAAATCATTATGTTTGACCCTGGTGAAGTACTCCTGTATAAAAAACCAGACCATATCCTCAGAGAATGATGTCATTCTCTTTCAGATCAATGTATAATCACAATTCCTTGGTTTGTCTTAAACATATTTCGCACGGAACACTTTGCTATTGTCAGGTACTGGATGGAAATTAATTACTCTGACAGTTCAGTGACAGAAGCCTCTGATACTGTTATATTGAATTCAATTGACTTTCCACAAGATAAGTTGTTTTCTGCATTGTTCTTCTTAGTACCACATGTCCCAAAGATCAAATTGCCATCTGAAATTCCCAGTTTACTAATTTGATTTTTTCCTTTTGCTGCTAAGATAATTGATCTCTTCATTGTTAGATCATTTCCTTCCTGAGCTCAAATTGATGATAATTAGATGCAAGAACTGTAGAGAAAAGACCAGCTTTAGAGGAAAATCAATTGCAAGTGTATGGGTGGATGATAATTTTAGTTACATTATCACTATAATATGTATCTATTCAAAAGCTCTTTCTAGATGCAGAAAAAAATTGAGAAAAGGATATTCTAGAGAAAACTGAGGTACTGGGGTTTTGTGGGGTATTTGATAGAAGAAAACAATCTGAATAGAGAGCAGTTTTTCAGAACCACTCCATTTCAAAGGTAAGTAGAAACATTTTTGCTTAGCACCCATATGACCATTTCCATATGGTCGTTTCTATATGACCATTAAAATTTTGACAACTGCCCCTAGTTCCTCAGAGCTGCTGGAGTCGTGCTCCATTTTAGAGAGCACTTCTGTCAGCAGATTCCCAGATTCCATTGTCATGTCTTGCGTGCTGAATGTGAGACTCCATATGATTTACCCCTTTTCACCCTCTTCAGTAGCAGTGCACAGATCAAGCGTGTTTTCCGTGCAGGTCCCTGGTATCTGCCTGTCCTCAGGACCTCACAGATCAGACAGGGATATTCAGCATGTCCCTGTCTGCCAGACCCTGATGCCTAAATGGGAGTGATTGAACAGGACTGTCCTATAACCAGGACAAAGTGCTTCTAGAAAGCGCCTACCCACCAGAAGTCAGGGGCTGCAGAACCACCCCCTGCCCTGTGCCTCAAGCCCTTCCCATGATCGCTGTGTTTAGCTGCCATTCAACAACTGATGAGATAGCCTTCCCATGGTCTTCTGGCAAGTGAGTTTCATGCATCATGTTCTTTTTCAGCTGAGAAGTCTGAATTCACAGTGTTTATCTGCTTGAAACCTCTTTTACTTGTATGAGCCGACTAGAAAGAGCCAGGTCTAAACTGAGGTTCAGAAGAAAATCAACACTTTGTCATATTTCATGTTGTGGAGCAGATGAAATAGTTCCTTCAGATCATTACAATGTGATATTTTTACGAGCTAGAAATAGGTTTAATCATATTTCTGAAGGATAGAGCCATTTTAGGACATTTAAAAATAGACTAAATTAGCTTCAGATTACGTGCCTATATTCTAAGAACTTTAAGGACAGACTGGGAAAGACCCTCTTTTCTTAGTGCTTTTTCTCAGCTATCTGTGCCTAGCTAATCTCAGAAGGATGTGGGCCTAGATGGCTCTTTTATCTGACACAGTATAGCAGTCCTTGTGCACCCAAGATGGGATGGGATTCACTGAACTTAGTGAAAATTCTCTCTACTCCTTCCCACATTCGCTGGTTAAACTTCTAGAAATGACACTGTGCGCCAAAATCTTTAAATGGATGAACACTAGCCCTAAGGAAGGTGCAACAGAGAAACAGCTATTTTAACACACACAATGAAACACCTCCCTTCTTCTAAGATCTTGGAATGGGAATGACTCCAGGAATTACAGAAACGTCACATTCTGCCTTTCCACAGATAATGTTAACTTCAGTCAACGGCCTTAATTCAGGCCAGACCCTATCAACACGTCTTTCACGTTAATTTTAATTATAGTTCCTCAAAGGAAGAGCATCTGCTTAATAGCCTCCAGAGCTACACCAATTGCAATGAAAAGCATAGCAAACTAGCAGTACAGCATATTAAGAAGGGTGTTCCAAAATGCTGAATTTTGGTACCTTGCCTTGTTAGTGATAACAAATTCAAAAGTCAGAGTAGAATTTACCTCCTTGCTTCATGAATCCTTTTTCTCCCTCTGGTAAATGACAAGGTTTCTCCTTTTCTTTGTGAAGAAAAAATTCGAATATGGATCTAATTTGGAGGCATCTCCTTTGGCTTAATTTATGAGCAGTGTACTCACCATTGTCAGCACAAAGATGCACATCTTGGGACTGATAAACTACATTCCCTCTTCTGGATGGCATACTGTGTCCTGAAAATAGAACCAAATATATCACAAATAACTAGTGACTATCTTTTTAGGCTAAAATTTTTTATAATGCATATGTATACAAGTAAGGATATGTGATTTAGGCTAGTTCTGAGTATTCTTCTTGCGCTTTTTGTCTATGAAAGGTATTTGAATATGATATTTTGATATGAAGTACTTCCTTCTCCTTCTCTCAGGCAGAGATTATTGTATTAAACTGCTGACAGTTCCTTGTCACAGCAGCACTACCATGATTCCCTGTAATTTCAGCTTTGATATATTTTTTAATTAAGAAATCTTTGTTTTGAAAAAAGATCCTAAAGATCTTTGTTTTGAAAAAAGATCCTAAAGCATTCTAAAAACTGTTACATATTAAAACACATATTAGGTATAAAGATACCAATTCTCATGTGGAAACATCTTTCTGTGGATGAGGAGATGGGGAGAATTAGAAGCTACTTGTTTGGTTTTAAAAGAAGATTGCAAAAGGGAAAAGGACAAGGAAGGATGTGAGGATTGTAGGGAGCTTTCTGTAGCAAGCTGGAATCTCAACATAATTGTGTTTGGCACTTTACCAATGAGAATTGGGGGGTTTAAATTTTAGGAAGAATCAGAATGAACAGCTGTCAGCAGGTCCTTACATGAAAAGATAAGCTAAAGCTATATACCTTCTAGGTAGCTCTCAAACCCTCCCTTGAAAGTACTCTGTCACCATAGTAACCTTATAATGGCTAAACGGTGCCTAAGTGTCCCACATTACCAGAGCATCTTCTTGAACGCAGAACTTTGACTTTCTCAGTTATGGAGTTTCCTGGCTTAAGGGGATTTTGATTATTCTCTGAAATGAACACATATGAGTAAACATTAGAAAACAGAAAGACACAATCAAGCTAAAGCAAAAGGTTTTACATAACTGATTAGAATAAACTGTCCAGAAAAGGTATAGATATGGAGGGGTCTGTAAAATTCAGCCACAGTTTTCCAGAACAATTTCTAGTATGTACTGTGAATCGAGAGTCTTATGGTGAAGTACATGACGTGGTTACCTGCCAAAATGGTAATTTCCCTCCTCCTTGTCCAAGGTTACCAAGCACAGTCTATATGCTGCAAACTGAAGACTGCCAGCAGAAAAACGAAATTAAATTAATTCTGTGTGTTATTTCTCAGAAACCGCTTGGGACATTGAGTTCAAGCCTTATAAACCCAGCAGGCAAATTTCTCTTGCCAGTTTTTCCTAAGGACTTCATGGCTGCTGCTGCCTTGCTGGAATTGTCTGGATAACACTCCATCAAAATGCAAGCGTTGCGTAAATGGATGCATGACCCTGGTCTGTCGCACATGTAGACACACACGTGTGCAAACACACATGCGCACAAGAGGTCATGCAAGGAGACATCACAGCCAAAGCTCCAGCACATGCACATGGATGCAGCTTCAGGTGGAAATCACAGCCTGATGGGGGGCCTGGACGCATTTTTGAGGTCATGTGCCCGTGCTCAGTTCATAATGCTCATGTAGCTGGTTGATGTTCACTGAAGAGAAGAGCAAGGAGGTAGCCAAAACACCCAATGTTTCTCTCGTATGGCATATCTGCAATGTATCTTGCTTTAGTAATTCTGTCTTACTGAACCACAGCAAATAAACACTCAAAAGGAAAGCGAATCTTTTCTCCTTCCCCTTCAATCAGCGTAAGGGAATATTTCACTACCGTATTGAAAGTCTCATAGAGCCTTTGAACAAACTGGAACCTAGACTTGATGGTATTTCAAAATTTAAAATGCAGAAGAAGGTTCTTTGAAATTTTGCTGATCAAAAACATTAAAAGGCCTCAAAACCTCTTAAAATTTTTATTTACAGTTCACATTTAATTCAGGTTATTAAGAGAAGTTATAGATTAGTATACCCTGCTGTCATAAAATACATATTTATAAGGTTTAGATGAATAATTCACAGAACCAATGTACTGCCCTGCTCCTGAAAAAATATTTGCAATCACATCATGTTTTGGAGGATTTCTTTGTTACTTGAGATTACTCAAACAATGTATTAGTGATTAAAATTTTTATTCTGTGGCTTGCCTGTGACTGATTCTCAGAATATTTGATATTCTAGTTGTAGTGATAGGTCAGGTAAGTCATGTGCTACTATTTCCTTGCTCTGATTTGATTGATAAAAGAACTATTCTAAAATAAATTGCCATGTAGGAGGACAATATTCAGTTTCTGTGAATGCTTGTGGATGTGATTTTGAAAAACTTTTCTACAAGTGTGATTTGATTGTATAAATATTTGAACAAAAGAAATATAAGGCAATACCAAGCATGACAAAACAGAATCTGAACAAATACTTTTAAAAAGTATTTTCCTCCATATTTTCTCTCCTTGAAATAATTAGAAAGAAACTAGAGAATTTTTGGAATTCTTTTCTATGTAATGAGCCTAGAAGCCAGCTTCTATTTTGCTCTGGCAGAACTATCTGCTAGTATTTATTTGTTTGGAAAACTAAATAAAAATTTTGCATCTGTAAGTACCTCACTTACCACAGTCGTTTCACAAGTAGGAAAAGGGCCATTCATAGCACCTCTTCCAAATGAATAGTTAAACCAGGACTGCAAATAATTTTTTTTTCCTCTCATTGCTGAAACTTAGGGGGGCAAACTTCTATTGATGATAATTGACAAGATTAACAAGATTTCTTCAATTTTATTGCCCGAAGGATGATATAACATGGCACAGAAAACTGGAGAATTATTTTCTGGGTTTGAGAGTGTTGTTGTGCAGGTCCTGCTCTGTCTTTTCTGTTTGTGCCTTTTTCTTTCCCTTGGCCATGAGTTCTGGCAGCTGGTTACAGGCCATTGGAAGATGGTACATTCAGCTTTCCAAAGATGGAAAATGGATGTCTATTTAAGATGGAGAATGGATGTCCAGCAGATGAGACTGAGCCAGGGCTCAGCTTCTCTGGTTTCTGTCCATAGCCCCACCTCAAATCTCTATGTCAATTTAGGCATATCATTTTCTTTACTTTTATGTGTTTATAAAACAATTAAAATAATGTTTACTTATTTTTTGCAAGAACAACCTCATGTTAGTGTGATGGTTTTCTAAGTGATACGCAAGGGACTTTGGAATAGATCCAGATGATAAACACAAACAAAGCCTTCTGCATAGATGTTGTTGTCTGACTAGGAGGCAGGTGAGTGTTATATTGTCTGAGTGTCATACCATCAATCTCTAAGTGCCAAACTGTCAATACTGCATGAAACAAGAATGTCAGAGTGCTGTGGAGTGCAATACATTTTTCTAGCACATAAAAATATATTTATGAAATCTCACTTTATACTAGCTGACATTCTAATAAAAGCCACTTAAACATAAAGGGGCTTTTGCTCTAGTCATGTAACAAAGGCAGATGGTACAAAGAGCCATTTCTTTATTTTGTGACTGTTTGTTACAAATTTCTCTTCTGTCTTTGAATGATAAACATCCATTATGAACTTTCAGGAGGAAGATCAGCCTTCCTCTAGTGACCTAGGCTTGGAGTACTGCCGAGAACTCTCTCTACAGATGGGAGAACACATTGAAAACTTTTGCAAAGGGCAGCAGAGTGGTTGTTCTCCTCAAGGCTCTGCAAATTTCTGTGGAAAGGATGAGAAAGAGGCTCTTTGTGACACCCCCTGTGGGCAATCCCTTTCTCTGTGACAGTCACCTAGCTAAGAAAATTAAATGGAACATGATGAGCTGGTCCTGTCATGTGAAATAGCACAAAGTGCCAGGCTATTTTCATGAAAACTGGCTTCAGTTGTTTACCTGAAAGAAATGTATTTTACAGAATGAGAGCATTAAAAATGTTTTTCTTCTAAAAAAAAATGACAATGATAGTAAGAGCTTTATATTTTATATTGGAGTACGAAGGTGGCAACAACATTAACTGACAGTAGGTAGCCTTTTTCATAACAGGGTCATGAGATAGTTTATTACTGGAAATCACTACAAAATATACAAAATCAAGTATATGCATGTCTTTACCCTTATGACTGATCACTATATATATATATGTGTGATGTTCATGTGTATGTCTGTGTGTGTGAAGGTGACATGCATATTTGGTGAATAAAATAGAAATGTAGAAGCCCTAATGTGTGCTGATTTTCATCCATTTCCTCTTTGGAAAAGAGCCAGTATATATCTGGGAGGTAAATATAGTGTAGTGGTCTATTTTTGCATGTGTACATGCATGTGTATGTGGAAGGCATAAAAATAATCATCCTCAGACTCATTCCTATAAAAGTGTGGGAACATGCCCCAGATGTTCACCTCCTAAGCCTTTAGGCTGACTGTTCCCACTCCGTGGGAGGAAGAATGATGGAATATGTATGAGCTTTTTCCTCGATTATGTTTATTACAATGTCAAAGTACTGGCAGCTGTCCTAGTGGAGATATGAGTAAATCTGGCAGACCATAGTCTAAAATTAGTTCTCCCTACATGTAATTGTCTTATTTTAAAATTTTTTTTAAATATTTTTTTGCATTCATCCCAGCCACACTGAGCTTGTACATGTATCATGTAACCACCACAGCTTTGCAGGCTGCTGAACTTACCTTCTTTGGTAAGGTGGACAATTAGAAGTCCACCACAGTTTGGGTTTTTTAATTTCATAGATGTTCCTAGGCAAGTACTTCTATTTTTGAATAAGTTTAAGGATGTTTATTATATTAGCACAAAAAATGTGTTGCCCTCAATGAACTCTGACATTTTGCCTCTGTATTTAGTGGCTTAAAACAGAATGAAGGCTGTGAGGGATGTTGGCTCTCAGTCCATCGATGGAATAACAGAATGATTCATGTCAGACTCTTGCATTATACTTATAAATCATTCTTCTCCATCTGTACTTCTGGGCTTCTGCTTGTTATTTCTCTACCTGAAAAAGACACATTCAAGTTGAAATTATTGCTTCTTCCAGTAACTGTAAACCTTGCTGTTTTCAGACTGTTTAGAGCATAAAAAAATATCTGCTTCATCTGTATATTCTCTACTACTTTGCAGAGACTACCTTCTCAAAAATCATGGATCAGACTTAAAAAATATTGTATTTCAGATGGGAAGGCAAAAGTAAAGATCACATAGGTTTTCATTTGCCATGACTTTATTTGATTTCTCAGGATAAACTTCCTATTTGCAAGAACATCCAGCCCATCATTAACTGCATGTGCACACACTCACACCTACACATATCCTCAAGCCTACCTCATTCGTAGCTGGCGGAGGTTCCAGTGAGACAGCAGTAAGGCTGCCTACAGTCTTGCACATTTAAGACCTGAATTTACGTAATTAAATTTGGTCTTGTAAGTGAATCTTAGAAGAAAAATAGGAGGAACAGAATAAGTAGCTTTCCTAGTGCCTGTACAATGAGAAATGAGTACCTCCTATCAAGTAGCTATGCTTGCAGTCCCTAAAAGAGCCCTTGACACTCTCCTTTTCTGTAGAATGCTGCTTGCCAGAGAAATTATCATAGCCCTTTGTCTTCTGTGTGTAATATCTCGGGAACCTCCAGACAGTCCACATATCTAGTAGGTAGCTGTCTACTGAACTTCAAGAGAAGCTTGGTTTGTCTTTGCTCATCTGATACAGAAAAATGTTTGTATGGAACTTCAAGAGGTATGTTTCATTTCCACAGCTTTCAGAGCCAGTGAAGTATCCCAAAGTCCTGTAAAGTTGATGGAATAATCAAAGGTAAAACAAGGCAGATAATTCTCTTCTCCAGACAGATTTGCAGAGAAAAACCATTAAAATCTGATAAATGCTGTTTGGGTAGTATTACAATAATGAAAGAATAATACAGAAAGGCAAAGTGTTTTCATTAATGATAAATTTTAGAGTCAATTGGAAAGTCAGATCACCTGGATTTACAGTGAGCAAGTTTTAACAAGTAACATGAAACCAAATTAACAAAGGAATGTATAGCTAACAAAATTGGTGGGTCATATTTGCACATGCATTATTTCCATGTATTGTCCCACTGAAGTTTATTTACAAAGAACCTGTGAGTTCTGTGCCATTTACTCATTTATCCTTTTGCTCAGTAAACTTAACTATTGTGAGTAGCTACACCAATACATCCTTATCCTCGAAACAACTTAAGTGTTTGCCAGTTTAGTGAGATTCAGAATGTACTTAATTTGTTTAGTGTACAGCAAGGGTTGTACCATGTGCTAATGTTTAAAACCATGCAAGTTTTTCATTGCATTAAGGAATTGGGTATCCAAAGGCCATTTGTGATTGTGGTGCTTCCTTTCTTTAACACTAAATTTCTGTTGTCACTTAGTTGTTCATTATGAAAAATAAATCATCACTGTGAGAAAATAAGCAGCCTCATTCTTCTATGATTAGAAAAGAGTAACTGTGTAGGCTGGCTTAATTTGCAGGCAGGTGAATTGATAATAGCATGATACTAAGATTTTTGTCTTTATGCTTTCCATAGTCAGAAACCGAGTGTCTCTAGTCTGTTTATTTCTACTCTGAGCAACTCTCACTCTAGTATTTTACACAAGATCTTCCCACACTTTAACACATTCTGCGTTAGGATTTAAGGTCCAAAATATTGCAGAATGTCAGCAAATAAGAAGATTGTTATCTGTCTGTTTGACATATATGCAACAAATTCCACAAGGAAAAGTTGCCACTGTCTAGCCAGGTAAAAGTTTTGAGCTGTTTCATTTTATCTGGGCACCAACTAGAAAGTTATACCATACATGACTGATTCAGAAGATAAGCTTTGCACAAGACTTCAAAATTTTAATCTTTATGATAATATAACAATATAGGCTGAATTTTCCTTATGTGTACACAGAAGTGCCTTAAGGTTCTGCCTCCCCTAGACCTAGCGGTACTAGATTGCAAAATTATTTTAAATGTCAAACATTTAAAGGTGATCTTATTATTATTTACCTCTGTGTCAGGTCTCTGTCCAGGTGGCTTTTGAGTTCAAAAGGCACAACCAGCTGCAAAATTTTTTTTTTCTCTCCCAAGTGGTGACCATAGACTTGTTTTTGACTATATTTTTTTTCTTCCCTTTTTTTTTAAATTTACCCTGTGGACTATTAAATACATACCGCTGTGCACAGCCTGCTTACCTCAGCACTCAGTCCAGTGGCTGATGGATGCTTGAGTGGTTTGCTTAAAGCAAAAACAGAAATAAGGATTGATTACAAGCTAAGCAAAAGTAACCCGCTTGCCTCACGCTGTGCAGCCCATCCCAGCCCCTCTCCCTCCGGTGCAAACTGCCCTGCGCTGCCGAGCGGCGTGAGCGGGGACTCTGAGCTTGAGGTTGCCCTGGAGCTGGGGTGGGACGGCTGTCCCGGACACCGCGGGGCCGGCCGAGGATCCTCAGCACCACGGACAGCGCCTCACGCCTCGGCTCCGCCCGCCGGGCAGCAGCGGGCCCCCCGAGGCAGGCGGGATCTGAACCCGAACAGGTACCTTCTTCCGTCACTACCAGCTGTGACCATCACTATCCGCTCTAACTCATGGCCTCGACCGATAAAACACATATGGAGCGCCAAGAAGAAGCTCCTGTCTCTCTGAGTCTCTTTGATAAAGGCTTTATATTTATTTTCAAAATTAGAAGTTTGGAAATTTCAGGTTGAGGGACACTGGACATACTAAGCATAATGTTTGCCTGACAGTTCTATTTGTCAAAGAAATATTTTATAAGTCTGATGCGCTGTCCGCAAGGACCATTCCTTCTTGCGATACTGGGACAATACTTAGGCATTGCATAGGATTATACACTTGCATCTCAAAATAACATGGAGAAATTTGGCCTTACAGTGTTTTTCCTGAGATATTGCCAGTGTTAAGTGCATAACTCAAAGGAATTATCCTTTAGTCTCACAGTGTTTTTAAAATGAATTCTGAGTATATCTTATGTATAATGCAAGCCTATAAAACTATGCAGTACAGGCTACCTAGCCCTTTTGGGTTTTGGGAAGGGGGTTTTATTGCTTCACTGGAATTTCTTTTGTTTTTGTTGTTATTATTTTCTCTGACTTTTTATTTATTTTTTTAAATCCTCCCGTTCCATTAACCCCATCTTGTAACTATAGATGTGCACCAAACAGGATGCAATACCATTCGAAGAGGAGAAACATATTTAAGTAAGAAAGCTCTCCTTTGGTAGCTCTAGAATCCAGGTTTCACTTTTGCATCCTCCCCTTCCACCCCTTCAGGCTTTGATGCTGCCAATAGCAGACTCTCTTCCTGGCCACTTCTAACAGGAGAAGGCAGAGGAGAAGGAATGCTTCCAGCACACTCTTTCCCTTCATGGCAGCAGAAGCTTCTCATTGATTTAGCTGTTAAATAATTCAGAGGCAACAACCATCTGTTTAAGTGAATGTCCTGTTTCATGTCTCCCCAGGGAAAAGACAGCAATCTGGAAAGAAACATCAAATGTGACTTGCTGACTTTCTTACATAAAGACTAACAATTAAGATATTTTGCTCCAACATTTTCTTTCCCTTGAGCTGGAACATGCTAATTCAGAATTTGGTACACCAGAGACTAATTATAAATGGGAGACAGTAGTCTTTCCATGAACCAACTTCCAGGAAAAACAACTGTAAAGATCAAAAATGTTCAGTTCCATAAACATTCTCGAGTTTAAAGAAAAAAAGCAGACATGGCAGATTTGGTTCCAGGGACTTTCAGATACCTACTGCATATGCGCACTTTGGATTTTCCACATGCCTACTGGCTTAGTTCTTCTGAATCAGTGACAAATTTAAACCACTTTGACAACAGATTCACTCTATCACAATTAAAAACAGCTTTTTAAAGCTAATTAATGATTGATGATCTAAAATTTCATAGAATAATAGCAGTCTGAGTCCACACTCAGACTGATTACTCAGTTTAGTAATTCTACATCCTTTAAAACAGAGGAGTATGTGAAAGAATAATTTAGTGTGTCCTTTAGGGCTGATAAAAGACATCTGTAAAATCTGATAAGCAAACATGTAAAATGTGTCTGCACCTCTGATATTCAAGTTACTTTCTATTTTGTTTTGGCAGGACTATTCTTTAATTATGAGATGGATCCATGTCAGGGCTGTCCTCTCTTTCTGCCACTCCAAAACTGGAATAGATGCTCCAGATAATTTTTCCCATGCTGGTGTAGGGAGTTTCTCTCTGTCAAAACAATTTTGAAAGAGTAGGAGGCGGAAGAAACTGTGCCTGTGCTCAAATACATTTTTCAATGATGAGAAGAGAGAGATAAGGAGAAACATGTGTGAGAAATATAATCAGAACAAAAATAAGAAAACATTACCACCCTTATTATAACATTTTATAGTTTATCGTGTAGGTAATGTACTCTTTGCTTACTGGACTCTCAGTCACAGAGGACTATGGGTCACACATGGGGAACTGCTGCTCTTTCGAATTCTCCAAGTCTCAGCAGTCCTAAAATACTGCATTTCAGTCTAGAATTCACCTCACCTAAATAAATTTGTTTAATTGGAAGGTATTAAACCTTATCTAGTTGCTCGCCATCAGTACTTAATGAGGAGAGACACTTTCAGAAGGTGACCCATCACATCCTATACCCAGGGCCCCAATGCAGAGGAGCTGAGACGCATTCAAGAGTTGCCTGCCTCTATATTGGAGACGTTCCAGAACATGTACGACTGTCTTAACCTAGACCACTCAATTTTAGAACTATGACATTATATAGGGTAGTCCTACTTGTTTCCAGGTCCATGTTTGGCATGTAAGTCAACAGACTGAAAAGGGTGGCACCAGAACTATTGAGGCATTAAACTTCAAAGTGATTCCTTCGGTTTTCCTCATAGCTTAAACTCAGATTTTCTCAGAGCTGCAGTGTTACAGGTTATATATGGTTAAATCGATACAAGCAAATTTACATGTCAGCACCTACTGCTTTCTTTACAGGACTGCTCCTTCTGGCATATGCTAGTGTCCATTTGGGTTTCTAAACCATTTCTTTTGAGTGTCTTCCCTCATGGCAACTACTTTGAAAGCTGAAATGTTTTCACCCTACCTTTCAACTAGCTTGTTTTAACTTTGTCCCATGATCCAACAGAATATCTCTATTTTGAAAAGTTTTCACATTTGTTTCCCACTTTTGTGTGGGGTCCTCTCCATGGGCTGCATTTTCCTTTAGGGTGTATCTGCCTCCTGCAGTGTAGGGTCCTCCACAGGCTGCAATGGGGATATCAGCTACACCGTTGTCTTCCAGGGGCTGCAGGGAGACAACCTGCATCACCATAGTCTTCTCCATGGGCTGCAGGGGAATCTGTGCTCTGGCACCTGGAGCACCTCCTTCTTCACTGACCTTGGTGCCTGCACGGTAGTTTCTCTTGCATTTTCTCACTCCACTCTCTCATAACTGCTGCACAGCAATTTTAGCCTTTCTTAAATATGTTATCCCAGAGATGCCACCAGCACCATTGATGGGGTCAGATTTGGCCAGCAGTGGGCCCATCTTGGAGATGCCTGGAACTGGCTCTGTCTGACACAGGGGATGCCACTTGACTCTCTTCCCTGAATCCACTCCTGCAGTTCTCCTCTACCCTCCTCCCCTGCCAACACCAGGACAAGGAAACCCAATATAACTTCTAGTATTATAAATTTCTTGTGCTGGAAGATAACAGCAGCTGAGTATCTCTAAGATGTTAGATGGAAGTATTTTTCTATATTAGAATGATATGAGGATTGGTTGTACCGGATCTCATACTGTATGATGAAGAATATAGGCGAGGATTTGGTATCTGCTTTGAAAAACTCCGATGTTAACATTGCCCGCTGATTAATTTGAGTATAGAAAATTGTTTTCAAGAGGTCCGAATAGGTATTGTAAAGTGATTTACTGTCTTCTGTCTGCACAAAAAAACCGAAAAGAGACCTCTCATCTCTGGGAATCATCCCAGTCTTCTTCCATGGCAGAAAGTTTCACAAATAAACTTTGAGAAGGTGATAATTGCTATTCTTAAGCAGGTAGTGTTCTGGGCTGCCATATAGTAATACTGGTGATGATGTCCATCTGTAACCTTATCTTTACCATCCCCCAGTGATGAGAACTTGCAGTTCACTTGTATCAATTAAAGAGTTCAAAATATGTGTCATCAGCTAATTCTATAGTATATCTAAGTATAAGCTTGAACACAGAGGTAATTTGTGTTAAACTGATATTAAGATCTTTTACAGGACAAATTTCTCTTTTACATTTTTTTGATTGATCTTCTAAAAAAATACGAGTTTTAAATGCATGCTGGATTATAACATAGCTAATGAACATCAGTGCTGGTGCTGATCTCAGTATTTTCTGGCATACTCATGGTTTTGGCATTCCTTGTCTGTCTGCAGATACCGGTTACTTTCTTAATGTAGTCTCTTATTTTGGCAGTCAGGTGAATGTTGCAGATTGGTGATTTGAATATAATGAAAAATTAAATGGTTTTGGTTTCCATGAGAATGCTTTCAGTCAGACTTGTCATCTGGCAGTTCATCGTGCGTAGTTAAAAAGTGCTATCTTCCTCGATTGAATGATACTATAACAATTGACAGCCAAAAATCAACGAAATCAATCAATCAATTAATCAATCAATCAGTCAATCAATAAACCCAGCAATTCATTTGTGGGTTTTTCCCCCTTGGATATGCCTGCCTACATCCTTATCACTCCATAAAGCCCCATATGCTAAATATCCTTTTACATAATAAAAAATAAATATTTACTGCTTCCTCAAGTTTGCAATGTAGTAGTGATTTGTTGTAAACAGAAATGACACATTTTGAAGTGTGATGCTCTGTAAACTCATCGAAAGGAAGTGCATTTGAGGTTAGCACAGAATTTTGTTTATCTCCTTTCTGCAGCATGTTGCATATCCCATACTTGCAAATCCTTTCATTAGGAATAAAATAATCAGAATTTCTTTTACACAGTCCATTCCTGTTAATTCAAGTCTTTTTTTTTAATCTCAAACTTTCATTACAATTTACACCTAAATCTAACTACATAAAAATATCTTTATTCCCTCTCTTTCCTGCTGTGTGAGTTTTGATGTATTATATAGTTTAATCTCCTTCTCCTTAATCTCCGAAACCTGGGAAGGTTTTGCTTACTGTCAGCATGTCAGAGGTAGAAAGATCCATGAGTCAGTGCAAGAAACCTATATAGAGAGAAGGAATGTTCAGTATAAGAAAGGGTAGCAAAACTTGACTTCTTATTAGTGAAAACCAGGAAAAAATCCAAATAACTTGAAGTTTTATTCTTACAAATTAGAGTATAGAAAAGAGGAATTTCTATTAAAATGAAAGCATAGAAAGGTCAAATTTTCTGTTGTAGAACTAAAAAATCCTGGTCTTTGATTAACACTGAAGAGTTAATGGGAAAGAACAAATGGATGTCTCACAATATCACTGTCACTCAAGGTCCTCTGGGTAGAGCCAGGCTACAACCACAGAACAATACAAAAGGAAAGAGGAGCTACCCAATGTTTTATAGCAAAGACTATCAATTTAAAAGCCAACTGATTGACCTTAGGAATGTCATAGTTGCCCAGATGAAAATATAAGGACATGCACCTGAATTTTAAGAAATTACTGAAACAATATAAAAAATCAAGTTTTCATATTAAGAATGCAGTCAATATTATCTTATTTACCAAGCATTAGAGGTAAAGAAGCTAGAAGAGGCTTCTCAGCTTCCATGGAATTGAAATAGGGCTCTATTAGAAATGACTCTGAAACAAAAGGATTCATGGAGACAATATTTTCTTTATGCGGGATTTGTAGCCACTTTACAGAATGTTGCAGTAGGAACTCGCTATGATTTGTTACAATTCACTAGGTCCAAACTAGCTCTGGTATCAACATGATTTTAATAGAAAGAGGATATTGTGGGTGAATGGAAGTTGGTGTTTGCTGACCAGAATGATAAAACCAAAATGCTGGGAGAAAGGAGAGGGTTTCCCAAGCACCTCTTGCAGAGAATATGTACCTTACAGCTTAATGAGAATCAAGGTTAATCTGAAATTGATTTAGATTTGATTTGTTTATAGAGTTTGAGGAATATTATAATATTATATATTATAACTGCTGGAGTTACATATAAGGCTACTGTGGATGAAGACATGGAACGAGGTACATTAGGTGACAGCGTCTCTTGGAAGACCTTGTGTGATTACAAATGATGTATTGAAAGTCAAAAAAGAGGACTCAAGAAGAAAAAAAACTTTAAGAAGAAGGAAACAGTTGGGTAAAAGCTAAAGAACTGCACCACCAATTTAATTCTTTCAGTCTCTTAAATGTAAAATTGAAGGTACACTGTTACCCTATCAATCCTGCAAAGCAACTGCTTTTCATACTCTTCACAGGAAGTTTTCTGATCAGAGCTCCTGGAGCACCTCCTTCTTTGTCCCTTTTCCACAAGATTTGTCAATCCATGTTAAGGAAACACAGCCGTTCCCCATATTCTGTAAGGTGACACACTTCTCTCTTTATTAATTAATATAGGAAACTCTGAAAGACCTTTCAGAAGGTCTCTGATTTGTCATGGCACAACATTTTCTGTGCCACAGCTACTTTCTCTGAAAGCAATTAGTATGCAATATTGGTACTTGTTCTGGATAAGGCTATGGAACTAGAGTGACAAATTAATTTGCGTTTCTAAAACTACAGTTGATGTACATTAAAATTGCCACAAAATTATGGGTTGATTACATAGATATGGGATATTTAACCTCCTTATGGAATTTCATAGAAAGACATGATTTTTGTTGAATTCAAAGGTGTATCTAAAAAATTATTTCCTGATGTAAAGCTGTAAAGGATATTTTCATAATCTGCAGTGACAAATGGAATACATCTTTTAGGTCAGTCAGACATACTACTGTGGAAAAGTCAGAACATATTATCTTTTATTATTGCTTGTCCGGATAAGCCACGTATTCAAAGACACCAAATATATACTTAGACTGTGCTCCTCTATCACCTAAAACATAAGCAAAAGACATGCATGCAGTTTTGTTTTTTCATGTGGTGTCTTTGTAATTACTAATAAAATAGTGTTTAATTTTCTAGATTTGAATAAACACTTATATTCAGATTTCTGTATTTCATTGATATGCCAGTAATGTGCATAATGCATATACAGCATGAATTATAATCTCTATTTGAGTGGGAGATGTTTTATGATATTAATCTACTTTCTTTGAGTACAAGCTTTGCAATGTATACTGTGCATAATCAGACAACTGTTTATCCTGCTGTGCATATCATCAGCAGTTTTAAAAGTTGCCCGTCAAGAGGGTTTTCATTTGCCTCAAACATTTTTCATCTGTCTATGCAGCCAGGAAACAAAAGGAAAGGAATATTTTGAGCATCTCCTTGTGTTTCCCTGTTCTTCTCACCCCACTCTTCAGCACACAGATGGAATGGAACTGTTCCTTGTCGAGTTATGTTGTAGAAAAGGACAGGACAGACTTGGGACTGGGCTGAGGGAGCTACGACCTTGCAAGTACTGCACTTGTGAATGGATTATGGTGGCAGGGAACAGGAAAATGTTGCCATTCCCACCCTTCATGTTTTACTGACAGAGGGATGGTTCACAGCTCTCAAAACTGTTCCCAACCTGTTGAGGCTTCCAGATCCAGACTGAAAATATTAGGGTTTTTTTACACCTCGATGATTCCATAAATCTTGATGGGATTTCATTTCCATAAAAATTCCAAAGAACAATCTAAATGATTTATTATCAAATACATCCAGTTGTACTCTGCCAACCTGAATTTTGTGCTGTCACGCCAAGGTGAAGGCACCACCCCCAGCACCCCTTCAGCCAAGCGTCCTTGCAAAGATCACCCGCTACAGTTTTCTACCAGGAGGCCAAGAATGCACATGGACACAGCACATTACTGAGGGACTGGCTCCAATAATAAACCTGTCAGTAAGTGTTACTTAGATAATGACAGAGTAGTTGTACCAGAGGACAATAGCAGTTTGTGCTGCAGAATTCAGAGGATCAGCACATGGCTGGATGACATTTCTGTCCTGGATATCCGAATACTTATTTTGTAAGCAGAAAGTCAGTATTTTTGTTTTGTTTTCACTTACTGCATACTTATCATCATTAAAAATACTGTAAATAAGAGATTTTCCTTTAAATAGAAATGAATGTTGGAGTTGAGGCATTTAGGAGCTCTGCCAGGAGTGTAGCTGTGTGAAAAATGCAGTTCTAGCTCGTATGTGTTTGATAATTACGGTTATGCTCCTACAATATTATATCATGTAATTCTCCATAGAAGGTTCTTGCTGAAAATTCTGAACTGCAATATTGTCAGTTTAGATTTCATTAGTTTTTTAAAAAGAAAAAGTCTTCCTCATGAGAAAATTGGGAATTTCTGCAGATGTGAAATAAATCCCAAACTCTTTATAACAGTAAGCCTTTATTTTATATTCCTCAACAGCACCAGCACTTTCTATCATCTTTTAAAATTAATGTTTAAAATGGTACTAAATGTTCTTTTCTTTAGACGTTGTTTTCAGCCTGGGTATAGATCAACAGCTTTTACAATATCTTCTTAATCAGTACCTACATATCCTGGTGGATTTCACCCTTCTGTCAAGTGTGTTCCCTGGTGTAGAAAATTCTGTTTGTTTTTACCATTACAATAGCCAGGAAATTAATGGAATTCTGATCTCCTATGTTCATCTTCTAAGCCTACAATTCTAACTGTACCATAATCACGAATAATACAGAAAAGACAACCTACTTATCATCCTCTGAGATTTCTTTTCAGCAACCAAGTTCCTATATTAATAAATACAGCAAAAATAATTTGGTTTGCGCCAGGGCTTCCATAATACAATTGTTTTTCTGAGCAAAGCATGCACAGATTTATCCTGGAGCACCTATCCTGTCCCGAGCAGTTCCTAAGCCAAAGACACATCTTTTGAGCTGAAAATCAATTCCAGCAAACAGGTAGCAATAGAGATGGAAAATGACTAGGAGATAGTGATACACTCTCATGACTGTTTTTGATTTTGTGCAGACAAGGCCAACATGTGAGTGCAGTCAGTGTATGAACATGAGGGTCTTGATATTCAGCACTCCTCCCTCTATTGTGACAAGGCTGAACAAGGGAATTTTGCACATAAAGTCCTTAGATTCACAGAATGGTTTTCATTCTTCATAAAGAACTACAGGTTTGAATCATCTGCTTGGAAAGCTCTCATGAGAATTTTAGTGATTCTACTGAAGGTAAATAGTTCATGAGGACTGTTAAACTGAACTTTCTTATTAAGCAGACATATGCTGAGGCATCCCCAGTGATTGCTGAGTAGCGTTAGAGTGAGATTCTGTCTGAGAAAGTGGGTAAATTTTGGACTGGCTGAAGTTTTTGGAAGGTTAGAATATCCAGTCTCAAATTCAATAAACTTCAGTAATTCAGGTGTCTATCATAGTATGCCAATTTGGCAAAAATTATGTCTGGTCCATTATGCAAACAAAACAAAAATTTTTGAAAGGTGAAAAAATATTCATCATTAATACCCTACAAAATGAACTGTTGAAAAGCTGTCATGACAAAAAGCAGTCTGCCCTTTTTTACCAGCTACTCTAGCAAGGGGTAAAGGCTGTGTTTAATGATGTGGAAAGAAGTTCTTAGTATCTCAGCATCACTGCCTTGGCTGTCAAAATAACCATTCATTTCAGTGGCTTGAAATGGACTCTATACAGCTTTTTATGAAATGCTTTAAAAGCCAAGCATTGTTGCCTTGTGAGTTTACAGAATTCACACAGTAGCTTCAAAGAAGAATTATATGAATTGGAACTGCATGAAGCCCTAACTGGAATGAACATGATGATTCAGATAATTCCTGATGATGCTCTCCTATAGAAAATCGGACATTGCATACATTCTTTTCCAACAAAACCACCCAGTTACTTCTATTCTTAGAGCATTAATCTGCAGCAGAACAGTTATTGCTTGAAGCACTGCTGTACTCTAGGGCTGACAATTTGGATGTGATTGCACTGTGGCAGTCTTTAACGCTATAATTGTCATATGGTACTTTGTGCTCCTGTAGCAGTCCTCCATGGTACTGGAAGTGAATACAGACAATGGATATCCCATGGAAACTGAGTAAACCACCTATGTTATGCTGGATGCTGCTCCTACCAAATTCAGTGGCAGTGTTTTCAATTATATCAGTGTGAGCAGTATTGTGCCTGTCTGCGTGGGAATAAAAATGAGAGGCAAAGAAGAAAAGATCTGCATGAATCACATACAAATTAGCTTCTCAGTGTTTGATTTTAATAAAAGGTTGCTGGAAAAAGGGAAGAAAGGTAAGATTAGGAATGCAATTTGACTGCGGTTAAACTGTTCTTGTCAGTATAATTTCATCACATGAACCTCCTTTTGTATTAAAACATTAACAATTGTCCTGCCTGAGGTCTGCCTGCCTCTCCCTCCGGAGCGTCTGGCTCATCATCTTCAGGACTGTGGCCTTTAGTGTCTGGCTTTGTGAAAACCTACCTGGTGCTTCTATGTTTGTTATAGCTGCTGTGTGGGTTGGACCTGTGATGCACTTCCACCCCATCCTGGAAAATGCCATTACTTCTGCGCTGTGGTCCTCCTTACCAGAGATCTGCCTGGTCAACCTTTCTTACATCCCTTTCTTTCCCACTCTCTTCAATATTTCCTCTCCTCAGATTCACAAATCCATGTACTCTCTCACACAGACAATTATTTTATCTTTCCGTATTTTGGTTCCTATTCTTTTACTGCAGTGATCTGCTGTCTGCTTTTGGCATCTGCCTGCCATCTGGGTGAACTGCTATTTTTAATGAATTACCTTTCAGGAATACAGAAAAGCTTACATGTAGGACAGGACCATTTGTAAACATAGTTTTCCATACTTATGATAAGCTGCTCTATATAATATGTGTCAAATTCTTATCTCATGCTAAATTAATGCAAAATGTAATTAAAACGTGAAAATCAAGTCAGTGTTAGCATTTAAGCCATACTCATGTTTTTGCATCTTTGCTTTCAGAATTCCTTAATAGCAAAATATCATGAAGGGAAGTTCAAAAACCAGAGATGGCAGAAGTACATGGATGCAGGAAGTCAGAACAGATGAGATTTTAATGGAGAAAAAGACGCAATTCAAATGTGATTCTAATTCATCAAAATGGAAATTGCAACTCAAAAAGAATAGGCCAAAAGATCAGAAATTCATGCAGTTTGCTTTCTTACTTTCCTAGCTGTTGAGGTGTAGTACTTTAGAAAGTCCTGGAGCTTGCGGATATGAAGTATTATTAAAGTACAAAGCAAGAATGTAACTTTAACTTTGAAGTGTTGACAAGGTACTGTAGACTCAAGAACATACTGAATATGAAATCCAGGATAACATTTTTAAAAGACAATGTAATAGTAGGTGTAATTATTTTCCTTTATTTCATAATAGATTCCTAAATTATATTATAAAATTTATATATTTTACTTAGTAATTAAAATATTTGACTATCAAACTGAAAAAAAGGAAGAAAAAAGAAAAGGAGAAATGAGAATGATTTATTTTATCTGAACTATATGAGACTTCCATTTTAAAATAATGATTATAATAAAAATGTGGCTTTAGAGATTTTTTTGTACTTACTAAAAAAATACAGATCAAAGCAACTTCAGTAAACTCACTATGTTTAACATCATTTCTGCAACACTTTTTTATATTAAAACCAGTTATGAAATTAAATTAAAAGAAACATTCATCAAAACCACAAAGGCAGACATTGCTGTTCAAACCAATGTCATGCACAGACAAAGGATTTTCCTGCATACTTGTTTGTGGCGGTTTTTGCCTTATTTTATGAGCAAGTGTCTGTCATTGCAGTTACATAATTTAACTCTGGGATTAAATTATTTCTCATGTTTTTTCTGACTTCCCTGTGATAGCTTTTCTGTTGAAGACAAGTAGAAATGCCAGCAAAGGCATGTTGGCAGTAGTAGAAGTAAATGGGAGTTTGGAGCAGGGTGAACAGTAGTGGACAGAGAGCTGTGTAAGTCCTGTAGGTGATGCTGTGAGGGAGAGAACAACGAAAAGTGAAACACAAGAAGAGCAGACAGCTGGTAACAGGGACAATGAATGGAAACACCAGGAGTGTGAGGGCTGGGGCCTCAGACATGGGTGTGAGAGGAGCTGATCAGTGATCCTCAGCAAAACACATCTGAGAGCACCCACTTGTCCTAGAAGGCATCCACGGAGGTGGGGGTGTAGTACTGCTTGGAGGCGTGACTAGCAAGGGAGAAGAATTTTTTTAGAAAACCCCCTTACCCATTGTTTTTTCTCCTCCAGATGGCAGGAATGGACAGCATAGACAGAGCCAGGATGAGAAGATGGATTGAGTTGGCTGGGCCTCTGACAGAGGAAGAAAGAGGTAAGAAGACATGTGCAGCCAAAGTCTCAGCAAGAGGATCTGGAGCAGTTGGAAGAGTGACAGTGACCTGAAGCACTTGGTGCATCTGTCACGATGTACCATTTGCCACAGGAGGCTCAGGAGTCCATGGAGAGGGGGGTGTGCCCATGCCCACCCACCTGTGAAGGAAATTTCTGTGTGTGCTGCCCATGGCCTGAGGTGCAAGTGGAGGATGGCTCTGAGGGGTTCATTACACACATCCCACATCTCTCCTGTCCTCCCCAGATGAGAAGATGTCCCATTTCTTGGTGACTGGCAAAATGTAAGGGTGAGAAAATGGAGGGACTGGAGGACAGACATGAACAGATGATTGTGGATCCCAGCTTGGGGATGGCTGGGCTCTAGGTGAGACTGACAACTTGAGGGATATCTAGAGGCAGTGGACTGAGGAGAAGGTCTGGAGAGCAGAGGCTGCATGGGCATGGGCTGCCCTATTGCAGAGCACCCAGGGCAGGGGGAAGAACAGGAGGCCCCTAGAGCAGCAAACAAGGTGGGTGGGCTACCCTGTGCACCAGTGGGAGAGAGAGAAAGCAAATGTACTCTTTACCATGATGAAAGAAGAGATGATGTCATTAGTAAGACAAGGATACCAAAGCTATCAAAAATGTAGGATAGAGAGAAACTGAAATTCAGGACAGGTCTAGTGGGGATCTTTCAAGATTTACAACTTTCATCCTGACCAAGGGTTGTGACTGAGCAGGACTTGGCTGGTTTTTGTTGTGAGAGAAAACTAAGTGAGCCCAGTGGTGTAATCTGAAATCAAAACAGTCAGATAAGCCTTCAGCTCTTTCAGATGGGTTGCCTTTTATCCAATGTTTTGTCTGAACATGAAACACAATCGAAATTCAAATTGAGCAGAGTCCCACAAGCCTGCAAGGCGAATCCCATGCTTTGACAATGTCCAGAGCAAATTCCCCCCAGACAATTCACATATTACCTCTCAGATTTAGTGACAAGACATGTTCAGCAGGATCCCCTCTGCTCCAAAATTAAACCCAAGCAGTGCAAAGATCATTCTTCCATCGCCTGCAAGGATCAGAGAATTGGCTAATGGCAAAATTCCTTTGAAGAAGGAGTTGGATGCAGCTGCACTGTGGACAGAGGTAGGGAAATTGTAGTGATACAGCAGCTTCATTAACTTGTGAAAGAAAATGTAGCCCATGTTCTGAAACACTGTGGTAAATTCCAAGTATTCTCCATACTGGGGTTTCAAATTTTCAGACGTCCTCATGATTCACTGATGCAGCACTGCCAGACAGGTGACTTCTAGAAAGAGGCTGCATCTGCATCTTTTCTCTCTCCCATGAGTACATCTAGCTGCCACCACATGCTTCCTGCCTTAACTTTCCCTATTTCTCTGTTATACTGAGAACATAAAACAATACAGAGCATACTCTGTCACTGACAAGTGCTTTTTAGCCTTCAATTGGCAAAACCTGACGTTTATTTCCCATAAAAAACACTCTTGCATAATAGCAAGCGGACTTGGAAACTGTGACATGCTTTCCATCATTAGCTATTTTTATTTTAAAGTGCCAAAATTTTGTTGTGGTTGTTGCAGTATTTTGGAAAGACAGACCCTGTAATGTGATGTGCCCGGCACTTACTCTGATGCACTGAACTGGACCTTTCATGGGAATCAGGTTTAGGTGACATGTAAAACTGGATGGAAGCTGGGTGCCTCATTTGCTCGGTGGGAGCTGTTATACCCTCAAAATGCTCGGGGAGCTCTGGGTGCAAGGAGAGGTTCCCAGTGCCTTTAGGTAGGACACTGAGGACTGCTGTTTTCGATCCAGTATCTGAGATAGGATTGTAATTTTGGAGTTGATGTCCAAGCTGTGATAAATTCTACCTTAACTTTAGCCATCTGAAAGTTAAGTGTCTAGTCTAATGTTTCTTAAGACTCACTTTTACTAGGCCCAGTCCTTCACGCATGGCACGCACTGTGTAATGCAGTTTAACTGCTTGGCTACAGCTCTGCTACTTCTAGATCTAAATTACTCCATGTTTCTCTGGCTCTTATTCCTCTGGGGTCAGATCCTGTACCCTAAGACAATGTTATATTTCTGTTCATGTGGATTCATTTCCTTGATTTACAGCATTATCTTTTTATGTCAAAGTTAAAGTTGAAACAATTCCTCCTGCTCCCTTAATATCTGGAGTCTGAGAACAGCAATAATGAAAGTTTGATAGGGTCTTAATGAACTAAATTGACCAAGGTTGCTTCTTGATGAGACAGCTTTGCAACCCATTTTATCTTCAGTTTTCAGAAGCTTATTAAACTAACTTGAAAACAGAGAAGACAGCTCCAAAATGCAAAGACAGACATGATTGTTCCCAGAGGAGAAGTGTGAAAATTCACAATATCTTCAGCCAAAATTTGGTGATATTCAGACTTAGGCTTTGATTCAGACCCACCTAGTTATTTCCAGAAAGTCTCAGGTGGAATACTGACGAAGGTATCCCTTTGTAAAAAGCACAGTATTTTTCACTTAATTCCTTAGCAATTGATTAGCATTGTAGAAACCGTACACATAGTAACAATGGCTTCACAGAAGGGTAATTTCTTTTATGTGTATTACTTCCTTGAATCAAATGTTCCAGTTGTGGGCCACGTCAGGCTAACAATACCTCCATTTTCTGAATTCAGTATTTTTTTATTTACCCTAATTGCCTTACAAGTAATTGATTTCTGTCAAGAACAGACGTCAGCTTCAGAAATCCTCCAGTTGTCACTGGCAGCCATTTCCTCAAAGTAGTCATTAGCTTAGAAATAATGATGCTTAGCTCTTGGACGAAAATGGAAATCTTTCTCTGCATGTCAGTAAACTCATCAGACCCCTTTGTGAGTGATGAATAGTGTGGCTATTAAATCAACATTTTTGCATAATATTGAAGCTTTCACATGTTGACATAACAATTAACACCTCCTCCTAAAAATTACTTTTGAGGAAATTACCTTGGCACATTCAGGTACATAAAAAGAAAAGAACATTTTGATGACTCCAGAGTGTTTCTCTTTGGCACATATGCGACACCACATGCAAAGACAGTGATGGATTCCTTTGATTTCTGTCTGTAAGAGATCCCAGAGTCATTAAAATGCTAATTTAATATCTGTTTATTTCGTACTCCTATGCACAGCACACAGTAAACATAAATGTTGAGTAGGTGGGAAGGTGTTATTTTGGATCCACCCCAAGCAGTCTTCCATGACTGACACAAAGTGCTGTGATTAGCCTGAATAAGAAAATTCACTAGCATTTGTGTCCTTATAAAACCAGCAGCCACTGCTTTCTCCAGTGAGAAAATGCATTCTGAATTTATGCATGTCTTGCTTGCAGAATCTCTTTGCACACAGCTCTTTAGCTGGTTCCTTCGGGACCCTTTTGAGCATGAACAAATCTACCCAAGAGAGGGTTGCAGAAGTGCAAAGTCAAACCTTGAGTTAAGTCCATCAAATCTGTCTCATCTTTTGAAAAGATGTATACAAAGAGGAGGGAAACATATTTGGGAGAATAGGTTGCTTCAGGTTCCTGCCATTACTCCTTGCCTCTTCTTTATTATGACTGACTGCTCCTCAAAAATGTTTGGTTCAAACCTTTTTCTCCCCCCGAGATGTGTGTAAGGAGAGGTTAAGCTACGAGAGCTGGTAATGGGGTAATTTAGGTTGGAGGACTAGAAACTCTTGTGACGGTAGTTCAGGTATAAAAATGCTGCAGGACAAAATGTAAAGTCAGAGTTTGCTACCGTTTTGACTGGGTCTTAGAGACTTCAGTCTCCACCTAATCATCCATCCAGTTCTTACACAGGAGACACCTACCAGCATGAGTTTCATGGAGCACAAAAATCCTTATATACTAAGACATGACAAAATGGATTTCAGAAACACAGAGGCAGTAAAGCAGCAATCCTCCCCTCTCTTTCTCCTCAAGAGTACTCCCAGGTATTTGCACAGCACCAACACAGAAGACAAGACAAAATCTGCAAGCAAAGACATGCTGTTTTCCAATTATTGAAAATATTAATGGCTTTTCATTACATTTTTTAGTACCATTGAGAACGTGACAGCCATGTCCAGTAAGTCTCTTGATAATTATTCACGGTTTTTTTTCTGTTCCAATTACATAAATTAAATGCATGACACGACAAAGTCATATATTTGGAAGGTCTTTCAGACTAAGTATTGTTAGGAGTGGGAGGTTGTTGATTATATCCCTACAGCTCAGCTAGGTCTAATTAGGGGGTTTTTCTGTTATGAGTATTCAGTCATATGTCATTTGGTGAACCTCTGCTATTTCTTGAACATTTCACAACTTCCACTAGCTGAAGAACTTCTGATTTTTCACTAATTATTTATAAATATCTATGAGATTGCAAATGACATTCAGTGGCAATTAGAAGTTGTTCATGGATCAAAAATGATGACAAATTAGACATTGTGTAGAGCTTTAAAAATAAAACCCACCAATATTAGTCTAGTCAATATTGTTTATAGATAAATTACTTGCGTACTACAAAAATCCCAACTTACAATAAGAGATGTCTTCCTGGGGAAAATGTGTTCTATATCAATAGACAAAATAATTGGATGTAAAATATGCCACCAAACAGCATTTTCAACATGTGAGAATAATTTAAGAGCAAACAATTCTCTCAAAACTCTAACAGCAGTGGTTCATTGTAATCACCAAGTCATTCACTCAGTTAGCATCACTGATGCTGACAATTAGTCCTTTGTCTTTTTTGCATCTGGTGCTTTTAGCAAGATTCATTTAATCAAGAAGTTTATCGAGATACTAATTTATTTACCTTCTTGCTTTATATTGCAACTTGCATCCGTGGTCAAAAGATCCTAATGCTTTCATTTTCAAGGAACTCTAATTAAGATTGTATGATTTAAATAAGTACATGGATATACTAAAAATATGCATAAATAAAAATTATATGTTTCTTTACACTTACTTTAAAGTAGGTGATACTAGGAATATATCTCAGGATGTGATCTTTAATTATTTTTGCCACAGATCTGAGTAAAATTCAATGCAGTGTTGCCTGAACAAAACAAGGTAGGTCTTGATTAATGACCAGATGTTTCTCTCCTTCATTACTCTGGGAAATAGCATGACTATGGGTGACAGACTTAAGTTCATTATCAGTCCCAGTATTGTAAATTTTTTTTTCTTTTTAATCAATGGCAAAACAGAAGAAAGAATAATCCTTTAACATAGAGAAGTTTGTTTGCTTTTGCTTATAAATTATCTTTTCTCTTTGCTCCTTGAAAAATAATTATCAGTTTGAAAATGACTTGTCCAGCATAGAGCAATCAAAATATCTTTTCAATTTTTTGTATCTAATTATATTTAATTAAACATGCTTTTTAAATGCAGTTCCAAAAATATTGAATAAAATGTTTTGACTCTAGTTTTTTTCCTATGCATTAAGAGAACTCAAATTTTGATGTTGACTGTATTGTACCAAGAAAAAAGTTTCTCCAGTGCACTTTGCCATTTCATAACCTGCAACACTTTTCAAAATAGCTAATTCTCACACCTCCTATTCTTCTAGCAGTACTCTCTCAGTGCCACACAGCATCACCTCTTCAGTAAGGCTGTAGAAACATTTTCTGCACTTAGCCAAATTGCTTACAGCATATGCCCAACAATGGTTGTAAATCTGGACATCTCAAAATGTAACTTTTGAGTTTATATTGATCTTCATACAAATAACTACCTTTCATGATCAAAAGTGTTGTGGTTTCCTCTGTAAGAAAGCAATTTATGCAATTCAAGGAGCTCAAGTAAAAATTAGGTTCTTTTAAAAGAAACATATTGTTTGTAGGCCACAAAAGAAATAGGAATTGAAAGTCAATCTTCTTTGTTTGGTGAAATATCCTTGATGTCTCTTTTGCTGGCAACAGGAGCTGTGGACTGAGATAGGAAATACAAAAGTGGAAAGAAATGGTTTCTGAATCAGTCATCTCTCTCCAAACCCTACTGTTTTTGTGGCAGAATTAACTTTTCCAGACACGCCCCATCCTTCTTATATTGTGTGATTTTTATGCAGATTGGGCTGGATAGGTGATATTTTGCCAAGAGACTAGATTTATTTGCAAAAGAAATTAGAATAGAAAACAAAGAGGTCTGACAACAACTCTCCTTACTTGGCATTTTCCCACCCTATCACCTAGCAGAATTCCCAGTTAGGTGCTATGCTGGGGTAGGTAGTAGGGTTTGCATTACCATGGGAAGAGCTTAGGGCTAGTATGTAGCTTGGGTCTGTAGGACTACACCTATAAATGTGCTTCAGTAAAATACTAGCAAGGCAGAAGTGCTGATAGACACTGGAAGTGCTCTTGGCATGGTTTTGGTGTAGACATGGTGACTTATATTGCCCCAGGACAGCATCAAATGGAGCTGGCAATGGCAGGCTGCCTGCAGTCAGGCTACTGGGAAGGAAGTGAACTTTGCTGTCACATTCCGGTATCGTCTGGCTGCATAGCAAACAACAGTCTCCACACTACACTGTAGCAACATAACCATAATTTCCATCTCTGCTATGTGCCTGGAGTTTTAAACTGATTGGGTCTGCCCAGCTCCCATTCAAGCTTCTGAATCCTACTCAACATGAATGGACATTGCTTATCCTTCACTATCACTCAAACACAGCAAAGGGATTTCTGGTTTTTTTCACCTGAAAAGGTATACAGATCTCAAAGGACAGAACAAAACCCAAAAAGGGAAAAAAACCCCAAAACCAAAAAACAGCAACTAAAAAACCCACTCACTTTGGAAATGCTGTACTTGATTACACTCCCTGGCGGTGCAGAAAGGTAGATGGAAAGTACATTTCTTTCCCTTTCAGTGCTAGAAGACCCTGTTGGGAGTTCTAACACCCAAAGTATTATTGTGAGAACAGCTCATACAGCAGCTGCTATTTTTAAGGGTCCAGAAGACAGAGCCTTGTCTCTTTTCTTGAAAAGATAAAAAAAGGGGAAATAATATTAGTTTTGTACTGACTAGCAGCTGTCAGCTCAAGGGTAACTTCTCATTACTAGCTAACGTAACTTACTCTTTCAAAAAAATAATGTAGGCAACTAACTTTTGGGTCTGTAAAGTTTGCATTTGGTATTTCACGGCATTTTTTTCTCATGCACGTGTTTTATGTCAAAGAAGAAATACCTTATGTATCTTGTGACTATGGAAATGTGTGCTGTTTCCTAGTCACGTTTAGACTAGACACATATCTCACCTTAAAAATTTAATTTCCTCAACATCAGCATAAACAAATGTGGGACATGCATTCTGGGTGATATAAGGAGATATTCTTTTTAGGATTATTCCCTTAAGAAGCTAATATGTGTTACATGAGGCAGAAGAGGGTGTATGAAATGACTCAGTTTCAGAGTTTGAAGGTTTAAAAATGAGATTACTTGGACAGCTGCAGGCTTCAGGAATAAAGAAAAATAACTTGTAAAGAAGAAAAGTTTCAGGAATAAAGACAAATAACTTGTAAAGTAGCAAATTTTCAGACGAGTGACTCCGTTAATTTAAAGATTTCAGTGAAGTGCGATGAACTGACTTCACAATAAATAGAGTTTGTAAATTTTAACCTGACAAATGCACTTATAGAAGCTAGAGGAAGATTTAAATATCACCTAATAAAATAATGTCTATGTTACAGTATCTCATATTGTATGAAAGCAATAGCCCAACATTTACAGTTTTTAGGTAATGAGAGCTTGTCAGGGAAAAACTGGCATTCTCTTTATCACATCTTCACTTGCTCCAACAGTGTTAAACAAGGAGCTTGTTTAATACTGAGACAAAGCAGATAAAATAAATCACAGGAGATGAGTATATCTTTGGCTGGACTGGACTAGGATTATGAGTGAACATATCTTGCCTAGCTGATATACATGTGGAGTACAAGAATTAATAACCACAATTTTAGACAAAGACTCTTCCATTAGATCAATCCCTCTTCTTTGTCATGGCTCTCGATTGCTTTTTCAGTAGTTTATGTCATGATATATCAGAATAAATGCAGTTCTACCTGCATGCTGATTTAAGTCACTGCAAGAGCAAACAGCAAGTTGCAGGGGAGTGATGGAGGGTTTCCTCCTCCTCTGCTGCCATCAGGTCTCCCATGGTGCTAGGCATTTCCTACCAGATGGGAAATAACAAAGGATCTCACACTAAAAATGCCATTTTTCTTCTTTTTCCCTTTACTCTGTGAGCGTGGGTGGTGATTTGCACATACTCAAGCAGGTTAAAGTGAGATGGCTGTGTGCTGTTTACTCACCAGCCCCTCTCGTGGTCATGCCACCCCTATGGCAACAAGTGAACCGTGTGTGTAGCTCCTGACCATCAGCCCACACAGCCAGAGCAAAGCTTCTTACGGGCTGTGTGAGCATGCCATTCTGTAGGCTGAAGAGGTTCAGGAGCCGCTCTGCATATGATGAGATGCTTCTGCTGAAAGATAACCTAGTCTAATAGCTCCTGGTCAGCTTGAAGCCTCCCTGCATGACCTGAAGTCCTTCAGAAATACATTCTCCATCCTATTGATACTCACAGGGGTATCGCACACATTGGCGACATTTGTTTAACAGTTTGACAGGCCTGGTGATCTGACTGGAAGAAGTTTGGTAGCACATATAAGTTTTCTAGCTTCATTTCTCACATTTTACAAGACTGACATCCAAATATATTTTGTGTTGGCACAGCAATACATTACTTGAGAGCAAACCTGCCCCCACTGAGACCATTAAAAATTCTGACTTGTGGGGAATAACTCAGGAATGACATTTACTCCTTCAATTGCATGCTAAAGAAATTGCAATATGAGGGCTGAAAATAACTTTCAAAAAGTCAAAGCAATGGCTATGGAATCGCTTAGGTGTTTTTGGCCAATGTTGCAGATTCTCCATCTAGAAAAAACACTGACTTTTTTTTTAATCTTGCAGACAGTTTAAGGAAATAAGGTTTCAGTTTTAACAGCATAATATTTGAGAATAATTTCTGTAATGCATAATTTATTTTTGCAAGAATTAATTTTGACATGAAAATAATATACAGAGAAGGTGTCTCATACATTTTGGGAGCTGTTCATTATACTCTGTAATGTGAAAATTGCTCATGAAGTGATCTGATAGCATCACATATAACAGCAGTGCAAAAACACTTCAAATGGGTAAACTATGTGTTGGTGAAGGGTAAGAGGTAAAAATCAAAACTGGTGGCAAATATGAGCCCACTCTCTTGTCTTGTGGTCTGGTTTATTTTTATATCATTTGATCTGTATCTGCTCTTCCAAATTATGTTATTTTAATTAAGCAGAACTGTTCTGTCAGAAAGCAGAGGGTCCTTAGCCTGTCTCACAATCCTCAGACCTAAAATAATTGAGGATAGAATGAGGACAGCAGGATGCTCTTCTAAAAAAACCGTCATGAATGACTTTCCTTCAGTGAGATTTTTCAGTAGTTACTATATTATAGCACTGAGCATACAGAGATGTCTTAGTGAGAGATTTGCTCTTGTGAAGAAGACTTGAACAAATATATTCAGTTTCAGGTCTGGTCTGGGTGTAATGAATCATCTGACTGGAGAAAAGCTCTAGCCAAGGTGGGTTAGAATGCAAAGATGACTTTATCTTTTTTTTTTCAATTCAATTGTTCTGAAGTGAGAGGAGTCACACAGCACATGAAATCTCTAGACTAATCCCTGTTTCCTCTGAGGAAATTCAGTTTCTATATCTCATCTGATCGCTGAACTGTGAGCCACCCTGACAAAAGGGGCATAGAAAGAGGTTCCTCACCTCTTTTGCTAACTGCATCCCATTTCAAGCAGAGTAATTGAAGCTTTATTAAATGAAAGGAGGAGAGAACAGTTAGACAACAACTAGGACATTGACCTGGAAAAAATGAGAAATTATTTTCAATCTCTACCTCCCAGGCCAGAGAACAAATTTTGACTTCTTCTCTACACTCCAGCCACAGAAGCCTTGTGGCAAAACTGCTATGGGCATCCAAGTCTGAAAGAGGCTCATGGTGATGAAACCAAACCTTCAAATAGAGGAGAAGGGGTGAGAAGGGAAAGGTTTTCTTGGTCATTTCTGTGGTTCCTGAGGCTCCCTACCAACCCTTTGCAAGGTACTGAACAATAAATCCCGATTATAAAAAGACTTTAGCTTTTTCTGATGCTAGCAGACAACACCAGTAAAGTATTGTCTTTTTCTGGGTTGGTTCATGGCATCTGCCTGTTGTTTAATTGAAACAGAATGTGTCTCTCCAGTACTATTTTCAAAAAGAGAGACTGAAGACAAAACTTCCATTTGTTATACTGCTTGTTTTATGGATAGGCAGAGTTAGGGTTACTAGGCCTGTGCCTGCAGTGTGCTATTTTTGTGCCACACTTAGTTTCAAAAAGGTTAAGGAGACTGCCAAGGAGGAACAGAGCTATGTAAACACAGCTTTGGCTTTTGCAGTGCCCCCAAGGGAGATACAGAGAGAAGCCAAACAAGTCGAGGGTGATAATGGATTGCTTGTAACAACTTACACTTCCGCTTGTCAATAGCACTCCAAACTGAGCTCTCGACTGGGCATAGCTGCTCCTTCTTGGACCATCTCCTCAATCCAGGAGTACTTACGCAGAAACACCCCAGCCAGCCCCAGCCCAGCTCAACACATCTGCATCCACATCCACATCCATGTGGCACTGTGCAGTCAGATAGATTTCAGTCAGAAAACTGTGTCTGTGCCAGCTGGCTGTTCTTGCCTGTGAAGATGATGGTGTGGGATGCAGAGCCAGCACAACACCTTTGTGGTGTTTGCCTGATCTCTGCTAACACAAGGTCTGCCGTCCTGCCCTGCAGCTGGGTGTGGGCGCCTGCTGGAGGTGGTGCTGGGAGCTAACCCCGCCTGAAGAAACACAGTGATGTCTCAGTGGGGGAGACAAGCTCAACACACAGCTCAGATTCAAGGCACACTGTCTGTCCCTTGATATATGTCAGGCCAAGTGTTATGCTGCTGTGCACAGTGTGAACTAGGAGAGGTGTTTAAAAAATAGGCTTCACACTAGTCCTGAGCCTTTTAAGAATGAATGCAAACAAATATGCTTTAAATTTACACCTTACTTAATTTCTGATCTTACCGTCTCATACAATAAACCCAATTATCTCAATGGTCTTTTTCAACCTAAATGAGTCCGTGATTCTATGCTCTCTGACAAGTGAATCTATATGTTAAATATCAAAATGTTGTAGTGAAAAAGATGTTGTACGGAAACACTACAGGAGGCTGTCAAGTTCACCAAACTTGCTGAGACAGTTTAAAAATCACCAATGAGCACTTTGGGGAGATGAAAATCAGAAGTACTTAAGAGCTCATTAACCTACCCTAATAAAAACTAGTATCTGGAAGTTAAGCTCTATTCCATCTAGAGCTTAAGTACTGCTAGAATTTAGGAAGTCATTTTAGAGATGAACTGGAATTTAGAAACCACAACAAAAGAGCAGGCAGTTCTCCCTCTCCTGCCACCTCCGGATCACATCCAGATGCTGTCATCTGCTCTGTCTGAATATAATTACTGGTCTTGATACAGAGACAGGAAAGATAAATCGAGTTTCCTGTATATGGGATGTCTCATGGGGTGATAGGAAAAACAAGAGCAGTCCTGAGCCACACAGCTGCAGCCTCAGTGGCTGAGAATTACTGGAAGGAGGTGCAATGGTGGGAGGAAACTGTGAGAACCAGCTCCAGCCAGGTGTGATGATGGGCATGGTTATGGAATGGTGCACAACACAGAGATAAGACATTTGAGCCTACGGTCAGCCTTGCTGAGAGAAATTTGGCAGCTGCCTGGGTCAGACTGCTGTACTTACACTGCTTCAGGGGTCAATGCAGCACTTTTGCAAAGCACTCATGTACCTGGTGACCGGCTTCTTTAAAAAGATCTTCAAATTCCCCCTATACCGCAAAAAATGGATAAAACTAAATCTGAAATTTATATTGTTTATCACGTGTAAATAGAGACTAGAAAACTAATTTATGTAGCAAAGAGTGAGAATCCTCTGATTATTTTCATATTCAGTTGAAGATTAATTTCACTCACAATCCCATATACATTTTTAGAGGTGTGACAAGTAATGGTGGGCAAGTGGAGCAAGAGGCTGAATGTTTTTGCTACAGTGCAGTTTAGAACCATTCTCCTCTCCTTGCAAGGGGTTACAACCAATGGATGCCCACAGAGCAGAGCATGCATTTTAACTAGGAGGGATGTATTCTTGGCTCAGTGCATTTGTATGTGATTTTGTTTTCAATACAAACTGTAGTGTATGCCTAAGAGATTAATCAAAAACACGAAGTAATTTTAGTATCCATTAAGGAAATGCTACATTAATCACATATTTTTATTTACATTATAAAAGAAATTGTCTGAGAGCCGACTTCAGGCATTCAGTCAGAATTTCATATATTTGTTGCCAACAGCCTACTAAAAAGATCAAAGTTAGTTCTTTTGTTTTGCTGTTGTCCCACACCAGTCTATTTCTTCAGGGCAGTACCTAGTTGATATACTTTATACTTTGTATTTAAATCAATATTTTTGTTCCACTTACATTGAAATCAAATATTCAGAGACTTGACGTATTCTTCTGGGCAAAATGACTGCTTCAGATGCCTCTATTAAAATATTAATGAAAATATAACATTTTCTTATAACTATGACTTTTGTCTGCACATTTGATTTTAATTAAAAATAGTAAATCTGTCAGGAAAATCGGATTGTACAACTCCAGAATAGTCATAAAATGGAAACATATCATATTGTTTTCCAGACAATATGGTATGGTACAACATCCTCAATATTGTTTTCCAGAAACTCAGCTTTAAAACAGGAAATAAAATTGTTTTAAATGGTATCATCATAAAGAATTAATGTTAGTCCTGTTTCTAATGGTTCATTAATAGTAGCTTTGTTTACTAAATCACTCATGGGTTTTATTTGAAACTTTTTACATTAAGTTTGTCCATCCAAGAGTCCAATGAATTGAGGCAAAGTGGAAAAAGCCCAATGTGTCCACAGTAGCCATACTCAGTGAGGTTTTAGAACATGTTTTCAACAAAACTTGAAGTAAACCACTCATTTTAAACAACTTCTCCTACAATGGCTGAGAGGAAGGGTGCTAGGAGGAATTAAACAATATAGCTGCTTCTCCTGCTACCTTGTTTTGTATTAATATTAATTACTGCTGCTATGTATTTATCATCTGTGACACTGGAGAGCTTTTTCAAAGCCACAGGGGTAGATGTGGAGCAATACTTTCCAGAAACTTGACATAGAATCATAGAATCATTGAATTCTTAAGGTTGGGAAAGAACTCGAAGATGATCAAGTCCAACTTTCGACAGAACACCACCATGTCAACTAAACCATAGCACTAAGTGCCACATCCAGTAATTTCTTGAATAACTCCAGGGACGGTCACTTCACCACTTCCATGGACAGCCTTTTCCAAAGCTTAATCACCCTTTCGGTGAAAAAATTCTCCCTGATGAGTTCAAGTGAGTTATACATACTTTTGAGGCACATCCCACTTTTGAGGCACATCCACTTATTGCAGCCTTACCATCCAGACTACACCTCCTGAGTTTGGCTACAAGGAATTTTGCATTCTCCACATAAGGAAGTCTGGCTTCAAGAGGAAAAATGGAAATTGCATCTTTCCTCCATAAATTTCTTCTGTTTCTTTTTGTTGTTAGTGCAGATCTCTTACTGTAGGTGAGCATTGTAGCCTCCTGGTTTTATATAAAATGTGACTGGCAAAATAGATTTTTGCTATAATTTTTGAATGAAAGAGACTGTAATCCTGTGTTGCTGTAAATCCAGGGAGGTCTGAGTACACTTATGGTAGTAAAGACATCTGCTCACTGTGCTATATTTGAGCTATATTGAGGCTCTCCCACGCACTGAACATGACTTTGATGCTGAGGTATTTTCTCTCTCTGATAATTTATGTCTATGCATGGATTCCTACTGTGCCGACAACACACTGGACACCCCATACTCTTTGTCTCCAGCATGTTTCAGTTTTTCATCAACCCTCTTCCTTTACTTTTTTTGGAGATAGATGGAGGAATCTACCCTGGGAATGTGGACTTTGTGCTACAACGCAAGTGGAGACCTCAGTGATTTCCCTAAGAAAACTATTTAACAGGTTTTCCAGCAGAGGACCACCACACCTGGTAGTTAGGGATTTGACCATCCAGATTGGAGGTCTGCCTGTAAGCTACTGCATGTTCCTTTCCCCCTGAGTCTGGGTTTTATTTCCACAGGAGGAAGAAGAAGTGAAATGGGAGGGAAAGGTTGTAATACACACCCAAGTAAGAAAGCCAGTATGCACACCAAGGTTGACTGCTACAAGTACAACTAATATTAAGGCAAGGGAATGTTCAGATAACACCGTGTTTTGTTTTCCTCAGTTTTAGAAGTTATGAACTAGTTATGAAACTTGTTCCTAGCAGCTGAAGAGAGATCAAATTTTGTATCTTTGTATTCTACCATATTCTTCCACTTTTTTTTTCAAAGCAGACAATAATCCAATGATCTAATCAGGTCATTCAAAGTTGAGTTTTCAGAGGCAGTTAGGACCCACTTCCCAGGATGTTCTAGGGCACTGGCTTGTGCAGTAAGGATGAGAAAGGTATTTGAACCAGGATTTTTCCTTCTGATGCTCATCCACTGTGATCTTAGGGAGTGTGTAGGGGCACCAAGTTTTCTCTTGAGGTATGGTTAAACTAAAGGATTAAGCCCTGCTGGTAGCAGAGATGTACTCCAAACTGGTTTCAGCATCAGCTAAGGGTTGTGCAGCTCTATCCTTCCCATGTTTTGGTGGTCTGCATGTACCCACTGTGAGGAACTTAAGCTGACTGTGAAAATTCAGTAGTGAAATTGATGTGCTGGAGATATTTTACCTCATGGGATAGAAGAGAAGATCTGCTACAGTGATTTGGGTCCCAAATACTCTTGTGTTGTTGAACCTCCAAAAAGCCTCTCTTCCCATCATTATTTTATGTGGAGAAGCCAAGACTGAAGACTGTGGATATTTCTACTACTGCTGAGAATATACATATATCGTACCCTTCAAATCCCCAACACGCTGCTGGACTTGCTGAATGTAAATTGCAATCATTTCAATAATTAAACCACAGAATTATTAAACAACTTGAGAGACTCGAGCAGGAATATTGTAATTTTAATGCCTTAGGATAAAAAGCCCTCTTAAATAAGAATGTGAAATAGCAAGAGTTATGCTCACAAGTGCAAGTTGTACAAGTCAAGAGCATAGAACAGTTTGAAGAGGAAAAAGCCAGACTTCATTTTTACCTTAATTTGCATTCAAAGTCTGAGCTTTTGGGCACACTGCACTGTGCTCAGCCTGTTTTATTGGTTTTATTGCTGTTCATTATGTCAGTTTTTCTGCTGGTGCTTTTTTCCCTTTTTTTTCCCCCCAAGACTAGCTCTTATTTGAAACTTTTATTTATTTATTCTATTTATTTTTTATATATTTCTTGAAGAAAATTTGGCAAAATGTTACAGGCTACAAATATAATTATGAGGCTAGCAGTCAGGTCATTCTGAATGGACATTCCTCTCTGTGTGTTTATTCTCTACACCAGGTTTAATGTTGGCTTTTTCAGCACAGTGTACCAATCAAATAGAAAGCCACAGTGTACTACTTGGTGTGACCACACATGCCTAATTTCACCTTCCTCTTTTAATTTCCCTTTGGTGGAAGCTTTTCTAAAAAGCTATTCATTGCTTTGCTTTTCTTCCATTAATGTTCACACATAAAAGAGCATTATGAGAAAAAAACAGTGTTGCTCTAACCTTGTTTTTCTTTGTGTCATGAACAAGACTGTAGTGTGAAGTCCAAAGAAGCACCAAAGAATCATGAAAGATTCATATTTCTCATGTTTTCACATGGTGTCTTTAATTGAGGAAAAGTGATGTTAAAGCCAGAAGGAAAATATGTGTGTCGCATATGCTGTTGGAAACTCTCAGCTGGTGAGGGGAATGGGTGACACAGCTCTGTGCCTGAAAGCAGGGTTTTCATTCATTCCGTGTTTAGCAAACTCGCCTTTGCACAGGAAGAATTGCTATGATTTCAACAAGTAGTGGGGTGTAGAAAAGGTCAGACACTGGTCTGACAGCCAAGGAGAGGGTCCTGATCCTTTTTTATCTCCCACCATCCCTCACTTGCCGTTCTCGCTGCTGCGTGGCCCAAGTGATGCCCTCCATACGGAAGAGCAAGCACAGCCTGAGAGATGCTGTTCATGGCTTTCTTCAGGCTCTGTTCCATGGACAATGTGGAAGAAGTGCAGAAATTTAGGAAGGCATTTTTCAGCCCCATGCAGCTTCATTCTTGTAGCTTTCTATCAACCTATGCCTATTTTACATAACATTTATTCTTGTAGCGGGTCTGGTCTAAATGAAGTACATAATAGCTCAAGCCAGCTGAAGAAAACTCCTTCATGCAACAGAGCTGCATTTGCTTCATCTGCCTTGAATGAAAAGCAGGCACTCCTGCAAATCAAACATCCACTGTTTTTGTCTCTGCTACACAATGACTCACAACAACAATTTCATTTGGTATTATATTAAATGATTTTAATTTCTCCAAATGGAGGTCCATTTCTATTCTTTCTTTCCCATTACTTTTATGCTAATACTGTAAAGAAAGTCTTTCACTGAAAATGCATAAAAAATAAGCAAAGAGTGTGAATTAGATGATTTCTTCACAGCTCTCTCTTTCGCCTATTACGTTGCAGCACATAAAAGCTCTGAAGAGCTATTTCATTTTGGTATCTGACTGAAAAAGAAAGGATGGAGTTACAGATCCATCTCATTTTCTGTTATTGTGGAGGCAGTAAATCAACCTGTTTCTCCCATTTTGCTGTTCCCAGAAAGGACTAATCCTTTCTCTCCATTTACAGTGCCTTTCCTGTGAACCTGAATGAACCTCCCGTGCACTTCCAATTACAGTAGCACCACATCTTCCTGCTAAGCTGGCTCTTCCCCGAAACACTTTCCCTTTACTCTGTCCTCAGATGTTTTTCTTTTTTCTTAAACGTGGTAAATTTTTAGGATAGTTGAAGGGCCATGTCACAAATCAGAGCAGGCACAGCTTCAGGGGGCTCCCAGGAAGCCCCTCTCCTCCTGGCACGATCTCCCCTGTGTTTCTCCTGTCAAGATACTCACCCTCCCATGGCTGCTGTGTCTGAGCACCGCTGCTCTTGCTGCTTCCAGGCTTGATTTTAATTGCACAGCTCCAGCAGCTCTCCAAAGGGCTGCTAAAGGGAGCTGCTCTCAACCTGACTGGCATGAGGAGATGTGCTGTGTTTGGCTCAGCTGGAAGTGGTTTTTTCCATGTTTTTTAAGGTACTTTCACAAAGCTCATGGCTTGTTCATTAAGAAAGCGTTATGGCTCATAGGCACAGTTAATTAGTATTTATGAATAAAAGAAAAGTAGGAAGGAAAATTAGAGGAGTAAGAACAACAAAAATGAAATGAAAGAAAAACAATGAAGGTCTACTGGAGCAAGGCACTCAAAAATTAATAAAAATATATTGATGTAGATTTTACAGTGATTTTTCATTCTCAGTCTGTTTTGCATGAAGCAAATGCACGTGTGGCACGTGATCCAGCTGAACCAGCACACACGCGTAAGTGGGTGCGTGTCTGTCTGTCAGACAGGTGCCCCTCTGGTGCCAAACAGCTAGGAAACAGAGGAGTAAGTACTTCAATAAGGAGAACAGGGCAACTGTGCAGGGCTGTCACCGATGCTACCATGAAACTTTTAAAACCCAGCTGAGGAAGCACCACCAGTTTCATTTTACTTTGCTCCCCGGCTAGCTGCAACTCAGCTAGACATTTTTGAACCACTGTTTTATGAAAAGCTTAAAAGCATGAACCGTGCTGCAGAGAGGCTGCCCCCTCTGGGTGGCTAAGTACAGGCACCAAAAATCTTCCTGGAAAAAAGCTAAAGTCTTTCAAACAAACCATCCATGTTTGGAAGATAAATACATTCCAAAAAGCTGCTAGAAGGTAAGAAATTTGGTGTCACGCTTAATGAAAGATTATACCATCATATGAAAAATACACAAATGGGCTGAATAAAGCTAAGAATCACCTTAGGCATTATTGGCAATTTGAGCCTTTTGAGTGCTTGACTTTGCCATTCTACTTCTTTGAAGAAGAAGCATTGTTTCCATGGCTGTGTTCAAACATGACCAGTAGGCTCAGCACAGCCAATGCATCCTATTTTCCATAAATCAACACACTTTACACTGACAGTGATCAGAAGAAATCTGCATCAGCTAGTGTGGCCTCTTGAGGATTCTGGGATAAATCAGGGCAGAAAGAACAAGGAGCTGTGGTAAACTTTGCTCTTTCTGTCAGAGCAGAAAGCTATGGCTCTCTACTGACTTTTTTATTGCCTTTGAATAGCGCCAGTGAGTCATTTCAGGGAAGAAAATCTTCCCTGGAGCCAACAGTTGGCCACTCCTGTCTTTTTCTATCTGTGTATGCTGGCATTCACACCCTCCCCACATGCCTAACCCTCTTGTGCTGCTCTTTAATAGCAACAGCCATGTCCCAAGACGTGTTACCCCCGAAAGACCAATTTCCAGTTTGTGCCCTAGCTGTCTGGTATCAGTTTCCCCTGATACTGGATTTTAGGCAGTTCTGTGAAGTTTCAAAATTTCCTGTCATAATATGTCTTGTTGGTAGGCTGTTGAGTAAGGAGGGCAATCAAGATTCTCATTTTTAGCATTAGATAGAAGAGGAAGAAGCAACCATGATCCTATATGACAAGTCAGATGATCCAGGACTGGATGATAGGAAACAAACCCCAGGATGGGACTGAAATAACTGAAGAGCCAAAGGTTTTCTTTGCTGGCAGAAATAATTCAGTAAAGATAAAGGCCTTGTGCTGTCTTTCCCTCACAGCATTTTCTTCCTCCCAAGCTGTGTCAGATTCAGACCTTGTGAAATAAATTAAACAAATCAAACATAGTTCATAGCTTTCCCTTCGCAAAAGTCACTTCATAAATAGTCCATGGATTTTCTTGAATCATTATGCCAGCTGTATAATTAGAAAGGAAAAAGGGTATTTCACATAAATTTCATCAAATACAATCTTCAATGAGTAGCACTCTTAGCTGTAACATGAGCCTAAAAGTTGCTCTGAGGTTTTTCCTTCTAATTCTCAGTTTCCATCTGGCTCCTGCCAGAATCCTCCCCCACTGAGAGGTTCAGTGCACTTCTCTCTGCCCCAACTCTCCTGCAGACCCAGAGCTGCCTTCCCCATCAGAAGAAAATATTTTTATCTTCTCCTGCCAGTGAGGAGAATCTCATCTCTACACTTCGGCAACAGTCTCCTAATTATCTCTGAAAGCCTCAGATGTTCCACCTGAGCTGGTCAGAGCATGGTGCTCATAACACCAGGGTCTTGGGCTCAATCTTCATATTGACCACTTGCTTAAGAGCTGGACTTCATGATCCTTCTGGGTCCCTTCCATCTCAGACTATTCCATGATTCTATGATAAATTTCACACGTGACAATCTGCTTCTAATGCAGCAGTGATAGCACACAAGTAAAGGTATGCTGACAAAAAAATTCAAATCTTGAACTTACAGGACAACTAATTTCTAGGTAGGAACTTGCCTGAGGCATGAGGCTATGCACAAAAGTGGGGCAATTCTCAGCATGAGGCAATTCCCTAAATTCATGGAATATAATGATGGGGAGCTTGATCTCATCACTCACTTCCATTGCCTAGTTTCCCTTCTTTTCCCAAGCACTGATTAGTCCAAGTGTGCCTGTGGCCTGTAATAAAACGGTAAAACTGGACGTAGCACTCCTCCCAAAGGCTCCATAATGCAGCTGTTTTTTCCTAAGATTTAGAGGCACATGGACATTTAATTGTCACATGTCTTTGGCAATGTCCCAACAGATGCTCACCCGTTTGGAAATATCTATCTTGTTAAGTTTTGAAATTTGTCAGTGTGCATTACTGTACATGGGGGAATCTTGTACACAGGGATATCGAATACATTGAGGTGCCTGAAAATACTCTTTGTTATTCTAATTTGATTGCACCTATTCAAAGCATCCTCCTTGCTCTGACAAACACATAGGCTGTATTCAGTCAGGAACTGGCAGTGACAGGGAGCACAGGCAGGCTGTAGGATGGCAAATTATCAGCACAGGGAATTAGCAGGGGAAAGTAATGAAGATTAGGAAAAACTCTGTTTTGTGCATTAGGCAACTGGGAATGATAAACAAACTTCCTTTATCAAACTCTTTAAGCTTGAGATCTTAAGACAAAGAGCCCTATAATGTAACCCCAGGTCGCTGAACAGGAACAAGCAGGCCCCCTCATCAGCCTCAGAGCACAGCAGCTGATCCCTGTCATATTTTGCATTGGCATTACTGCAGTTGGAGGAAGAAGCCTTATGAAAGGAGTGGAGGCTGGAGCTCTGGCTGTGTGGTACTGTGGCTTCCCATCTCTACCAGCACAAACCAGGTAGGAATACAGTCAAAGCCTGGGTGTTTTATATGCAGCATGTGGGCATTCTTACTGAGCCAAATTTCTTTGTGTCTGAAGCAGCAGACCTGTCCTGATACAGTCCAGTAATGAGAGCACTGGCTGCAGGAATCTGTCCTCAGGACAGCTGGCTTCACATAAACCCAGTATGTGACAGGAAAAAGCATGAAAGGAGAAAGACAAGGACAAAATGTAATTCTGAGAGGAAAGCTAGTGGAAGTTACCAAAAAAGGGTTAGTGGATTTTGTTCTCCTGATCATAGCTTCTGCAAATCCCATGTTAAAAACATTCATCAATTTTTAGATTTTACTGAATTAGAGAGAAATGTTGAGACTGAAATTCTGAAAGCTTGGAAAAATATGCTGATTTTGAGTCTTGTGAAAGGGAAATTTACTTCTCCTTCAGCTGCCAGTCACTGAGTTCTTGGATTACATGGGGCACTCTGCATCTGCATCCCAGATAACATGACGTGTCAGACGATGGACCTGCCTCCGTGAGAGCTCAGAGAGATGCCCATCATCTTGCCCCTCTCAGCTCAGGAGGTGTCCTTTTTTTACCTCTCTTGGAAAAAAACACACACACTTTCACTTAAATACTGCGTTTAATAACAGGTAACCCAGTAACAGCCTGGCTAATTTTCACAACCATCAGAATCCAATCACAAAAAGCAAAGAAATCTTAACACTAAGGACAGAATTGGACTCCTCAAGGCTCACATGGTACATGGTGTAACACACAGGCTCTGGTGTACAGCAGCAGCTCATTACTTTTTATTTCAAACACCTGAACTTCAGGCTATTTTAGAAAGAGTTGGCGGCTTTTTCACTTTCCAATGAAGGCTCTGGAGTACATTTTTCTCAAGTCAGCAGGGTGTTACTGATTTTTTCAAAAGTGATAGCAATTCATTATGAACCACTCTCTGTTTCAACACTGTAGATCATCCTCTGGTAGAAGGCCCCAGAAATGAGTCTGGGGGCACTTCAAGGGTCTTTGATAGTTTATGATACCTTCTAAGACATGACAGCTGCCTCTCACATCACTGTACTTGAGCCAGGTATGTCCTGTCAGAAGGGATGTATGCCTTCAGGGGAGTTTTACACATGAGGCAGTTGTGTAAAAGACATTGGCATGATAAAAACATCACTCCACTTTCACAGGATCTGCTTCTCATCAGTCTTTTCCCTTATCTGGCTCAGAATCCAGCCTGTTGCTAAACAAAGGTTGGTTTGTCCTGGTCATTCTCTGGTGATGGATGGCACCCTCTCTGTCTGTTGCAGGTCAGAGCTTTCCCCACCACACACACAAACCTCTCCTCCTCCCTCTTGGTTGGAGGATGCAAACCTGGCCTCAGCAAAGCACCCTTGCAAATGGCCAATTATTTGAGCCATTAACAGTAACATTTCAGTCTCAGGGTTTTTTGTGGATCTCGTCACTTAGACTGGTCTGATGCTCAGCTCATTGGGGAAGACCTGTCTAAATAAGGGGCCACAAAACAGGACTTTAATAGTTTACACAGAGCATTAATCTATCTCATCAGGCATCAGGGCAAGGAAGACTTTTGTATATTCAATTTCTGGTTAATGTAACACTATTTATGCTTAATGGTACATTTCTTGCTTTAAAAAACAGGTAGACTCACTTGGGACAAGGAATCAAGTTTACCTTTTATGCTGTCATCTCAAACTTCATTAATGAAACAAGTGCGAGAAGAGAGACTGGAAGGTCTGAAGTTTGAAGAAAACACTACTTTCTGCTACTATAAGGAAAGCAAAAGACTTTGAAGTATTTGACCACAACTGAACTCAGCCATCACTTGAATAGAAAGCAAAAGAATAAAGGAATTTGTTTGGGTCTTATGCTGTATTTGCTTCAGTTTATAAAGTCAGACTTCAGAGTGGGATATTTCTACAAAATGGAGCCTGAAAAAACAAGGTTATTAGAAGGAGCTTTCAGAAAAAAAGAGCTTTGAGCAGAAATACTAAAAAACTAGAAAGGGCCTTCAAATGCCACTTTCAGAGGCTGAGTTGCTTGCAACTAATGACAGGAGAGGGAGGGCAGTGGAGAATACAATATTTTGAACAGAAAGGGCATACTGAAAATGAAGACAAATACAGAGAGGTAATCAGCACATAGTGACAGATGTAACAAGAAAGATCTGATACAAAGGGTTTATGTGAAACAGTACAAACAAAAAGTGACAGATGCATAAAACTCATACAACTCTACTGTTGCAATCAGTCTGAACTGCACGCTTAATAAAAGAGACAACAATGAAAAATACACGTCCACCTTTTATCCCAAAAGCTGTACCTTCCCTAAGCCTAACCAGCAAAGAAAATAAGGTCAGATCAATCACTAATGGAATTCCAGGTCATTTGGCAGACTTGCACGAAGACTAGATTCCAGCTTAGAACATGTTCCGTAGGGGTCAGGCTAGTTTCCTGCTCTCTCAAGGATAATCACTAACAAAGGATTTTGCAGGGCAATGTTGTCCTCTGAAGAACACAACCCTTAGAAATACATTTTAAGGAAGTTCAAAAAGCATCATGGAAAAGTAGCAAGGATAGAATGCAGTTCAAAACACTAAACGCTCTCTAAGACATAAGAAAGAAAAAGAGTGGCTTGACAGCTGCTACAAAAGAAAAGCTACAGGGTGAATCGTACCTGGGGAAAAGCAAGAGCCAATAAATGTGCAGCCCTATGCTTTTATTAAGGTCCTTCTTGCTATTCCTAGAAAAGCACCGATTTACTGAAAACAAACAAAACCTAGTGGCAGAAGAGACTGGCAGAGACTCCTTGCCTCACAGTTCCCCTTCATGAGGCACAGGTGAAGGAGAGAAAAGAGGATGTATATTTAATGCTCCACACTCTTGGATTCTAATACTGACAGTAGAGCAATCCCAAGCTGCCTAGACATCACAGCACCTAAACACAACTTTAAAAGCTTCATTTCCTTCATCTTCTCTCTACTTCCTCTGTTGTAACACTGCTCATCAAGGTTTAATGGGAGGAAGATATAAGGGCTGAAAAGGCACAGGAGTTACCAAATAATATCAAGATAACAAGCTCTAATTATGGTAATGGAAAGAAAGAAGTGCGAAAAGGGACCAACCTGAACAACAAAGAGCTCTTCAGTGATCTCAAAAGAAAAAAGCATGTAAGTAATGGAAATGAGGACAGATTGTTTAGTAATTATTATGTAGCAGTAACAAGAGAACACAGAACCAAGGGACAAAAACAAAATAAGCAGTAGTGGACAGGAGTAAGAGGAGACTGCACTGTAAGTGCACCAGCATTAAAACAAAAAAAAAAACAACCCTGAACAATGGAAGTGTTAGTCATGCAAGATGGAAGAAAACAACTGACAGCTGATGACACTGGTAATGAACTGTTCAGTATCTGTTTCCATTTCAGTACTCCCTAGTGAGGGCACCTACAAGCAACTGTATTCACATCACTGACAAAGATCTCTGCCTCGTAAAAGAGAAGAATGAGCTAGAACCTAAGTTTCCTGAAACTGATGTCCACAGGTTCTCTGGACCCTGAAGACTTATACTCTAAATATTAAAAACTGGTATGTTAACCTTATACTAATATTAAAGTTATTAAAATTATATATACATTTATATAAATAAAATTATTTTGAAAGTAGCTTCAACAGCAACAGTAGTTGATATGACAATTGGCAAGCTGAAACGTCTATTTTTAAACAAAACGGCAGGGAAGAGGAGAAGCAGCAAGAACTTCTTGAGCAGTGTCACAACCATTAATTTTCAATCCTAAAAAATCTTTTGGAACAAGTACTCAAACTCTATATACATTTATGCTTTCCACAGTAACTGACACAAGTATTGCCAAGTACAAGTCATGTTAAAACCTTTTTTTGACAGTAGTGTAATGAAAAAGCAGTAAATCAAGTGTCTTTATCTTGTTGTGTGACTGTCACCAGACATCCTTAAGAGCAAGACAAACACACCTCAGATTAAACAATTATTTTATGAATGCAGAGCTACCCAGAGTTACTGGAAAGCAAAAAAAATAGTCTCCTGTCAAAAGGGAAAGCTGTAAGGATGTTCTGCAGAAGTAAGTCCTAGGATAAGTTCCCTCAATATTCTAACAACCTGGGTTATGGAATCAATAGACAATATGGAGTTTGAGTGTCTCAGAGATCTACTGGAGGACAGTATTCAAATTTTAAAAAATTATCTTGACGAATTAAAAAGTTATCTGAAAAACATAATTTAATACCGATAAGTAAAAGAATGATTCAAAACTCAAGTCCGAATCCATCACTGTAGCAAACATCATCTCAGATTTTTGACACCTTGAATGCCGTAGCATAGCAAAGGGCTATGAAGTATTCCACAGTTTAATTGCTTCACACTATTTATGTAACTTCCCCCCCACACACAATAGGGTTGTAACCACTGTAGAGTGTGTTGGAAAAAAAAAAAAGAAAAATATCCTCTTCTCTCCCCAGAAAGGATTTTTTACTTGCTTCACATCTATGAATCTTCTCCATGTTTTATTAAACTCTACAATTGAGAAATTTGGCAGTCTTTAACAATTTAGAAGGGAAAAACAAACACTGCCATCTCCTGGAGCTGGTAAGCTGGCAGTTCTCTGAATACCTGCATTCTGCTTCCCATCTTGCATTGTTTTCTGTCCACTGAGAAGTAACTTCAGTAACTCCAGATGTTATATTTAAAAACAAAAGCAGAAGTCTACAGTAGCACATCATCTGAAAGATAAATCTTAGTGGCCGAAGCTCAGCAGCAACATAAAATCAGATCTACTCATCCACCTCACCAAATTCTATATGCTTGAAAAACTTCATCGGCCCTCCTCAACATGCACAAATCTTGAACAGAAATCTCTGTAAAAGTAGCAGCATGGACAAAACCCAACCATGACAGCTTATTTTCATTAAGAGCACAGCACAGTGGAGTTGTAGGTGACTCTTGGCCTACAGTTTCAAATCTTTCTGCCATCATCTTGCTTTTAATTCTGAAGGTCCCTATTCCAATCACCTGTTTTCATACAACTTTCAAAAACTAGCTTTTGACAATGTACCAAATGGTTTATTAGTATAACCTAGTCAAGCAAACACCTCTGCTGTACACTGAACAACTTTCAGCATAGGAAGGTACACTGTATCTACAAAATCTGTACCTATAAAATTACTCAAGTAACTACTCTATCCCCCACCATTTATTAGTTACAGCAGTATCCCCAATACCTTATCTGAAGTGCTTTACAATAAGGGGAATAAATAGCCCATTATCAGTAACTTGGGACACACCTAGTAATAACAATTCTTACCATAGGTAGCCTGCAAGCAGTCTTACATAAAGGCTCTTCCATTCCCACAGTTGCACCGTCTGCTCTGGTGCTCAGTTCCAGGGCTAACTGGAAGCTACCTAAGAGATCCAGTGCTAATGCCATTCCTGTCAATTGCTACCAAGCCCGAGGATGTAGCTCAGTTAATATTTTTCTTAACCGGATTATATCTAAACAAGGACATAACATAGCTGCAAATGTTTTAAAATTAACTTTTTAATACTGACTACATAGAAGACAACATTTACACCTTTTCCTACTAGTCCATGTTGGGAGTTTGAAGTGTTTTTTAATGCTATAGCTGTTAAATCATTCCTCTGAAAAACAGCACAACTACCAAAACAAAACACTCAGAGAAGCATGAGTACAGCACAAGGGCTGAATCAGGATGAAAGCGAACTGGCAGGATATTAGCATCTGCGGGATGGAAGAGCCAGCAGTTAAGCTTAGAGACACAGGCAAATTTTTAGACACCACCACTAGGATACTACAGCTAAATTTTAGAGTATACTAAAAGAGTATAGTGCTGTTAGTGCTGTTATTTCCTCCTGGTCATGTGAACAGTACAAGTAACTTATTACGCCTAATGATCGCTCTTATCTGAGAATTTAAGTTAATTTCACGCTTTTGCGTTCTGCTGTTGAGGTATTTTGCTTAGCCTCCCGAGTTGTCTTAAGGGGGTTACCTGGTCAGGAACAACTGACCCACAAGGTTAAGTTTCACCAGATTATTTTAAAAGTACTCTTGAAAGAAGACAGAAAGTGCTTTTCTTTAAACTTTTAGTTTAATTCTACAGTATTTGTCTTCCTTCTATTCTGCAATTACACTTGAGGTTCACATGACAGGTTCAGAGTTTCTCAGCTACCAATATCTAAAAGTGGAGTTTTAGCAAACTCAAGTAAAAATTCTGGAATTTTCTTGCCGTCATACCTCAGGTTCACTTTGCACACTACAAGTTCTGATGTGATGGATCCTTACAAAACAGTGATTTAGGCACCTTAATTAAAAACATTCTTTAAAAATATAGTATCTTAAATTCAACATTCAGTTTATTTTCTAAAATAAAAACCCCATGTATAATTCTAATATACAGTATTTGATTCTTACCAAAGACATGTTTACAAATATTTTTTTCCTTTTAATAAAGATCTTTACCTACAGTCCAAATCCTGAATGCCAATCTGCTCAGTTGTTTTTCAGGCAAACAGATTCCACAGAAGAAAATGTAGATCCATATTTTTTCAGGTACTGGAAAACAAGTATATTGAAGAACTAAATAATGATCTCTTCAGGCACTTGCCATTTGGCTAACCCAAGTTTAAGAGTTTCATTATTTACAAAAAGCAACAAAATTCCAGTCTTTACAGCCTTCTTAGCTGATTGCCACATGAAAAAAATGTGCAAATCTGATGCTGGACACAAAAGACTGACGCTGAAGATGGTGGCAAGCATCAGCACTTTATTGCAAAAACCTGGCCTTTTTAAGCACTTAGCCAGTTATCTGTTTACATAGTTTTAAAGCATAACAAACATAATTCAACCAACCACCATACACAACAATGTGAGCACACGATGGTCACACAGCACGTTTTTCTACCCCTAATTCAGCTGTGTCTCTTTCCCACAGTCCTTCCCTACTTAGCCAAAGTAACAGGCCTGAGCCACGATTTTACAAAGGCAACAAGGCCTTCATTTAATAAAGTTTTACCTATACACCACACAAATCCAGACATTTACATCAGCCATCTTGCTATGAGAAAATGCCGTATTTCTTCTCCAATTCTTCAACAGAAGCATCTTTTAATCCCATGTGGTTCACATGATTGAATAATACCTGTGTAACTGGAACAAAAAATCCCAACATGAACTGTTATTTTTTGTATTGATTATACAGTTGAAATACGAATACGTTTTTAGAACTACTGGGAGGATGAACAAAAGTAGCAAAGCAAAAGTCTCACTTTGTTTCAATGCCCAGGAGCTGTCTAACAACACTTCCTTAAACAGGTGTATAATCCAGGCCACAGACAGCTTTTAGTTTGTTTACTATTTTGACACTATGCCACTACTACATGCAGAAGACAAAAGTTAATGCCAGATGGCTGATAAAGCTTACATCAGGTAAAGGCGTGAATCCCATTTGTAAGAGGCACTGCACTTCAGTAAGTCATTTTATTTTAAGGAGATTCACATTTCAAAAATTTTTAAGAATATTGGTTATTAGTGAAATGCAGCTGTAGACAGTAAATTTAAATTTACATGGTCCCAGAGAAATGTTTGGCTTGTAAGTGTCTCACTATTACACAGTCTGTCTGGTGTGCTAAATAAAGAAAGTTTGAGGCAAAACCCACTTTTCATAAACCATGAATTCAAGCCAATGTCAACACAAATTGCAAACTAATGTGAGTGATGCCTCCAGAACAGAACAGACAACCAGGATGAGTGCTTTAGAGATGTCTGCATTCTTTTACCAACAGAAAAGTCAAGATTTGTCAAGAAATAGTTGTAAATTGTGGAAACTGTGTAATCTGGATACCTTGGATCTCAGATGAAGGATTTCATATAAATTCATAAGTTTGTAACATTACCAGCTACAAACTGACATGCTGGCAAAGCTTATTTTATCATAATATAATGCAGTGGTAATTCTGATTAAAATAAGAGGATTTAGCTGCAGTTTTCTAGTCTAAAAAATAAATAAGGAATCAAAGGATTAGGAAAAATTACATGACATTCATATTAACTCCTAAAATAATAAAATGCTAGACAACTAAAGAGATTATTACATAGAATAAACAAGAATAGCACTAAGTTTTACATATTTTTTGCTAGATTCTACAGTATCACAAAGTAAGTTTACAAAGACACTACCAAATTACTTACTTTTTTTTTCTGAACCTGACATAAACATTACTGCCATATCAAATCTTTTTAATTCAGAGAGCCTCTGGAGGATTTCAAGGATGAGTGATGGCTCCTCTTTCCTAAAGAAGATTATTACAAAATATAAAAATAACCACTGTTGATTAGAAAGATTCAGTAGCTGCAAGCAATATTAAAGAATTCAGGAACAAGGAGTTAAAGGACCAATAGAATTTCCTTCTCTTTCATATTCCCCATCTTTGTCTTTCCTGTTCATTTGTCCATTCACAAAGCAAAAGTCAATACCCAGAAACCTTTATGTAGGTATTATTGTTCTACTGAGCAAGAGTGAAGAAATACAAAAACCTAGACTGATGCAAACTGACTGCTGGTAATGTGCAGAATACCTACTAATCCTTACACCTGGCCATAACATCACCATTTCTGTATGTGCCAGGTAGTGTGAAAGGAAGCAGCACCTGTGGCCATAGGAAGCTCATCAAAAAGCTGAGCCAATTACAGCTGCCTTAATTTTCATCCATACAGAAAATCCCTACATTGTGTTCATTTTACATTTTTCTGGTCAACAGTAACCAGGCACTGCCTTTCTTACAAATACCAACAAATAGTATTTTTCTTTCATAACTCCACATTTCTTTTGGAGGGAGACAGGACTTTTACCTTATGGCAAACAATTCCAACTTCCTAGCCTTTTTATGCTGTATCACCAAAGGCAGGACTGTATCTCTAAGACAGCATTTTTCTCCCATATGATGGGTATTTTACTTTTAAAGGAAACCAAGGGAAAGGCAAACATTAATTGATGCTTGCTCTTCTCCATAAAACAACACCGAAAAACATCGAGTGTGTGCTTCTCGGACAGTGTAATTCAGAAAAGCAGCACACTGTCCCTGACAAACAAAATGAACTTTAGGACTCAAATGGCAGCATGAACAGAAATTTCAAAAATAATTTGCCAGGTCCTCTCTTATCAGAACCTCAGTCTCCAATACACATTTGCCACAGGCAACTGTAAAATGCTAGCAGATAACTAAGTCTGAATGCATCACAATAAGCATGGCATAAAACCAAAACCCTCTAAATTTCTCAGCTTTAGAAAGTTAAAATAGAGGACAATGTGCAATTGTATGTGCTCACAAAATATACACGCAGCAATATGAACAAAAGTTATTTCATACTAATGCTAGTTTCTGATAATCTTTAGCAGAGCACAGTTCAAAAAAAATATTTTTTCACTTCTTTTCTACCTGATTTTTCAATCCTTCTTAAGAAGGAACTATTGAGTAATTCCAATGATTTCACTATGCTCATGTAATGCTGTGTGCTGAAAATAATGTTGTAGGGCTGAGGTTGGGACTAGAGAGAACATTAAAAAACCCCTGAACACGTAACAAAATACCAACCCCTCCCCCCACCAAAAGAACCCCAAACCTTTCAGAACAGCAATAAATAAGCAATGTGAAACAAAGGAGGAGTTAAACTTACTCAATGTAGAAGTCATGTAGAATTTTCAGGATCTGGTTAAACAAGTCTGGATCTAAGGATTTCTGAAACAGCTTTGCATAAAGTGAGGGCTCTATTTGCTATGGAAAAATTAAAAAGGTTTTTTTTAGACAAAAAAATACAATTGAGTCATGAGAATTACATGTGCATTTTTAGAATGTCATGGACAATGCTGAAGCGCATGAAAGCAAAAAAACCAAATCACACTATTTGACATTGAACAAAACAATTTTTGCTCGTTTGTTTGGGGTTTTTTGGTAATGGTAATTTCTAACTTCTCTTAAAAGAACTCGAAGTGATTTTTTTTTCAAAATATATGTAAGCAAAAGTACACATTAAGTAGCTTCATGTGTTTCAAGCATTTGCTCAGTTTAAAAATGTTGCTATGTCTAATTACCCCAGAAGCACTCATTTGAAAAATTAGAATTTAATAGAGTTATTAATGTATTTAAGTCTTTAAAGAACAAGGGCCTGTATTTGAAAAAAAAAATGCAGAGACTGTACTTAAAGCAAATAAAAAGGCACAAAAGAAGAAATACTCAAATGTGCATCAGACTACTTAGTGTTATGTGAAGACAATTTAAAAAAGGAACTATTGTACGCTTAAGACAACTCTAAACACAGCTATCCCTTTCACCTAAGTGTACTGTTTCTTCAACTGATGTTGAAGAAACTGTCCAAATACTGTTGATACTCTTTGTTTCATACCTTCAAGTACAAGTACATGTTTTCTGGGCAGTCTTTCAACTTCCTGAAGTCAGATTCAAGCTGGAAAGAATTTGCAGGAATGGGAGGAACTGGAGAAGCAGACATAAATGACATTCTGATTTCTTTTTCTCTCTGTCTGCTTGCAGGAAAAGATGGATGCAATGTTGATGAAATTCCTTTCACATTTACAGGCAGCCTGCAAAGGTATTTTGAAACACATAATCAAAAAAACTTTTAAGGAAATTCTACAGTGAGACCTCACTGGAGATCTTTCTATTCATTAAAAGCTAAAATACTGACTTTTTTTAAAAAATAATGTGTTTTAGTTAAAGCAGGCATTTCAAAATCCCTTCAAATTATACAAGCTTTATATTTGATTCACCGTTTCTGAAAAAACACATCTGCAAATACTTAAATTTACTCAGCCTCTCTCTACTTTGTTTCTGGAAATAACTGCATTTTATATTAGGTTTCTCCCACACATAACTGCAAAAAAAAAAAAAAATCACATTTTCTGCAGTTTCATAATGCAAAACAATAAACAGTGCCAAATGGATAAACTAGTTTCAGCACTGATAGCAGCAGATCTTTTTGTCCTATAATTTGTCATTTAAGTCCGTTTATTTTTTAGAAATTAAGAAATGGCTAAGAACATACTTTTTTCTTCAACACTTCACAGTAAATCCATCCAACTGAGCTAGTAAAGGTGGGTGGGGCCAGTGTTTTTCATAGAAATTCTTTGATCAAGATTCCTTAAAAACTATTTATTATTAACAGAACAAGGCAGTGTTGAAGAAGTGGACAACAAGCAGAGTTCTAACACTGAGCAAGGATAAAGCTTCTGTACTTCAGCCTAGTTGCAGCACAACAGACTTGAGTTTGCCTAACTAGCACAGCGTGGCTTAGAAGCCGAAGCTACCACCTGCCTCAGCACCGGAAAGGGTGGTGACACTCATCTGCTCCTCTTCTCTCACACAACTAGGGTACAAAGAATGCTTGAACTCTGTTCAAAATCTATTCTAAAACACCACAAATAGAAGTCACAGCTAGGGAATATGGAGTGCCCAAGCAAGAACAAGTATGGCATGCAATAAAATATTACGAATTTCTTTATATTTGCAAGGTAAGACTGAGTTTTCCCTCTGAAGCTAAATAGATCCTATTTGTCTCAACCAAAGAGGCAGATGTGCAAGAACTGCAGTTTCTTTCAACGTTTCCTCTTTAATTCAGATTCTCCAAAGTATCTTCAATACCTCACCACATGTAGACATCTGGAAATGAAGATTACATTTCAACTCAAAAGAGGATCAGAATCATTATACTTACTGTAATGGTGACGTATCACTGATTTCTTCTATTTTCAAGTGCTTTGCTTTTGGAATATCAACTGTAGTCAACAGATCATCCTGATCTAGAGTCTCTGTTGTTTCACCAGGCGCTGAATTCCTCCAGCTATTGACGAAAGAAGTAGTGCTGGGCAAGTCATCATCTGATGTATCATCATCAACTTCTTCAATATCTATTCTTCGCAATGGCTTCTAAACAGAGCATAGACCTCACGTAATGTGTGGACTCCATGTAAGTGCTCATACAGACCTCAGACACAGCAGTGTGTAACTTAAAATGATCTTATGATACCCAGTTACCTCTGTAGTGGTGCACAGAGAAGATACTCTGAATAAGGTAAATGGCAAAATCAGGAAACCATAAAATTCTGCATGAAGCCTGATATGAGAATTTTATTGCTTTACCCTCATAAACCAGTGTACCTTTACCCTAGAGGATCTCAATGCAGTCTGTTTTCCCAGTAATAATTTTAAAAGTATACTTTTTTCCCACTAAGGTTGAGTAGCCAGGATCTATCATATACTTTGCCCCCTTAAGTGGTCAAGCTTTGTAATTTAGCAAAACAAAAAAACACCCACCAATACAGGCCTTGGCTTAGAATTTTAAAATTTAAAAACTTTAAGAAAATTTCAAAACTTAAAATTTTGATATAATAAACAGCTGTAACTCAACCCTGCTAATTGACCAAATTACATACATCCTAAGGTAATTAATTCCACCACATGCTAAAATGCTTCAGCTTGTTTCATCTCTGCATGATCCCCATTATTTCTGACCATCACCTAGTGATGGCCACCTTCACAGGTTTTACAAAAAAACCTCTCATCACTTCTTGCTTTAGAACTTAATTTCCTGAACATGAACATAGTGTATATTGCTCTAGAAATACATATGCAAATGCACATGATTAATTTAGACTTCTAGGAAATGGCAGTACTAAAAGCACAGATGTTTCATCTATACTTACTCTACCTTAACAGAATAACATGAGAAACACAACCAACCTAGCCATCTTCACTTAATTTAGCAGCCAAAGTGAACACTTAATAAATATAATTGTCTAGAGTATTTCAGCAACTTCACAATAAACTAATTTAGGTTTAAAGAAATATTGTATCTAGCCATAGAGAGGATATAATACTCCCCCCTCCCAAAGGATCAAAATAACCACATATTTTTTACTAAAATTATCCATCTGAATTATATTATTGAAGGTAAACAAAGGTTTTCAAATAGCATGAGTGCATACACGTACAAAGTATAAGCACACTTTGTATTTATACAACTCATTGCTAAATATATAAAGATTAAATTGTACTAAAAGAGGAAGCTTAACACATAAAGAAACCTGGTATTACATTTTTTCATCTATAACTGATTAATCTGACTATAACCACTGATAATTCATAGTCCACATATATTGCTTATTGAAAACCAGTACCAGCTGTCCTACAGTTTATATGGATGAAAATGTATGCTCAGAGCTCTTTGAGAAGCAGCCCTATGTGACAGCAGCATATGACACAAGTAGGCAACATGTTTTGTAACCACTATGGCTGCTGTAAAAACTGTAAATAGCAGAAGAAATGAAGGAAAGTTTACCAGGAGCTTCTCAATCAAACACAGAGATTCAACTCTCTCCCATTTACTCTCAACTGCAATGTAACCTGCAGATGCAAGACACTGTTGTGGGGCTGCCTGCCTATTCCACATTATAAATGTATGCATACCAGCATAAAAGCAAAGGAGTTTAACTCTCTGCCTCTCTCCTGAGAAAAAGGAGCCGAGAGCTGGCTAAAAGCAGGAAGGTGCTTCCTCTGCTCTGCAGCAGCAGGAATGCAGGGGAGTGTATATCTGTGTCCTTGAACACAAAACCGCTTGCTTTTTTTCTTTCTCTCTCTTGGACCCAGCTTAAAGATACAGAAAGGCACAGGATCTCTGGCATAGGGCAGATGATAGGGAATACAGTATCATACAGTCACTCCAAGACAACCACGTTTGCTGAGGGTGGTACTGCAGGCTGAATGCTTACACCCCCACTGCTATGAACCTCAGCATTTCCATGTATGTATATGTTCTTGAAAAATATCAGAAGAGTAAATTTATACCTTTTTGGCTTTCCACAGGCAAGGCTATCTATCAGGAGTTAGTCTACAAATATAGAAAGTAGATTTTAACTTTAAGCTCTATTTTTCCCATCATTATAGAAAGCAATTCACATAATAACTTACTGTTGATTTAATCTGTAATGGATTATCAATCAGTTTCACTATATTTTTAATTTCTGTTTCTTTTATCAGTACTGCAGGATATTCTTGTTGAGTCTGTTGTTCTTTCTCAGATAATTCCTGAAAAAAAAGGCAAGTTGTCCAAAAGATCAGGTGTTTGATGAATAAATACAAAGTATATTAAAATTAAGTAATAAAGAATAAAAACCTTCTAATACTAAAGCCTTACAAAAAACTCCCAAACAAACAAAACCCCACTATACCCAAATAAGCATACATACATTCCTTATTTTGGTGAGTTCGTTTATTGCCTGTTTATTTCCAGGTTCCAGCTTCAGAACAGCTTCAAAATCTGAATGAAAAACAACACAAACTGTAGATATTTCAAGTTACAATGTACATGTGGCAGATTTCTAAACTTTCTATTTTCCTTTCACAGCTCTAAAAATAATTAAAGGCAGGTAAGTGACAAAATGGGCAGGGTTGGAAGGGACCATATTGGAAGGGACCACCAGTGAGTCATCTGGTCCAACCTCTCTGCTCAAGCAGGGTCATCCTGAAGTGCATTGCACAGGATTGCATCCAGACAGTTCTCGAATATCTCCAGTGAGGGAGACTCCTCAACCTCTCAAGACAATCTGTTCCAGTGAATGGTCACCTGCACAGTAAACAAGTTCTTCCTCATATTCAGGTGGAACTTCCTGTGCATCAGTTTCTGCCCATTGCCTCTTGTCCTATTGCTTGGAACCACCAAGAAGAGCCTGGGTCCCCTCTTTTGACACCTTCCCTTCAGATACTGACAGACATTGGTGAGGTCACCCCTCAGTCATCTCAAGACTGAACAGGCACAGCTCTCTCAGCCTTTCCTCATAAGAGAGATGCTCCATTCCCCTGATCATCTTTGTCACCCTCTGTGGGACCCACTCCAGAGCTCCATGTCTCACTTGTGCTGAGGAGCCCAGAACTGGACACAGCACTCCAGATGTGCCTCACCAGGGCTGAGTGGAGGGGCAGGACCACCTCCCTTGTCCTGCTGGCAATGCTCTTGCCAATGCACCCCAGGATTCCATTGGCCTTCTTGGCCACAAGGGCACTGCTGGCTCATGGCCAGTTTGTTGTCCACCAGGACCCCCGGGTCCTTCTCCACAGAGCTGCTTCCCAGCAGGTCAGCCTCCAGCCTGTGCAGCTGCAAGGGTTATTCTTCCCAGGTGCAGGACCATGCATTTGCTTTTTGAATTTCAGAAGGTTCTTTTCTGTCCATCGCTCCAATCTGTCAAGGTCCTTCTGGAAGGCTCGCAGCTGTCTGGGATATCAGCCACTCTTCCCAGCTTTGTGTCATCAGCAAACTTGCTGAGGAGGCATCTGCCCCTTCACCAAGTCATTGATGAACAACTCAAACGATACTGGGCCCGGTATTGAACCTTGGGGGACACCACTAGTGACAGGCCTCCAACTAGACCCTGTGCCATTAATTAAGACTCTGAGATCTGTTGTTCAACCAGCTCTCAATCTACCTCACTGCCCACGTATAAGTCATCTTAACATCTATATTACAACTTACTTTTTAAACAAACTTTTCAAACTATTTCTTACTATTTATCATAAACAGCAACAGCTGTAATTTCACACAAAACTGTCTTCCCATTATGTGGGTACCAACACCCGAGTTTTTAATACATATTCAGTGAAATCCAACAGAAATCCCTTAATTCTTAACTTTTGCACTGATAATCTCAAGTCAGAAAAAAAGATCAGGATATCCTTATGCTGATCTGTTGCCTATCACATTTAGGCTAATTCAAAATCATACCTTGAACAGCTTCCTTTAGCTTTCCAAGAGCAACTCTGGCAGCTCCTCTTCTGGCAAAAGCTTTAGAATAGGAAGCATCTAAAAGCAGAGCTTGTGTGCAGTCATCTTCTGCCTCTTTGTACCTCAGCAAAAGCATAGTACATAATTAATAATCTGTTTCAAGAGGTAGTTTCAACTCAAAAGACAGAGCTACCCAAACCAACTAAAATATAAAGGGAGATCTTCATTACCTATGTATATAAACAGATTAATGAGTGAAAATGCGAAATAAAAAACTACCATAAAAAATACGATTTTTCAGCACCTTGAAATTTCAGCTGTATATTTTGGTATCTCATAACAAAGTGCTGACTCTTTTTAGCATCACAAAAATTCACATCCTCTGTAGAATTAAACTTGTCAGAGCAGAGTCCACTTCAAAAATTCAACAAAGTCAGTACTATGGCTTTGTACTTCTGAAAACCAGAAACATTATTACAAAGAAAACATAGAAGAAAGGAGAAGCAAGCACGCATGAGAATAAATTTCTCTACATTTGGAATTCTGTGGCTTGTCCTTAACTATTTCAGAATGAGAATTCAGTATATCCTTGCAAAAATGTCATTTGCTTCATTTTAAGATTAAATTTCCTCATCCCATTTATATTAAGTTACATTAGGTCACTATTCCACTATATGCTTATTAAAAGTATTTTCATTCACTCCTCTTCTCCACTTTCAAACTAGCATTGAATTTATGCAAATTAATTTTTATTTGCAGTTCTCATCAGTACTAGCAGTTTGTAAGAATACCAATGGGCTTTTCTAGCATTTTATGTTTGCTCCTCTTTGAAATGTAAAGACAAGATTTATCATAGAGAATCAATTTTCTTGCTTGGTCATTAAAAGTACCACTTTCACTGAATCTCACAGAAGATATTTGCATTACGATGTCCTTTAAATTGCAAGCCTTGTGTCAGAAATACTATCCATGCAACCTATCTTACCCTAATTTCAGATCAAGGTACTGTCTCTACAGATACTCAGACATGTCACGTTAAAACAGATGACCAACATAAGCCTCTGCTCTCTGCTTCTCATGCTACCAGCTTACAAGTTTTAAAATACCACAACATCACAGAGTCAAAAGAAGTTCACACCTAAAAAATAGCCATATGGAACTTAGCTAATTTGCCAGAAAGCATTAATTTCCCTACAGTTTCTGCTTTATTTGGATAAAACTTAATTAAAAATAAACAAGCAACACATATGTGCCTCCATCAGTAAAGTTAAAAAAATATTTTAAAAGGTAACCATTTCCAGAAAAAGCTTATATTCATTCCCTCTAAAGTCAGGAGTTATAATCCACTTCTTTTTACAGTGCAACATTTAGAAGCTGCCTGGGTTTTATAGTCAAAGACAAAGCTTTGGGCAGTTCTTTTCAGAAAGGTGAATATCTGAATTCTGCACATAAAAGAACAAAAATCCAACTTCAGAAACCATTATTTCATAGTGGTGTTGTTTTATTCTCTCAGAACTTGTTTCCTACAAATTGCATTTCAAGATCACACACACAGATTTGTTCCCTCCCCTCTACTGCTCTCAGCATGATTTATTCTATACTGAATTCTAACAAAAATTAGAAGGATTGACAATAACTAGAGTGAAAATCTACTGGATCATTATTCCTCCTGATTTACAACAAACAAACTATACAGCATATGCAATTCCACTTACTTCTCAATCTTTAGGTAGGCCATGGCTCTGTTAGCTGGCAGCAGTGCATTGGTGCCATCTGCTGTGATACCACGGGTGTAACACTCTATTGCAGCTTCGTACTTTCCTTCTTTGAAATAACCGTTACCCTGGAATATTTAGGTCAGGAAATAAACAGCATTGAGAAAATCTAGTGCAGTGAACATTTTCTTATCCTTTTTAGCAGAGAGGGTCACCACATTCCGAAGATGAATCGCACAGAACACCCACATCAGGGCACACAGTTATGGCGTATTTCTTCCTATCTAAGTTTGAAGGCAGAACACAAAAAGTGTCTTAATACTTTCTAATACTTCAAGGATAAAAAAAAACTTTGCCATATGCAAAGTTCAAATGCAGACTTGTAAGTCAGCTTGTTATTCAACTTTATGCTTGATGTGCAGGATAACTTACCCTGTACCTCCTGAATTTAAACACAAGCTGAACCTTCACAATTCCCTTTTCAAGATGGTTTTTTGCACTGCACAAATCCATCTTTACCCTGCTCCATAAAACTTATCCTCAAATATTACCTGGGTCCAAATGTTGCTGTTGTTTTCTAATTAATGCTCCATACAAGAAAATTACATTATTTTTTTGCTTGTTTCCGGGGGACTAAAACTACCTTTTGCTTCTCAGTACTAATTTGAAGCGGAACATATTCTGTCCTACTACTCTACTGACTGACAAATAAAAGAAAAGCCACAGTTCAGACTTGACAGGATCCATGTTGTCAGGAACAAGCCTGCAGTGAGTCAGCTCTGCTGCCAATTAAGTATTGCATTAGACTGAAATTTCTCTTCTGTGACCTATTCAAACTCTTGTTCCTTAATGCATACGTTCATTCTTATCTGACTAATTACCTCTTACAACCAGTATAGCAAATCTGAATAACGATAACAAGTCAGAACTTACATAGCTAGGTAAGTGAAAAGAAAAATTTTGGTTTAGTTGGTAATGTTATTTACTTATTGAAAGAGTGGTGAGAGGGAGAAATCAGTAAGCCAACAGTGAGTCAAGACTATGTATCCAGAAATACATTTTTATTGTCATTGTTGCCTGCACCCCAAAGTCCTTTTTATTACTACTATTCATCGTGTAATCAGAAGTTTCAAAACAAGAAATACTCCACAACTCCACTTGGACAAGCAAGCATCAAGATGCTTATAATAACAGAGAAATGGGATCTTTGTAAAGTACAGTTTAAGTTCTACTTATCTTACCATGTATTTGAAATTTAGCACGTACAATTTGGGCTGTAAAAGCTACCTTTCATAATTATTCCTCCGGATGAATTCAAACAGAACTCACTGCCCCACTCACCTTCCTAGAGCCCAAAATGGGAAACAATTAAGGTAACATCAAGGACATAGCATTTATGAAGTTCAAGGCAGTATCAGGTTTAATTTATACATTTGCATAACTAACAGCACAACACAACACAACCCTTTTCTTTGCTAGGTTTCTCCTGTTCCACCAGAACCTGTGACTTACCAGATCTTTTTCTGCAATTGCCTTCTGCTTGAGCTGCTGGTCTTCAAGACGCTGCTTCTCTTCATCTGTTAATCCTGTTCTGACCGCATCTTCAAACTCTTTCTGTTCTGAACTCTCTTTTGATGACAGAGCCTGTGAAGATGTAATTTTTTTCCCTTCAGTATTTCCCCACTTAAACATTTTCAGAACATAAACAACAATAATTTCTAAACTTTTAAGGTAACAAAATTTGCCAAGCTCTTTAACAGAAGCGCCTGTCTTGTAAATTGAATGCAAACTGAAAAGACAATTTAAAAACAATTTAAAATTGTTTCTTGAAAATATATTTCTATGAGGGACTATGAGTCAGAATAATGCTTGGTAAATAAAAAGCATGTAACTTCTGAAGCACAGTGTGAAATGACTCATGGAACCTGTTTGTATACAGTCCAATTCAGACATCATTTATTTCTTCAATTAGTGGAGACTTTGTGTCTTCATTCTGAAAATAAATTTTTCAAGCACTTTCAAAAATACAGTTTTGTAAGGTGTAAGTACATTCATACAGTAGTGACAGGTGAGCTTACTTACTAAGGTCATCATAATCAACATTCTCCTCCCTGTCATCAAAGGGATCTGACTCACACTAGAGTATTTTGTTCTCTTCTTAGAACAGCTTTCTGGTTTGGTTGACCACAGCAACCAGTGGGACTACAACCAGGGTAGTTTTACGGCCAAGAGAATACAAGGGTTCCCTCATGTGCTGTGCTTCTTTATACCAAAATACTAAGCATGATTGAGAAAAAGCATCAACACAGCAGGTAGAAAACAGGGGAAAATCAAAAAATAAACCAACCAACCAACCCACCAAAACCCAACCAACCACCCAAAGAAAACCAACCAACAACAACAAAAAAAACCAAAAAATCCCAGATGGTGCACACATACAGTCTTAGTCTGCTAATCCACTATTACACTGATGTTTGCATATGTGTGAGTTTCTCCAGAAAGAAATTCCATTAAAGATTTTGACCCCAGATGCCAGAAAAACCACGTGAGAATTTCTTGAATCAGTTCTTGTTATAAATAAAAACTGACACAGATATAAGATGAGCAGAGCATATTAATTTATGTTAGGGCCTCTTAACCTTATTACCTGATCAATTTTCTTCAGTTCATTTCTTGCTTCCAAGTTGTTTGCATCCAGCTCCAAAACTTTTTCATAATCTATCAGAAGACCAGAAAAATGTTTCAGGTAGAAAGCACAAACCAGTAAGCAGAGCATTATTTTGAGATAGCCCTTTTTTGTAATTACCCAAGGAGTCTGAGATATTTCAAGGAATACATCATTCTAAACAGTTAAAGGTGAATTATTCTAGAACTAACATCTACAGCTATCATCTGGACTTGCTACTTGAATTTTACCTTGCCAGATGAATATGTGGCATGTTATTTCATTTGTTTATAGGAAATGAAAATTAAATTCCTACATCAAAGAAGCAGATCCCACAAGTTTCTATGTATTTTAAGAAAACAATTTTTAAAAGACCCACCTTCTTTAGCACCTTGAAGATTTTTCAAAGCAAAGCGAGCGGCCCCTCTTCTCGCATAAGCCTTTACGTAATTTTTATCTAAAGCGAGTGCTAAATTGCAGTCAGATTCCGCAACAGAAAACCTATCAAAAAAATGAATGAGTGGTTTGGACACATCTAGGTAACAAACCCCAAAAGTTTATCTTGCTCTGAGCCTCTCCAGGTTCTTGGTAACATGGAAATCTTACATGCCACAGAAGGGGCACAAACCAAGTATTTACACATTTCTTGATTCAGAATACATTAAAAGAAGAAAAGAAAACAGTGGTCAAGAATCCCTACTTCCACAGAAAGAATAACCAACTCCCCTGTATCCTTTCTTCACCCAAAACAAATCAAAGCCTTAGAAACAGAGCTCACTGAATCTGAAAGGCAATTTCACTTTCTCTTCCCCTTTTTTCTTCAAGTCTTACACACTGTAACACAGAAGATGGCAAGCTTCTAGTGTGCAAGCAGAGGAAAAATTGATGAGGGAGACTATCAGATTATTTCTCCTGGTGATTCCTGTTTTACTTTGTAACTGGAAGGCAGGTTGCAACAACAGCCTTACACAGACTGCAACACAGCATGATGTATAAATCAAGAATTAAAACTAGACCAAAAATCTGAAGGTAGCATTTCAAGTAAGAAAATATTACAGATTTAACAATGCAAGTCTTACTTTTTCATTCTATGAAAAGCTGATGCTCTGTTTGTGGGCAATACTGGATTGTATGGATCAGAATGCATCCCTCTAGTATAGCATTTTATAGCTTCATCAAAATTTCCTTGTTTAAAGTAGGTATTACCCTGTGAACAGAAAAAAGCCCTTTCAGCAAGTTACTGTACACTGACAGACACATTGCTAACTAAAACCCCTAAAAAATCAAAGTTTGTATTTCAGAATGCTTAAATATTTTTGTTTAACATTTCTCATGAAGTACTTCTTTACCATGAAATATGCTTTCTAACTAATACACTCTAAGTGTCCCATATTAAATAATTCTCATGATATGTTCTATAGCATGAGTCTATAAAATATTGATTTTCAGTATCTGTAGGTCACTTCCAGAAACCTCTAACAAGCACGTACATCATTACTTAAATTATTGAATGGCGTTTTTTTTAAGTATTTAGTAACTAGATTTGGCATCTTTGCTTTCAAAGTCAATATTCTCATTTCTGCCTCCTCTGGGACAACTTTTATCTCATGCACCCTCAACGACGTCACTGCAGCCAAGATAATAATGGCCAAAGATACGCCAATTTCTCAGTGTAGACTGCAGATCACAAGTCAAGGAATTTCCACAGCAGCAGGGACAGAACACAAATATCACCCATGCAGACAATTTAAAACAAACAAACAAACAAACAAACAAACAAACAAACAACCCCACAAAAACCCAAACCAAAGCTAAAACTACTGAAGTCAAGTATTGACTGACAGATAGGTTAGGTGATTGCTTACAAACAAAGAAGTTTTTCAAAAACACAGAAGCTGCAACACAACTTAGCCTCCTTCTCATGGCAACGAAGCCTGAGACAGATCTCTCTATATACCCTACCTTGTTCGGTAAAACTGAACTGGTATGAATTTGCCATTAGTAAAGCAAAGAAGTTCACCCATCATTCCCAGATGTACTGGCCTCACAAAGGGACTGTTTTTAAATTCTTGTGGATTTAGTTTGGGGCATTCAGATGTTGTGTTCAGGTGAAAAACAGTTTGTTCTATATGAAAGCAAAAAATCACCAGTACATTTATCATCATAAGCATACATTAATTAGAATCTGACAAGCTTGCTGCTACTGACAATGAGAAGGAATAGAACTGCAGTAAGAATTTTCTATTTCGGAATAATGGGCAGGAAAACAGACAGAAAGACTTCCAAATAGGCAATTCTTTTACCAGATGTGCAGTCTCAGTGGAAGATCTTTTAAAAGAAAAATGCAAACACTCCTATACCTGAATTGCTACTTTACCAATAATAAACATCTGTAATTCCACACCTTTTCCTTCTCTGCAAGAGCCTTTTCTGCATCTATACGAATTCCATCTTCTTCAGAGTCTGATTCTGGAGATACAGAATCATGAGTACTATCTTCTTTATCAAGTTCTTCAAGTATTTTATCCTGGAATCAGAAAAAAAAACCCAACCTGTTGTCTTCATTATAATTTAACAGTGCAAAATAATACAAATAAGATTTTAGGAGAATTATTAATGTGTCCTCCAATACTCACAGTTGTGTTTAGTGTTATATTCTACTGTAATTATGACCTTTTAATACGCCTATTGTTAAAACAGGTTTTTCCCCCTTAAACTCAAATTCAATCTGCTGCGTGAAAGCACAGTCAATAGAAAACCAAGTATTTATCAATATTCCAAATATTAAACACGCAACCTTTTTGGCAGAAAGCTACCCTATGTTCATACAGTACCCAGCACAGTAAGATACTGACCAATGGACTGAACTCTCAGCACTGTAACAAAATCTTATTTAACAGAATCAAGTGGGGACGAGACTCAGGTAACAAAGCAAATATTATGACTCACCACATCAAGCTTTCCCCATGCTTCATAATCATAAGACTTGATCTTGTTTTTCTTGTTTTCCTCAGAGGTTATCTTTGAAGGGACTTTATTTTTGCTTTTCTTCTTTTTCTTAAAAGCTTTGTTTCGAATTGGTGGCAAATTCTAAATTGAATTAAGTCATTTATTACAAAACAGATGTGTGAAAATCACTTGCACTGAAGAATCTACAGTACCTGTATCTAGACAGTGTATCCATCTATCAGCAAGCTGTTCTCAGGAACTCTACAAAACTGCTATGAACAATAAGCATAGATCTTTCAACACATAAAAGCAAGTATTACATGTACGATAATGAAGCTGAGTTTTAGAAGACAACACCCTTTAGAGTATCACTGAAGGATAACTTCAATATACTAAATGTTAGCAGTAAAATAGCAACTGATGCTGCAAACAGAAATATTCTCATAGATCTACCCAGAACCAATAAAAATTTACTGGCCTCATCACCTCCAGAGGCTACTGCCCCACAGCTCTGTTGGTGGTGCAGTTTACAGAGGAATCTCTGGTTTACTTCAGATGAAGGACACGTCATGGATTAGTTCGTGCCTTCTATTCAGATATTTTAAGTCAACAAATGTAATTTTGCTAAAGCAAAACATAATTATTATGAAAACGATCACAGTATGAATAGCTGTGTTGACATTGGTCTTGTGTTTTTTACCTCTTCTGGGACCCCACTCTGTTTCCTGAGTTCAGAATCCACTTCTTTAATATCTTTTTCCCAGCTCTCCAATTCTCTCATAAAATCCTGCAGCTCTTCAGCATTTTGCTTCACTTGCAGCTGCAGTTCTACTGCTTTACTAGGTGTGCTCATCGTAATCTGCCAAAATTCAAGGAAAAAAGCCTTCTAAAAAGCAGTTGGAAGCATGTAGTGAAGGAAGCTAGCTACTTCAAAATTAGAATTCAGAACCGCCTCCCCCCCACGTTTGTACAGTTCATAGCACAAAAATCTGAAAGGAGGAACCAAATACGTTTTGAAAATAATCATGATTAAGTAACTTGTGATGAGCTGAATACAAACTTAGACAAAGGGAGTTATGAATGGTTGCTAACTATAACCTTGATGACAAGCTTCAGGATCTGTTACAAGCCTCATGGAAGTACAAATAAGCTTTTTGTAGAGACACTACTCATAAAGTTTTTAAGGAAGAAAAAGGTCTAGATTATTTAATATGCTTTATTTAACATTATTTTTCACACCCAATAAGGCAATAACCTAGTAGCACAGCAATATAAAAATTTATGAGCCAAACATAGTTAATGATTTCTGTGGTACAATGTACTATCCATATTACAGACAAGTGTCTCAAAGAGATGGAAAAACACACTGCATCATTACTACTGAACTAATACTACCAAAGCAGAAATGTTTTTACACACTCAAGAGTAAGCAGCTGAGCAGATACCTTGCTGCAGCAGTGGTACTTCTCCCTAGTTCATACACAGGTGGTGACATGCTTACCCTGAGCAACATACTAGGTCTATTCGGAAGAAAACAGAAAGAAACTTTCAGTGAAGTAAAAAATACATAGTTTTCACCATATTTCCAATTAAGGAGCTTACTTTATTTTTTTCCACCTTCAACTTTTGTCCCATACCGAACTATCTCTGTAATATTCCATCTGTTAATTTCGTGCAACCTGGGCACGGACACATCACATATTCCGTCCAGCCTAACACTTCTTGATAGCTAGAACAAGATACTTAAAAAGATGCATGAAAATACCTTGTGATCTGCTGAATTTTTCTTTTTCCTCTCACTGACTAAAACAGTATTCTCAGGAATGCGAAAATCTAACATGAAATTCGGCTGTTTGTTCTCTGCCATTCTAAAGCATCCTGCTCAAGTGTACAAAGCCTGCTCCTTTACCCATACAACTTAGCAACGACCTTAATCCACGCAGTCTCTTTGCGGCACAGCTCTTACACCCTTCAGGGCACTTTCATCCGACTCTCGACGCTGGGCCCTTCCAACACCCGAGGGCTGCTGGTTCCAGCGATTCCCTTGGAGCGGCCGCACCACGCCGGCGGCCTGGCCGGCAGCAAGGGCCCGCCCCGCAGCGGGTCCCGAGGCCGTGCCGCAGGAGGCCCCGAGGCAGAGCAGCCCCTTTGAGCCTCAACACCCGCCTCTGCACCGCCCGCAAGTTGCAAGCGAGGCCTTGACTCCATCAGGGTGAGCTTCGCCTCGCCTCGCCTCGCCACCCCGCGCGGCCAAGCCGCCCGTGGACCACAAGGGATGGGGATGAGGCTGCGGGACGGCGCCGCCACGGGTTCGGGCAGTGCACACCTCGCTCGTCCCGTCCCGTCCCGTCCCGTCCCGTCCCGTCCCGTCCCGCCGCAGCCTCACCTGCGCCGTGTCGCGGCCCCTCCCG